>JAEAOA010000335.1:205000-271583 GCA_016746295.1 Potamilus streckersoni
TAGAGAAAGGATTGTAAGGTAGTCCATGGGATGGCTCTCCATTGCATAGGCAATTATGTTCAGGGAATATTAAACAATTCTAATATCATTGTAAATCTGTCTTTTGTCAAAGTGATAATTAATTTATCAGTATATCAACAGTTACATGTTGCTTGCTCATGTATGGTTCTTCAGAGCGCATTAGCACATTAGCAATTTCACCAGTGTAAAGTCTAATTTAATTAATACAACATTAATGGAATTGTTCTCATGCATCGTTGTAGTATAAGAAATTTCCACTCTCTGAGTCAGACATTTGCGTAATACATTTGGCTTTTAGGATTAGAAAAATTGCAACTCATTTCAGAGGTTTGTCAGGCACGAGACTACAAGTGTATGACACAAAATTAGGATCCAAAGAATGAAATGTATAAGTCCTACAGCTAAATTTCTTACATTGCAATTCTGTAGCATCGACCATTGCACATTTCAAATAAAATGTTGTAAAGTTGATCTTGATAACTGCGAATGAATGTTTAAGAGGCGATATGAATCTGAATGCTTTGCTTGTTACACACACGCACACACACACACACACACACACATATATATATCTATATATCTGTGTGTGTGTCTTTTTCAACTCCACTTATGAGATTTGTATATTTTGCATCTCCAATTAAATGATTTTATCTATTGTGATTCATGGTTGTTCACACTGCAGAAAATATTTATTTTGCCTACGTAACCCAAGTCTATTAAAAGTATAATATTTCATAGAATTTATAAATAGATGCTTACGTATATGTTGACAATTAATTATAATATCCTAAATAATAAGACTTAATTGCACTTTTGTAATAATATTTCATTGGCTGATAGAGTTTTGACGTTTGTAGACGAATTCAACAACTGCCCTTTCGTTGCGTTAGGTCATATGAATATGCAAGTATGCAAGTTCGAAGAAAAATGAGTAGTGTAATCTGTCACATAGGGAAGATTATGAGGTAAGAAACGTAATACTATATATATATATATATATATATATATATATATATATATATATATGAGGAGTGAACTGAACAATCAGATTTATTCCAATTATATTTTTGTGTACCTTTTGTAAGTCGTAAACGTCTTTTATTTTGTACTTCGATATTTTTCGACATTTTTTGGACTGTAAAATGGCAATAGAAAGTGCTCATTGTATGAATTGGTTCTAATCTTTATTCGTGTGATTCAATGTACACCACCTGTCAAATAGGTGTTCTTTTCTCCAGTAAACTCGACATTGGTTTCAACAATTTTCTCTTTGACAATTCCGAAACCTCTGTCGATATGCATCAGTTACTCTTTTTTGAAAAATGGATTTCTTATGAGAAAATGGAGATCACCTGTGGTACCCACTGATGACGAGTGGTCAGTGAACTATCACATTATGGCACCTAAGTCATATAGATATGAAATTCTAAATTTAACTCATGAAACACCCTTGGCTGAACAATTAGGATTTATAAAACCTACCACAAGATCCTACATCACTTTTATCAGCCGACATTGAATAATGATGTTGCAAAATACTGTCGATCTTGTCACGCTTGTGAAATGGTTAAAAATCCAATCAAAAAATATAGTAGGGTACTTTGCAACCAATTCCTGCATTTTACGAACCATTTAGTGTAATAATTGTAGACTTCGATGGTCTCTTACCTAAGACCAAGTCGGGCAACCAGTATTTGTTGACCATGATGTGTGCGTCGACAAGGTTTCCATAGGCAATTCCGTTACATATTATTTGGACTAAAACTATAGTCTTAATAAAATTCTTTTCACATTTTCAATTCATATGTCCCTGTAATCTGATCAATGTTCTAATTTCATGTCATGGATCTTCAAAGTATGTATGAATTAGATATTAAACAGTTGAAAGATAGGGGGCGTTGGACAGATTTCATCAAACTTTAAAGAAAATGATATGGTCATAGTGCTTTGACACGAAACAATATTGGAAAGAATGTATTCACCATTTTGTAGTTTGCTGTTAGCGAGTATGCTCAAGAGCGTTGACAATAATACATTTCTCGGATGAGTTTGAGTACATGTATTATGGTACATAATGACAGCTTTTATTCTTTTAAGAGAAATCTCAGTCGTTCATCAGTAATGTAATTCGTCTAAAACTATTAAAACATATCCCATCACAATATGATCTGAATTCATTCAACGAAGTTATCTTTAAATTTTAATAATGTTCTCATTCAGTCCATATTTCCAAGCAATATCATGTCATCAGTGAGATATTGTAAGATAAAGTAATGGATGGAATAATTGATGCATAGAAACCAAGAGTAAACTCATTTCATGCGTATACATTTATTTCAATTTTCAATTGCCTTTAGACGAAGTAAAACTTTTACGCAGAAAATTAGACTGAAAAACGAAATGTTTACAATCGCTGTTTAGATTTCATCTGAATGAAGTCTGTAGGAAATTTTCTCTAGCTTGCCCTATTAATCTAGTAAAAATTAGTTTATCTGGAGGTTTAGCATGAGAGGCGTACGAGTTTTACTCCTATTTTTTTTAATGTTTTTAAATTATATACGAACAGTTTATGCTTGAACTATAATACTCTTCTTGTCTTAGATCCTCTTAAATTTTGGAAAACAAATTAAGTCTGGTCAGGAAAAGGAATCTAGGAGTTTAGTCATATTGCCAAAGAATCTAACTTAGAGTTTTGCATGACCAATATTGAAGAATACCTTACATGTTAATCGATTTGAGCACATTATTTGAATGTTAAACAATCGAATTTGCATGTGAAGATTTTCAGGAACCTAACAAAGATATAGCTTGTGGCATGCTATCTCTGATTGCATAATAACATCAACATTTAGTTGATCATGATTAAGAAACAAATAAAATTAATTTTGTGCACTAGCGTTTATCAGCTTTTCTAAACTTTTTAAAATATACCTGCAATCGATGCAAAACGTTTACTACTAACGCATGTCAATATAAATGATGCTTTCCATGCATGTTATCAATATGTCCAAATAAAGGAAGCAAATATTTCGTACGCCTAATCTTGAAGGAATCATAAATAACACTATATATTGGTAGCTGTAGCGACAGTTAACATTTTTATGCTAATTTCTGCTACCCAGAATGAGAGTCATATGCCAAGATCTTTCCAAGACACTATCCATTCATTCATAAAATCAGCAATTTGGCAGTCTATCAAAATTAGGTCGGAATATAAAATCAAGTTATTTCATGGCTAGCAATTGCAAGTTCAATTCTTTCCCTTCTATGTTCCTCCACTGTCTACTCGCCTCCAAACCCCGAATTCTCTTATACGCTCACCAGAATGTCACACACGAATCTCAGTCACATTTTGTGTCATGATGCTACACAGATTGGTAATAAAATATTTTGAATATCATTGCAGTTGCATTTTTTTCCCTCAAATTTATCTTTTGACCTTCATCAAGAGACGCCACAGAAGAGGCCTCGAATATGTTTTCAGTATAAGCATCCCACGCACCGAATTTAGTGAATTTTGGTGCAGCGGTTAATCATATGACAATAAACACGCACAAGGACAGACTGATGCTATCACATTATTATCCTCCTCAAAGTTCCTAAATAATAAAACAAAGTAGCGAAAATACACTATATGTATTCCCAAAGTTCACCACAACGATTTTCACAACAAAAAGCGCCCTTAACAGCTGCGTCTTTCTCAATGGCCAGACAATGTTTGGGGTGCTTTGGCTGTCAGCTGAATTTTTATTGCTATTATAATTATGAAACACATTCCATTTCTTTTTAAATGCAACTAGTCATCAGCTACGTCATCTCCTTAATTAAATAACACAAGTGTAAGTTATAGGAAAGCCATAATCTATATTATTTTATGTTTCCACCAATATTAACTAAATTGATAAAATGCAATAAAAGCTAATTCTTGACAGTATTCCTTAAACTTGTACTCGAAATTTTATACGCTGATTGTTCAGACTGGAATTAAATTTACATTTAAAGTAGACTAATATATAATAAATCATTGACAATTAGCATTTGTAAAAAAGATATTTGCTGGCTTCATTATATCAAACAAATATAAAAAATGACTGTATCAATATCTTCTCTTTTGGAAAGTCAACGAAACTATCATTAAAGCTAGTTCAGTTAAGAAAACCCTTTATGTATCGGTCCTCTGCATGGATTCTTGCCACGCTGTGACTTTGTCGACCTTAAATATCTCATATACTAACCAGACTGCTAAATATATATTCTCCACAGTAAGAGAGATTTTGCTAGAAGAGATTAAAACATCTCATACTATTTGTGCCAAATAGCACATATAATATTCCAAATCGTCGAATACAAAGACATCTCTGAGAAGCCTATATTTTGTGATGTCTTATCATAGGCTTTACGCTTGTGACATTTAGCGACTACTTGTCGACGTATTGCGATATATTATTACACTCGCCTTTAGATAGTATCTTGATTATTTGAATAAATTAATTACATTTACACTCAAATGTAGATAACAAGCAGCGAATATGAAATATATTAAATCGCGCCTGTATCAAATACAATTTGCTCTTAATTACCGTTTAGTAAATTGTAGATCTGGCATTTGTATAAAGTACAACATTTGGTGTTATTTAGCTCTTGAGCATGAATGGAGGCAACAATATTTATATCGATTAAAATTGCAGACCGAAATCTGTTTAATATGATCATTCGTGGTTACCAGTTTCTTTAAATTATCACTGATGCTATTCATCTAAAAATGAACCAAGATGTATCTGTAATATTTTAGATCTTTATTAATATCACGTCCTTAAATGTGATCAAATCTGCTGAATAAACCCTAATTTTTATCTCAAAACAAGAGTAGAGATTACACAGCTTAGCACAATATTTTAGTTGGAATGGCAAGATACTTCAGTCGGAAGAATACTAATATGGGATAAATCCTGTAAATTAGTCAAGCTAGGATTAAGACAGATATTGCGATCGAAGGGAAATGGTATTTATAGCTATGGTTCCTATTAAACCCATTACTTCTTGACACAAATGACTTTCCAATACCACTTAATTGTATGGTAATTGCAACGAGATGCAGAATACTGTGAAATAGATTGTGTTGCTTCGTTTCTCGTAGACAACAATTGCTGGTCCAATGAGATTTATTTTATTGAATGCATTATCGGGAAAACAAATTTGCGTGGGTATCATACTTGTTGGCGTTATCTGGTTTGTTAATTTCAGTTTATTTTTGCCTAATGTTTGAAAAACCCACCTTTCTACAGAGTGTATTTAAGTGACCATTTGATTACGTAGCTGATGATAATTGCTTTCCATCCATGGACTCCGTCATTTTAAGCTAGACATTTTCTTTGATGATGCCCAATGCACTCACATTGCTCTCTAATTTGGCGATTAATGAAGGCAAATCATTTCTCTATAAATCATGCTCCGTACCTACGTCCTAGACGAGGTCTTAACTTTTGAAACGAGTGGAGTTTATACAGAGAAGTTTAGTTTGCATTTTAAGGAGTTGGCCATCGTTGTCTTTAGGCTTAAGGTGTGCCTTTTTAACCTCAACGTAATGACATCATATAAGAAGGTTTGTGCTAAGATGCCCTCAATCTGTATACATACATACATACATACATACATACATACATACATACATACATACATACATACATACATACATACATACATACATACATACATACATACATACATACATACATACATACATACATACATACATACATACATACATACATACATACATACATACATACATTCCTTTCTATACTCAAGCGATTTTTTGTACATACGTGTATTTTACATTGTGTAAGAACAGCTTGTTGGTTAGTTCGATTCAATTTATCCTTGACAAGATTTGATATTTATAAATTTGGATTAAAAAAGAAGAAATTAAAAACTGGATTAGTTAATTATCAAACGCATGGTAATAACCGGACATCTATTTATCTCGTTTATTTGCTTATCCTTCTTTTCCTTGTTCTATTTTCTTGAAGCATGTAGACAGGATAGGACTTATTAAGACTACTTTGCGTTTTCATAGAAATTGTTGACATAAATTACTGTTAATAAAACAGTCTACTAAATATTGACTATGTTTCGTAAGTGCATATAATTAACTAAAGTATATGGTCACTTTGTACAACGATTTCGGACACTAATATTACTATAGACTTGTTGGAAATGTTATATGGAACTTGAAGAGGCTTCAATGAAGACAACTATAAATATTTTTAAATTGAAAGACATTTTGTTCCTCAAATGTGTTACAAAGAAATAAAATGCAAACTTGAATAAAAATGTTTATCTCATTCCGAAGCAAGTTTTTAGTTTTCATAGTAAATTATGTTGAGATAACGATTTACAAAGTTTGGAATCCAACCAGTTATTTTCTTTTATAAATGGTGACTATTGGCAAATTGCGAGTGTGTTTAAATTACTTGGAATGAATCATGATATGCGTCTTATATTTAGTGAAGATGAGACCGATATGACGGCGATTGAAAAATGTTCCTGAATGAAAATACATTATATATGTATGGTAATTAGATTGGAGCATGGTGTATGTTAGCATTGTTCATTGAAATCGTCTCATTACAGCGAGCTGTCCTTTGTAAATAAGATTAGAAGTAATATTTGGTGCTGGTTCAGGTCTCTTACGCCTTTCTTTAAGCCAGAAGGATTTTGTTTTTAATACAATGTGTTTTCAGGACCTTGGGTTACATACCGTTCCAAGGGCTCAGATATATTATGTCTGCTTTGAGAAGTTTTAATAAAGGAGGGCAAGGTAGATTTCACTTTAAATTCCTCTATCTTCATTTTCGTCCTTGATATTGGGGATGAATAACACTTGTCAAAAGGATTAAATAAATTTTCTTTTACGGCAGACACTATAATGACCAAATAATGGTATATGTTCGTATGTTGGTGGATATATTTAAAAATTGGACTCTAGACCATATACCGACCACTACGGTGGCCTAGTGGTATGAGCGTCCGCCTCGGATGAGATAGGTCGTGGGTTCGATACCCGGTTGAGTCATACAAAAGACTTACACAAATGGTACTAACAGATGTCTTGCTTGGAGATCAGCAGTAAGATGTTAGTGATAGGACTGGTCGGTCTGGTGTCAGGATACTGTGACTGGGCGGGACAACATGCTACATGTCTGCAACATGATGACCCAGTGCTATACATCACTATAAACTGCCATACTGCAGACATCGTAGCAATATGACTGAAATAAAGCTACGTTAAAACTCCAAATCACACACACAAACGCACACACACTATATACCTATTGATTATATTACATCTAAAACCTTTACATCTGTCATGTCTTCACTTCAGCTGTAGAGGTTAGTACTGAGTTGGCGTCTGGGTGACATGACTAATATCCACGTCTATAAATGCACAGAGATAAATACTTAATTTATCCAGTTGATATTGATTCTGTGATCCAGAAAGATCGCTATTTACCTTTGACCCACAACCCATTTACAACTATGATTTCTATTTATGAAATTACTTGTATTGAGAATATTTGCAGGAGCATTGTTACTTCATTTATTTTATCAAGGATTTTAATGTTCATAAACATAGCTGCTTTCCAATGCAAAGCTTTATAAAATATGATAAAAATCTGCTATTCTCTCTTTAAAACATCATTCATATAATGGATTCCAACTTTGCAACTCATTCCTTAGCTACCGCCATTAATTCAAAACGGCTTTAGTGTTCGATATCACACATAAACATTAATGCGAATGTTGGAAAGACATGTAATCCGTCTTTAGAATATAATTAGCTTTTAGCGTTCAGTCTGTTCTATTTCCTGAGGAACCATTGTCAATAAGACTGGTTGATACAACGCTAATTCCCGTGACTGACACAAAAGCCATTCCCAGGAGTCGATACGCATGCTTACCTATCAGGCTTATTTTAAATGACTAGAAGATGATAATATTTTAAACGCATTTAATAGCCTCGTCAATTGCTATAAACAAAATGTGCTAGAGTATGTCAATACCTCTTTACTTCCTGAAAGTACTTTAAAGGACATATGGAATGGCAAATGAAATAAAATTTATTTTATTTATAACTCTACTTTATCTAACAATATTGTTTGATAGACTTGTTTGTTTTTAATTTATTGGAGGAATGTACAGTATCATGTCTAGGGAACCTGGGTGGCTGAGTGTTCTCAAGCGCTCGCCATTACCCGTTCACTGCCATCTCACCTCTGTACGCGTAGGTTCTGATCTCTGGCTCAGCTAATGTAGGTATGTCAGAAAACGCTGCCAGTAGCTTGCCATTGGCTCATGGTTCTTACTGGAGGTTTTCCAGGTACGACCTCCACCAGTTATATTGACCACATTGCATTGCCTATCTTGAGTTCAGAAATGGCATTAAACCCTAAAACAACAACAAAACATTACATCTAATATCCTAGTACATATCATGAAGGACAGATTAACGTATGCTTCGGTTCTTTCCATTAAAAGCAGAGCAACATGTACGAATGTCTCAAATAGCATAGCTCGGGAAATATGTCAAGCAGGCAAGCCAAACATACCTTGTTATTAAAGTGCAAGCAACGAAAAAGAAATTTAATTTTAATTTGTAAGTTTAAGAATATCGTAAATTATATTTCATAAAATACTTTTTGATATCGAACAATCCACAGATTCTTATTCACAGTGTGTGAGTTTTTATTTTTATTGTCGCTTTTCTCGAAAACTTTCCTAGATATTTTTATTATTATTTTATCCTTGTATTATATATATGAGAACTGAGTTAGGTACTTATACACGTTATTCTAATGGGCACAAGTGCAAGTCGCACTCTTTTGGTTTTATGAAAAAAAATGATGATAAAAATATTTCTCTTTTGGAATGTGTATGCATGTGACTAAGGTTTTAATCCATGATGAAATGACCCGTGTGAAATGTTGTAATAAAAATGGAGTTTTCGTCGACATGTGGTTATCATTTTGTAGTAGGAAAGTACCAAACCTTTTATACGTTTAACGATTGGTATCCATGATCGAAAACATGAACAATTCTACCCTCATCCGCAACCTTATCAAGGATTGTTCTTGATTTTTGTGGCATAAGGTTGGTCTTTATAACACATTTTTGCATAAAAGAAAAATACAGTTTCCTTGGCAATTATGTAGCATAACATGATGGTACAAGTTCGTCGGTTTAACGCAACAAATGTACAGGAACATACATAGATCTACTCTTTATGAGATTATCCACATCGTAAATCAATTGCGTCGCATATTTACGTCTAACAAACAAATTATCGCTATGAATAGACTTTAGCTGACACTTCACGTGGCGCATATGGCTTACACTGAAAGTCGTCGTTGGCATATGGTTTCTCGATCAGTTAGTGTAACCGTATTATTTGGATTCAGAATCTGATTAGGCTATGGTACACACACAGATGCATACTCACAAACAACATGGTCTCTCTCTCTCTCTCTCTCTCTCTCTCTCTCTCTGTAATGTATTATATGTAATAAAATTGATTCTGTGTTAGTTTTAAAATTCATTTTAATTTATTTTTACTTCATTACATTTTATTTATATGTTTTTATATTGTGTTCACCCAATGCCATACTAGTTCCCATTTTTACATAACATTAGTATCATTTTTCCTATAAGCGGTGCCATCTTTGCTAACCCTCTTAGAATAATAAAGCCCATCAGCCATAAATGAGCCATACCGATATCTAGAATAGAGATGTACTATTCGAAATCATACATATGTGTGCATTGTTGACAACTATAACTTAAAACCGATTATTCTTAAGTGTGATTGTATAATACGTATTCGTTGTTTAAGTGTCTATAAACACATCTACCCTTGCTTTGCCTGTGTATAATAATAGGTTCTTATGCATGTAAGTATATCGTATGTATAAACATTCCTACCTTTTTGCTAGATAATGTGCATATAGTTTAGGATAATAATCAAAACGTAGATTGCTGGAGAGTTGAGTATGTGTATGTGTACGTGTGCATGTGCGTATGCGTGTCTGTGTGTAAATGATCGTACTCAAAGATCGGGTGCCGTTAATTAGGCTGTGTGTTAGTATATTAAATATCTCATTTCCCATAAGAGGCTATAATTATTCAACATGAAAATAACCTAGCATTTTAGAAGTATGTTTAGGTCCTTACCTTACATCAGGTGCCACCATGGCTACATCCCATTACAATTATGGAAATTTGAAATATTACCATATCTACTGTAGAAAGACTACACCAAAACTCCATGCTATTAAATGGCTGTAGCGGTATATAATATAATGGGATTTAGGAACAACATTGGTACTTTTACATATTTAAATGTCCAATCAATCCAAAATTACTAATACGTGCATTTGTTAGTTTCCATTTTCTTGTGTAACTTTTAATTTAGTATACAGCCCAAGTTATGGTCATTATGTAGAACATTGTTATAAATAATACGCTCACATCAACTGTCCATAATGTAAAAAATGAACGAAGAAGTAAAAATTCATCAGATTTGTACAAGCTGAAGATATTATCTTGCCTAAATTACTAAGAAAAGTGTATGTTGAAGAGAAATATTGTTTTGCTCAATTAGATAATTACTGAAGTAACTTCCGTTTTCAGAAAAAAAGTCTTTACGGATAATTTATAGCAGGTCGTAAATCGCTCAAGATTTCACAAAATCTCGTATAATTATTGCTGATTTGTCCTTTCCTTCACAGGTCTGTTCATGTGATTATTAAAATTGTAAAAATATTTTCTTTTCAAACATTTGATGATAGACAGAAGTAGAGGCACTTTAGTTTACACCTGGTCTTTCTAGAGTTCATAGGGGCTGTGATATTCTTAGCTAATGAGCTGTGACTTATATATGACGCTACCAGGTCAATTAGATTTGCGTTGTAACTGTTGGTTTATCTAGATAATTAGGCGTGGTCTAATGTTTATTGGTTAATTGGTTTTTGATGTTTCTTCCTTGAATAATTATATTTTGTAAAAAATCGTGTATCAATTAAGCTTAAACAGTTCTGGTCCTCCATGTTACAAGTCATCAGAAACGACACATTGCGCACTAAATTTTGGAAAACAATATCTTGATGTGTCAATAACTCTCCGTATTATTTGAATACTAAAAAATATTTAACCTCAACTTTGCAGAAAGTTTGCTGAACTGACGTTTAACCAATAAGCAAATACTTTTTACTATGTATCTATTGACAAATCGTTATAGTTCATCTTTCTACAATCATCTGTCAAACATGATTGAATCAAAATTTCAATTGAAAAGTCCATGTCCGCAGTCTGGGCTTTGTATAAACCTTTAGGTAAGTACATATGCAGAGTGAAACGGACCTATCATGCATGTACAGTTTCATTATAATACATGCATATGTTCAAATTGTTATAATCTCACTCTCCTGATGATATATTTTGTATCATTTTCACTATGAACCAGAACTTGTGTATAGTTAAAATGTTTTCGAAGGAATATTTTGAATGGGTTCCAATGATTAGAGAACTTGCAGGGAGAAATGATTGAAAATAATTTATCAAATTGGGTATTTTGCAACAACTTGTATTAGATAAGGCCATTTCCTTTTGTGATAATCGTATTTTATAATTTTGCAAGAGAATATTACCCAATCGATTTTTATTTGGTTCACGTATCCGTTTGAATCTTTAGTTTGTGACTCTAATTGACCTATCGATAAATGTCATTCAATTACTATTTCTTCTTGATCCCGTGGAGTGCAGATCAGTCAGGATGCAAGTTTCTTAAGAATATTTGTGGTATGCTGGCAGATATATCGCTGAGTTTATATGATGTTTAAACGTTGACATACATTCATTGTATATATATATATATATATATATATATATATATATATATATATATATATATATATATATATATATATATATATATATATATATATATATATATATATATATATATATATAAACATATATATATATATATATATATATATATATATATATATATATATATATATATATATATATATATATATATATATATATACTGTTAAACGGAATTCAGGCTATCTGTTTATATCAATATTTGTAAATTTTAAGTTGATTTTGCCTCCGCTTAAAATAGTCACTTCTGATGGTAGTATATACACAATAAACTATCATGTTGTCCATCATCCAGGCAAAATGGGCAGAATATCGTCTGTAGTGACCTCATCGGGAAGCATCGATATAAACCTAGACATTTATAAAGTCTTAGTTTTGTCGACTTCTGTCGGAATATGGCAAACGTTTAAATCAGAACACATTATTGATGTTGAAATGTGTTCTAATATATTTTTCAGAACATCTGGTCTTGCAAATCTTCCAAAACATATTTCAATATTCCCATGTTTCACAGAATTTTCATAAGAGACAGTGTCCTGTGCGAAACACGAAAAGTTGAAAATAATAGTGGAAAAGGCATAGGAAAACTAATCTAAATAGAGGAGTGTAAGCTTGTTGTCACTATCTTTCCGTGATATTTGCAATTAAATGGTAAGCTGAAATGATTAGAGTTGTATCATGATAGAAAAATATGGCGAATCATCACTTGTATAATTACGAATCTTTACGCATTCTTGCATATATGTTGCTTGGTTGCTATTACCTTGTAGTATCGGACAAAATAGACTAGTATTGATTACCCAACACTAATAATCATAGCTGAATAAATAAGGAAGATAATATTTACATGCTAACTCATCATCAATATTGTCTGCAATAAAGTAATTCGTTACTTATGTTTTCTTTTTATTCAGAAAGAATGGTCATAAACGCAATAGTCTTGAAGCTGAATTTGTATGACTCACCGAATTTGAAAAAGATTTATGATACATACGTCATCGTCATTACCACAATGATGATTGAAACTAACATTATTATAACAAAATCTCGCATTATCGTCGTCGCTATCGTCATCGTCTTCTTCGTTTTATGCATTTGTGGGTGCAGTTGGCATAATGTATATCCCGCAATTCAATGGTTCCCGAGGATTCCAGGCTCGACATTTAGTTGAGAAAAAATTTCTTAAAGTCGATATTTCTTAGCTCTATATCCAACAGTCCATCATAATCTCTAATAGATTACTAGAAGGATACTAGAAGCGAAGCTAATGATCACTAATCTTTATTATATTTACACACCTGGTCTGGACCAATTAGCAGTCAAATGCAACGTCAAATTTAAACAAATTAGGTTATTTTGTTACAAAATGTTTGATTTTTGTGTAATGTGTTCTGGTTTGGGAATAATACTATACAATTTTAACTGATGTCTGTGGGATCCTAGACCATAAGGTCACGTTCATGCCTAACCAAGTATTGTATTTAAAACGAGTTTACAATATCTCATCAATTTTGTGTAGATATGTTTCCATAATTTATAATCAAAGACTACTTACATCTTTACAGCTTTCGAAGCAAACAAATTTGTGTCACATACACGTCTTGCAATTTATTTTTTACCAAGGGAGATAATTTGTCTCTTGGTTATTTATATGATCATCAAATCTAAATCATATTTTGTGCATAATTATGATCTTTAATTTACTTTCACTGTATCTTCTGTGTACTGAAATCGCTAAATGAGAAATGCTTTTTTCACAGTCATGCAGGAGTCTGGTGCCTGCAAGGCCAATGTAATCATCAAATAAGTGATACTCAATTGATTGAAGGAAACAGAGCCAGCGAAACCAGAAATTGTACAAAGGTCAAACGTACTGAACGTAGGAGGCTGCCATACATGGATTCCACCGAGATCAAATAGCTTGTCAGATACTTTGACAAAGAATCCCCGAAGATGTTTTCAATGCTTATTAAATAGAAGGAATTAGCGCCAATCAAAGGGACCTATTATATTTATCAAAACTGACGCGTTATTTTTCTGATCAAGAAAACGGAATTAATATATCAAAATGACAAGAGTTAGTCGTAACCAAAAAAGTACACATCTGAATTTGAGACAGAAATCTACTGGCAGCATGAAGTTTATCCCGTGTATTTTTCATTACATTTGCAAAAACAAGTAAGTTAGAATAAACGTCTTAATTTCCTGGTCGTTTGCATTATAATATGATGGCTGCGAAACAGGGTCTTTAGTAAAACCTGTGATATATTGTCGAAAATTGAATTGTATATTGCGGCTCAATAAAGAGATTTTGTGTAATCTTCTCGAGGGTTTAGGTATCTGAAGATAATTATAGTGGCAGTAAATTCTACGATTACTGCTAATGTCATATACCCAGGCAATCTAACCTCTTATCCATTTAATAAAAAGATCTGGATCAAAGTAATATGCTAATGGCTGTCTTTATTTTTTCGTCTCTGTGGCAACATTTTAGCCTGTACCATTCTGCGTCCTATTGTGAACTCTTGATGGCAGCTAAAATTGACATTTGTCTACACATTCGACATCGTAGCATACTTGCCAAAGATCAGATTCAATTGCAAGCTTATTTTAGAAAGCTATTTTCGTTTTAAGTCGTCGGCAACTTTTAATTAAACCCTAGATTTGTTGCACTGTAGTCGTGTAATCTTTTATTAGATGTTTGGTGACAAATTCCCAATAAAATTATGATGAATCAACTAGAAATAGCAGAAAAATATATTTTTTAAAAGTCTTAACATCTTATATTTGTCAATAAACATATTAATGGAACATAATTTACCTGTTCACTTTTCCGAGAAGAGATTAGTCAAGGAATCCAATGAGTCACGGGGAAATCCACGGGGAAATCCACATCTGCACGAGATTGGAAAAGCCAAGGATCGGAAAGAGGACCAAAGCACATGCATTAGACGCGGAAATAAGTCGGGAGTATACAGACATCATGTGATGCTGCCAAAGCTAAGGGAAAGTCGCTCAATATTCAACACTCGTAATATGATGTAAATGGAACAATGCGACTAAATTATGTCACAGTAAATCATCTAAATTGGAAAGTGAATTCTGGTTATGCATTAATTGTTTGGAAAGTGAATTTCGGTTATGAATTAATTGAGTACATATATTTTAGTAAATCTGTTGAACGAAACGTGATTTTTCTATTATCTATTAACTGATTAAATGATATATCTTTATTTATAAAATGTAATAAAAGGTAGTTTGTTGCTGCTTTTTTGTCAATAATTTGCTCAACTATCTGTAGCGCTCCATTAATCTGTACACACTGGCAATAACACAGTGGGAGTTCATTCCCAAGCTAACGAATCCGAATTAGTTAAGAAGTGTTTTAATGTTTTAAATGCCCCCGT
Source organism: Potamilus streckersoni (assembly GCA_016746295.1). Lineage (NCBI taxonomy): Eukaryota > Metazoa > Mollusca > Bivalvia > Unionida > Unionidae > Potamilus > Potamilus streckersoni. The sequence goes on from JAEAOA010000335.1 coordinate 220,372, forward strand.
TAGTGTTTTATTTGTCAATGATATTAATTGGATTCAGGTTTTATAATAGCCGGATATAATAAATACGAACAATCCAGGCTGGCGTGCCTTTAAGATTTTAGATTTAGGTTTATCAAAGTCATTTTTATTATTAAAAAACAATTCTACATTTGTTATTTTAATCTCATGTTTATCTCTCCTGCGTTATTAAATAGTTATAGTTTTATATATATATATATATATATATATATATATATATATATATATATATATATATATATATATATATATATATATATAAATGAACTTACTACACCCAGTGGTGGCTGCACGTGCGAATTCTTTTGTGTCACGTATTGTTTCATCGCAATCATTAGCATTATTAACATGCCCATTGATAGATGCAACTGACATTACATATTGTCTAATGGCTCCGTATTTAGTGAGTTCATTCAGATTCTTTACAAAGCGTCTTTAAGTCTGACAACAAATCTAGAATGACAACGTTAGGGGGTAGGGACCAGTTTTATGTACAGATTTAATGCCACAATCAGTGACATAGTATAAAAATACATCATTAAAAATCAAATACACAAGTGAGGTCAAGAATGTCCATACTTTGAGATGCCTATATTAAAACAAAGCATAAAATATTATCCACTTGACCAGAGAAGTCAGTAGTAGTTCATAGCAGAAGACCTTTATGCACCAACCATAAATTTATACCTGCAATTGTATTGTACGAAGGTTATTTTTGACACCATGCGGTGCTCACAGTGCAAACGCAAGCCCTTTTCCTAGATGACAATTTTGCAAAACTGTATGTACTAAATAGGCTGATACAGTTGAAAATAGTTGTCATCCAAGCCGTTTTTGAGATATTTTCCTTACCCCAAACCCACAGGTTTACAGCAATGGGAGTCTAGCTCTTCTTCCTAGCCAACTATTGGTATTTCACTATCAATATATTGCAGAGTAACTATGGAAGGTGTACATGCCGGATATGAATTTCAAAAACAACACAAGCTTGCAACACTTTGTTCACAAATATATCCATATATTTAATTAGTAAACAATAATAGCTGAAAAAGTCACACCATTGGCTTAAGTTAAGAGATTTGCAAAGTGTCAATTTACGAAACTGGACTCTGCCACCTTAAAGATTTGGCTGAATTCTTTTATGATACAGGTTGTGTATATATCATATATTTAGACATTATGTTGTACAGTGGTATGAAGGAAAACTTTTTGTGCGCAAAATTAAAAATGGTATTAAACTTTTAGGAAGGAGACTACTTTGCGGCAAAAAGTTCTGCATTACTTACATTGTGAGTTATGACTGACTGCAGTTTTTGAAATATTTCACTTTTTTGCAACCTACAATGCTTTTGGTCTTTGTCTACCACCATAGCATCAGGACAGAATCAAAATTCCTTTAGAATCTTTCATGAATGTCAAGAATAGGTTTGGAAGTTATACATTTTAGGAGTAAATGACAGAAATGCGATGTTAGTTGTCAGTGACAGTAGTGAAAATGTCCATAATCTCTTCTATCAAATGTAAGGAAATCACACATTTAAGTAAATACTGTGCATTTAAAGTACGTTTAGAATTATATAAAACAAGCAGTTCCTAACCTTTTATTATTATTCAGGAGATGCTTATAGGAGCATAAATGTTGTGTGAGTGTGTGTTGGGGGTAGGGGGTAATCACAATAATAGTCTAGCTAATATGGAAAGATCAAAGTTGAATCAGTGAACATTAGGCCATGCTAGAATATTAATACACAGATGTGTGGATCCAGAAAAACTTAGAAAGTGACATATCAAGTAACTTCATTCATGCATAGCCACGGAAATTGACCATACCATACATATACAATTGCTCAATACAATCTAACAGAAATCTCTTCTCAGACACAAATTCACTTACAATCAGTGACCTAGTACAAAAAAATCATTACAAAATCAAATACACAAGTAAGGTCAAGAAGGACCATATTTTGAGATACCTATATTAAAACAAAGCATAAAAAATATTATCCACTTGACCAGAGTAGTCAGTGACAGTTCATAGCAGAACACAACTTTAATGACCGAAGGTCATTTTTGACACCATGTGGTGCTCACAGTGCAAACAAAAGCCCTTTTCCTTGATGACAATTCTGCAAAACAGTGTGTACTAAACACGCTGATACAGTTGAAAATAGTTGTCATCCAAGCCGTTTGTTAGATATTCTACTTGCCCAAGACCCACATGTTTACTGTAATGGGAGGCTAGCTCTTCTTCCAAGCCAACTATTGGTATTTCACTATCAACATTTTACAGAGTAACTATGTAAGGTGTACATGCCTGATATCGATTTCAAGAACAACACAAGCCCGAAACACCTAGTTCACAAATATATTCATATTTTTTATTAGTAAATAATAATAGCCTTAAATTAAGAAATTTGCCAATGGGCAAAATTACGAATTGAACCCTGCCACCTTAGACGTTTTGCAGTTTAGGTCTGATGTTCAAAATTAAGAAGCCCACAATGGTCAACTCTTAACAATATCACGACTAGTAAATTAGGACAAATTCGATATCAGCACCGACTGGTCGGGCTGAGTAACGTCCACAGATTTTACAAGATATTTTTGAATAAAATTAAACGTATTTCAATGTAATAACAATACGTGCTTGTATCGTTGTTGACGTCTCAACTGTATGAAGCTTAAACCAACCGAGATTGTACTGATATAGTGGACTAAAACAGAGATAAAGGACTCTGTCGTCGAGGTTCACCGCCCATAATGCTAGTGCCGTTAGTTAAATAATTAACAACTTCTACTACTAGTTCAAGGTCATACAAGTCGAAATGCAAACGATGTAAAGAAATCCATTCGCGATAAAATGAGGAATAAAATTCCTTGATCGGTGGCAAATATTCAGCTAATTTTTTCAAGTTGTTCACGTAATGGGTACACACTCTTTTTCATTCATTTGTGATGAGGAGGTTTTCACCGCTAGACTGTTAACTTGTTCAAGGACGAAGTCGTAAACTGAATTGATGAACTTCTAACTATCTATGCCTAACGTCATGCATTTTTTCCATGTTGTTTGGAATAACACTTATTGGTGCCTTTGATACCAATGCTGCTGCTTTCTTAATCAAGTGACAGTCACATTTAAGCAGGTTATAAAACACATCAGAAATAGTCTGTGTTTCATGGTAAATTCGTAATTGCCAATTGCATATGTTGTTTGTTTCTCCTTTGTACGCGCCACTGATGTGATAGCGATCACGAACTCTGGAACCGTAATTTCTAGTCGAGGTGGAAGTAAAAGCTCCTTCACATCAATAACAATGTGTGGCCGTAGAAAACTTATGATTATCAACTCTAATAATTATAATGATAGCTGGTTAATTTAATTGCTGACGAATCGATGTTACCGGAACTTCAAGCGATTTAAGAAACTTCCGTAGCGAATTGCCATGATAAAACATCGGCAATTCAGTTTTCTCGTCACATCTATGAACAGTGTAATAAATTAAGCGTTTGTGTTGTATTTATCGTTTGGTAGTTGGACGCGTTCGCACCTTCTACTAAACTTTGAGACATTCAAAATACGCGTAGATGATATACGGAAATTTAATCGTTCGTTATAGTGCCATAATTAATGTGAATTTGTTTTTGCTGAGTTATTGCATTATTGTCCTCTGTGGGTTTTTTTTACTGATTCTTCCGAAATAAAAGACATGATCAGTGATCAGTTATTATATGCTAAATACATACATGCTAATTATCTATAGAGACTATTTAACTTTGTACTTACTGTGTTGGTTTAGCAACCGGAAAAGATTCTTTATCGATACGTAATACAATAACCTTTCTGAACAAATCATATCGATCAGCAATAGCAAATCAATATAGATTTGTCGCGCTGTTTATGTTGAGATAATGCAAAACCTTTATCCCAAGTGAACACATTATCTCCAAAAATAAAGATTAAGTGTTTCTATTTTTTCCGTGTGACCTTATTAATCCCCATACGAAATTCTGCATTTACATAATTAAGTTCACCGAAGTGCTGTCGTTATTTTAGAGGATGATGTTGATTGTCACCAGCAGGATATTACGCCGATAAAATCACCTATTCAAATTTTTGATAGCAAAATTCTTTACATTTAACACTGATCGTTGTGAAATCCACGTAAGTGTTGAAGTCTAATTGGATCCCGGAAACGGTTAACACGGTGACGTATACACTCAATTGGTATGCATCTGTCATATTTGTCGAACCTATTGAGATTACCAGAGTGCTGTAGTACGGATATAATTCCAGGAATCACATGCTCGATATCAGTTGTCGAGCTTCTTTGCCTAGATTGTAAATTGCATGGGATAATAGCTACGTAATTTTATAATTCACCATACACATATGATACATAAATTCGGGTACTTCTAAATTTAGGTACTGCAATACAACAAGTTTTTTCATCCTCAAACACACTTACCGGGTAATTATGCATATATATCAGCTTTCTATTCAACTCTTGGTGTTCGTATATTATGCTCACGTGCAATTTGCATAAATTGCTGCACCGTTGCTTACATAAGGAAACTCTTTATCTAGTTGAGGAGTCCTTTAATAAATTGTTTTCATTTTTAGATGCCCCAAAGATCTGAAACATAATCACTTTAGTCATATATTTTTTTTAGTTTATTTTCTTTTTAGGTTTCATTTATTTTTGTTTCTCTTTCAGATGATCTGATTACTACCCAATGCCAGTGTGCGTTTTATATATGAAAAGAATTATCTAACTGGATATGAGCAAAGTAAATCCCCCAAATGTCACCGTTTTATCTCGTTATAAGCTTCCGCCAACAGTAACATAAAATTATAAATCAGCCGTTTCAAAACAGATAAATGTGTCTATTTCAGGAATATTAACAAGTAACCTCGAATGACTCTTTACTGAAAATGGCACTAACATAAATTTTGTCAGTGTCATACGTACCCAATAATGTCAAACTTATTGAAAATTTCCTAACTACTTTCAAGAGTTTTAGGCTGATAACAGTCATTGAAAATTACCTCAATCGCTTGCACAGTTCAATTTCTTATTTGTTCCATTTCATTTGGTTATATAAATGCCAAACAAATTTGCTTATTTGATTTGTTCTTGGGTACCTTCATTACTGCCAGAATATGCGCTCATATCGTCAGATAATTCATTCGTGTAAGTTCTTCACTCACATAAAATTTTCTACTGGATCCAACCACCATCAGAGACTTCAGTATATATGTCCGTGTATGTGCGTGTGTCTGTCTGTGTGTCTGACGGCACTTTTTAAACATAAAATATGTTCTCTTCCATATTTTCTATTATATTTATAAAACATCCTTGCCAGCACAATTTCACTGGCACTCTGTGTAATAATTCCTGTAGTATAGTTTCCATCAATAATACAGGCCTGATTGAAAATTTTATAATTTTAATAATCATAGTAGAGAGGTAGACCGGAGTTGGATTTCTCTTACTTTTCTAGGCCACGGCCTCTATTCGTAATGAGTCTTTTTATTTATTTGGCCGCATCCTTTTCACCAATTATTAATGCTGATCATCATAAAAGTCCACGGGTTGCACAAAGTAGGTGCCTTGCTTACTAAAATGCTAAAATGAACACAATTGATGGGGGATAGAGTCAAAAAGGAGTAAAAAGGCGAAATTCCTAGTTCAATCTGAAACTAATATTTTCACTATTGTATGGATTTTCTTGTTCAACATTCGTATAAAGTTTTGAAACCTTTCCACTGCGAGTATTGGTACTTTACTCGATGCAAAACTAAATGCAAAACATGCATGCAATACAAAGTAGTGTGATTTTAAAAGACAAAACACGCAAACCTGAAAATATCTAGATAATTCCATATTTTCAGAAGTTTGTTAGGGTCTATTTACGAAATTATTTCGTCCTGTCATAAAGTCTCGTGATTATTATCTATTATGACGCCTGCTTCTAGTAACTGGTTAATTATTCTGGCTGATATGTTTCCAGCACCGTCTCCCCATAATCAACAAATAATAACTCCAATGAATCAAATCTACCAATGGAGACGTACATGACAATAACACAATATGTCTATCACAGTATGTTTCAGTGATGTTCTTGTTCTTTTAATTTCGTATCCATGTGATGATTGTAATGATTTTGATATGAAATACTACATCGCAGTAGACAATTATGTTTTCTTGATGAAATATATAATGACATTGAAAATTGCATGTTTATAAGATAGGTACTTGGCATTGACAGCTATTATCTTTCCTAAATAAACGTGATCTCGGTTAAGTCGCTTAAGTGATAAAAGATGCACGAAAAAAATATAGACGAAACTTCTTACTTACAATTAAATAATATATGACATTCTTATGAATCGATAATCGAAAGCCAATTTCAGCAATTTTGTTTTTACTTCAAAACGTGCATTATTTGGAGTTCTCATGTATCAAATTATATATGTGTCTTTTTTCAGCAGAACAATCAAGTTATATATGTATTTCTCTTACCACTGTCAAAGGAATAATGGAAAATGTTTGATTCCTTACCCCGAATAGAAGTATTCTCAAAAAGTATTTTGATAGTAAAATTGTTATATTCACTGATAATTAATTAGAACAAAATAAATGTTTCCTAACTGACGGACTCGAAAAGAATACCTGGATTACAGACGAAATCAGGCAAACCATACATTTTACCTTAAACCTACTTGATCAATATAACCCATTAGTATCGAAGAATTTATACACAAACTGCAATCTGAATGACGATTACAGTTTTGTTTGCTTGTATTTTATTAAGATTATGTCATAACACGTTATACTATTTCATTCAAGTTGTTTACCGGTAGAATATTGAACTATATTCTGAGTAACATTGATAGTCGACATGGAACTTACATGTTTGCACTGTTGTCGTATGAGTAATTTTAACTCCAGTGTGCAGTTGTCTTACACATTAAGTAAATTACAGAATTTCCTTTTAGTTCGCAACTATTTAATTTGTTTGAGCAATATGATATTTGTATGGTTTTTTACTCCAGTGTGCAGTTGTTTGACACTTTAAATGTATTGCAGCATTTCCTTTTTGTTCGCAACAATTAAACTTCGTTGAGCAGTTTTGATTTTTGTCTGGGTTTTTAACTCCAGTGTGCAGTTGTTTGACATATCAAATAAATTACATAATTTCCTTTTAGTTGGCAACTATTTAATTACTTTGAGCAATATTGATTTTTGTCTGGGTTTTTAACTCCAGTGTGCAGTTGTCTGACAAATTAAATAAATTTCAGGATATCCTTTTAGTTCGCAACTATTTAAATTCGTTGAGCAATATTAATATTTGTCTGGGTTTTTAACTCCAGCGTGCAGTTGTCTGACACTTTAAATAACTTGCAGAATTTTCTTTTAGTTCGCAATTATTTAATTTCTTTGAGCAATATTGATTTTTGTCTGGGTCTCCTCTGGTGATATATTTTCTATTCTGATGTGAGCATTCTTTTCATTGATAAATTCAATGCCATGAAATTTTAATGACCACGAACTACATTTTTCTTAATTAAAGACCTACATTTGGATGGTATGAATTTTAATATTATAATATGAATAATTCGAACATAAAACATGAAATGTTCAATTAGGAGAAAGCTGACTCTAGGATACGGAGAGATTTGGGAACTAGATATTAATTTAGACTCTTTTTAGTTCTTTATCTGTAAAAACAAGCAGGAGATACGTTTATTAAATAGCAAAACCGGTAATGATCTATCTATTGCAAGCAAAAATGACATTTCCTGTTTCAAAATTCAAATCCTAATTTTACCTTTTCGCAAAAAGAATTAAAAATTTGTAGAAAACCAGGGGTTAAAAAAATCGGAGTGGATACAGCAGAGCAAATCAGGGTGTCAGTATTATATACTTTTCATTTCAAGTCCTCCAGTAGGTTGTCAGCTCTTATAACACGTCACAGAAAATATCATTTAGATTATTAAAAGAAAGTAAAAACATTGATGAGTAAGTCAGCCTGTTTTATGAAACATTGAGAAAATAAAATTTAATTTGATTATTTTCGAGATCATCTAGTGCCAGTAGTTTGGGTGAAATGTTTTGGTATATTGTATTTTCATCCTAAATAAGCCAGGAGATTTATGGCATTCTATAGAAACGCCAATGTGAAAAGAAACAAACTACAGCAAATGCTGAGTTTGACTTATATCACATTTGAAGAACTTGCATATGTACTTTAATAGTTTCAAGCTGGAAAGGTCAGCAGGTTCGACAACATAAATTATGAACACAAGAAGTATGATGTTATTAAGATCAAAATCGCTTGGTTGCTCTACGAAACTTAGTGCTGACATTTGAGCGAATTAAACGGTCTGATACTGACCGCTTGTAAGGGAGGAATTTATATTATAACATATCCAAGCAACTACTTCTTCCAGTAATTTGTCAGGCTTTTGAAAAAATTGTTAGAAAGGTTACAAACTAATATAAAAATCTAGCATAATTTTAAGTGCCTCACTACAACTGGTTTTCAATGGCTCACAGTTTATATGATTTCTTCTTCTTTCTACAAAGCAATTGGTTATGCTAATGAATACCGAAGCAAATTGTAAGAAACGTTTCATTATATTGAGAAAGCTCTCAACATTATATCATTACGGTTGAATGCATAAATTATTTAGATTGTATCAATTACCGAATACAAAATATGACGGAAACTCCAAACACAAATATGTGCAGCAAAGATATCTATTTCAAGAAATATTTATAATAGTATTCAAATTTGGAAGGCAAACGCCATGTAATATGTTATTCCAATTTTCCCTGCATTGCATGTATCAATGCGCTGCTAGATGGTTTAACAAAGTGCAATTTTGATTTTGTATTTCTTGACAAATTGTGTAGATGATCTGCTTCTTCTGATTCTCTCAAAATGACTTATAAATTACGTACTAAAGATAAAAATATTCAGTACTGTATAAAGTGACCATACTAAAAAGGTAATATTATTGTTTTAATGAAATTTGATGTAACTTAAAAGGATATTGAATTTTGTTATTTGAATCAACTCAAGAACTATAAAATGTAATTTACATATGTATGCACCGAAGTACAACTCAGTATATGAGAAGAGGCTTGAACATTCTTTATTCGTTTTTTATTTATGTTACGGAAGATGGGATTTCAATCCACACGCAGCGAAGATATTATATGAAATTATTGCATTACCTTGCGGATTTTAAGGCTGTAAAACCTGGCTTAGCCCCATTTCTAAGAACATAGCTATGCTGGAGAGTGACGATCGTTTCCGCATTAAACAACACAATAATTATATAGTTATTACAAGAACTAACGTTGCGTTTACTTTACTGAGTATTTTGAGCATCAAATTCTACATAGACTGGAAAACATTCTTTTCCTGGGGCACTTCTGTAGCCTGTTTTGCCAGACAAATATTCTTATCCAACATATCGAATGATGAAATACAATGAATCAAATAAAATAAACTGGTTTTATCCTGATATTTATATACTAGAGGGAAAGTTGATCAAATTGTGTTTATAAATTCATTTATACTTCAAGGTCGTTTACCTGCTAAAACGTAACTGATTGGAAGAGTATTATTAAATATAAAGCCATTTCAGAATATGAAAATGCTTTGCAATGTAGACCAACTGACGATTGCAAACCAACTGTTAAATGAAACAACCTGTTTTTATTTCTGCTATTTATTAAGTACTGGGAACATTTGATCTAAATGAGTCTATGGAATCATTTATACTTCAAAGAATATTTCCTGTTAAAAAACCCACCTGATTGAAAAAGTATTATTAATACAAATTAGTACAAAATAAATCCTTTGAAATGGCAACTCACTGAAGATGCATTTCATAATTGATTTCAAAAGATGATGTTTGATATCAACTTGAATTCGTAGATAATGTCATTGTTTAAATTCGTCGGTAATGGCAGCTTAAAATCTATCGAGTTGTATTTCTGTCGTTGATCATTTTATTAGTGTGTGCAGTTTTCTTACACAAGACAGCCATGGTTTCAGTGCTTTAATATTGATAAATTCAATTTGAATGTTTGAGTGTATTTAGCTGCAGTGTCCAACAGTGACTTTGTAAATACTATTTTTGAGAAACATGTCCAGCGATTTACTAATCTTTATCAGTACTTCAATATTTCTATCTTCTTGCTTAAATCACACGTTTTTTTTCTTTGTAAAAAAGGCACAATAATAAACATATGACTTTGAACTATTCTGATATCCAACGTATGTTGATATTCGTATTGTTTACATCAATTTGTATTCTGAGGGCCCTGTTGTTAGCTTGTGAACTTGTATCTTCTAGCTTGTTTTACGTCATATAAAACGATGAAGCGACTATTCCTATTTACGTAAAGTTATAAACGTGCTCGATATTTTGAAGAAATTAAGCCTCCACTCAACCTTTTTAATAACGACATTTTACGTTTGATATTTAATATGTTCTTTTCTCAAACTACTGCCAAGTTTAATGCTCTTCTTTCCTTATGAGTTTATATGCTATTGTCTCCATAAAACTGACGCAATCAATAAATCCAACAATTAATTCACAAACGCTTAAATTACATTGTTCTTACACATTAGTATATAACTCGTATCTACTATTAGCAGCCTTTGACTTTACCAGTGCGATATGAAACTTATTTTCTCATTTAAGAGATTTTGATTCTGTGGACGAAGGCGATTGTATGGCATTACCAAGAGCCGGCGGCATTGATCGGAATTATACTTCTGCCAATTTTATTTTACGCGTCAATAAACCCTTGATAGGAAAGGTAAGATAAAACCCAAAGTAGCAAGCTCACAACAAATAAGATCTAGAAACATCATTTCAGTTCTGATGATCTGCAATCAAATATGTATTAGGCACATTACTTCTGATTTTATAGAGTCTGCCACCTTGGTCAACATCAAACGAATAAGAATTTGTCATTAACATCATGTGTATTTTGTATGCATATTCCAATCATACCCTTGAATGTTAAAGACCAAGACACGCAGGACAGCATGCACAATTTCTCACATGCTATATAATAAAGGTACTTGGCTAAATAATTACACAAAGATTAATATCAGAGATGGACACAATCTGTTCGTTGACAAAAGATTAACTGGTTTATGTTTCTTTATTATTGTTTTCGTATTGTTTTTGTGTCTATTTTAGTCAGCAATTGTCATTAGATATTTAGAGCATTATGCAACGAATTTTTTGTTTTCAAAAATGCAATCTGATAAATGTTAACCTTCAATTACCTTCATCTGTTTCACGGGAAACCAAAGATAAACACGGTAGAAATCACTAGTTTAAAAAAATGAAAAAGATCTTCCAACAAAAAACGTTTTGGGCCTGTACCGTTAGCATTGTTTTGTTCCCGTTATAATTAGACAGAAACTGGTCACATTGACAAAGAAAATTAGTGTATTAAAATTGTATTGCTGGATGTAAAACGCAAAAACTTAAGATGTTTATGGAAACCTTTCTTAAATTTTGAGCAATGTCTGAACCTGTATCTCAGGTTTGAGCAGTGTCGCAGTCTGTATCTTGCCCTTGACACACCACATGAAGACAATTAATTGTCCTTCCATACTTGATTCGTCGAAGCCATGGTCAACAATGACCGCGCCTTCTGCTACACACCAGGACGAAGGTGTCGAGTAGTATGTTAATTGCGCCCCTAATACCGAGATCCGTGGGAGAAAAAACATCGGAACATGGAACATTAGAATACTGTCGGTTGTGGGAAAGATGAAAGAACTTACACATGAGTTAGAGAGGTACAACTGAAACAGTAAAGGTATGTACGAAGTGCGCTGGCAAAAACTGTGGCGAAAAATCAACAGATGATGGTCATAGGCTCTACTTCAGCGGAAGAAGAGGCAAACATAATCATGCCTTGGATTTCTTTTCCACATAAACATTGTGTAAATTATTATGAGTTGCTGCTCAGTCTCAAGTAGGCTCAATGCCATCCGGCTGAGGGCGACTCCCTTCAATATCATAAGCATACATGAACCCATATCAAACAATTATGACAAAGAGGTGGATAACGTTCATAACAAGCTGCAATATGTCATTGACAGATCGCCCTATTATGAACTTCACTATTATACTATGAATAATTTGAACATAAAACATGAAAAGTTCAAATAGGAGAAAGTTGGCTCTCGGATACGGCAAAATTTGGGAACTAGATATTAATTTAGACTCTTTGTAGTCATTTATCCGAAACAAGCAGGGGATAAGTTTATTGTTTATTAAATATCAAAACACGGTAAAGGTCAATCTTTTGTAAGAAAAAAGGATATTTCCAATTTCCAAATTTAAACCCTAGAAACGTTTTGACATTACGAATTAAAATTTTTTAGAAAACCACGGGTTAAAACGTCGGAGTGGATACAGCAAAGGAAACAGGTTGTCAGTACTATATACTTTTAATTTAAAGTCCACCTATAGGTTAACAGGTTTTACAGCACTTCACAGAAAATTTGATTTAGATTATTAAAAGAAAGAAAATGAAAACACTGATAAGTAAGCCAACCTGTTTTATGAAACATTGAAAAAACCAAAGGAAAATGAAATTTTATTTCATCATTTGCTAGATCCAGCAGAGCCAGTATTTCAGTGGACGAAATGTTTTGGGATGTATTTTCATCCGCAATTAGGCAGTAGATATCAGATATTCAATGGCAACGTCAATGTGGAAAGAAACAAACTACAGCAAATGTTGAGTTTGACTTACATCACATTTGAAAAACTTGCATATGTACTTTAATTGTTTCAAGCTAGAAAGGTCAGCAGGTTTGACAAGACAAATTATGAACACCGGAAATATGATGTTATTAAGATCAAGTTCGCTTTGGTTGATCTGCAAAACCTAATGCTGGCATTTGGTCGAATTACACGGTCTCATAATGACCGCTGTTAAGCTAGGAATCTATATTTTAATATATCCAAGCAACTACTTCTTCCGTAATTTATCATGCTTTTGAAAAGATTGCGTTAGAAAGGTTACAAACTAATATAAAAATCTAGCATAATTTCAAGTGTCTCACTACAACTGGCTTTCAATGACTCAGTTTACTTATGATTTATTTCCACGAAATAATTGATTATGATAATGAATACTGAAGCAAATTGTAAGAAACGTTTCATTATATTGAAAAAGCTCTTGACACTGTATATCATGACGATTGAATGCATAAATTATTTAGATATGTATCGATTACAAAAAAGGAAATATGACGGAAAATCCATACGCAAATATGTACAGCAAAGATATTTATTTCAAGAAGAATGTATAACAGTATTCAAATTTGGAAGGCATGTGCCATTTGATATGGTATCCACATTTTCACCGCATTGCGTTTATCAATGCGCGGCGAGATGTTGTAACAAAGTGCAAGTTTGGTTTTGTATTTCTTGACAATCTGCGTACTTTTTATTTTGTAGAAGGTGATATGCTTCTTCTGATTGTCTCGAAATCACTAATAAGTCACTGACAGAAGATAAAGTATTCAGTACTGTATAAAGTGACCATTATAAACTAGTAATATTGTTTTAATGAAATTTAATGTAACTAAAAAAGATATTGAATCGTGTTATAAGAATCTGTTCACGATGTATAATAATGTAGACATTTACATACGTACGCACTGACGATTACCTCAGTATATCCGTGGTGAAAGGAGCCTTGGACATTCTCTATTCGGTCTTTTTATTGATGTTAAGGAGGATGGAACTTTAATCCACACACAGCGAAGATATTATATGAAACTATTGCATTACCTCGCGGATTATAAAGCTGTGAAACCGATCGTATCCACAGTTCTTAGAACATAGCTATGCTGGAGAGATACGATCATTTCTGCATTAAGCAACTCCCTTCAAAATCACAATCATACATGCAACCGCATCTAAGCAATGATGACAATGAGCTGGATAACTTGTATAACCAGCTGCAAGACGTCATTGACAAAATCACCCTAGAAGGACATTTTGTTTGTACAAGGAGACTGGAATGCAAAGGTGGGAGTTGATTCACAGACAAACTGGCAGAGCACCTGTGGACCCTTCTGCAATGCAAAACAAATGAAAGAGGACTCATGCTCTTGGAGTTTATGCCTACAACAATCTTGTGCTAGACGACACATTAGTCCCTCACAACATCACAACCAGATTGACGACATCTTGGTGAAAACACGATTCTGCACTTGAATGAATATGACCAGAACACTAATTTTTCCAAGAGCACACATTGGAAGTGACCATGATTTAATAGCGATAATGTTTCGTCTCCACCTGAAAATAATCAAAAAACCTAAACAAAACAAAATAGATTTCACTTTGAAAAATGTAATGATCCAAAAGTCCCAGAAAATTCCAATCAATGATACGTGGTAAATGTGCACCTTTGATAACTCTGGACAGCCAAAACACCGGGCTAGAGTCTTTAAAAATCACATTCAATAAAGTTGTGACTAGCTCAAATAGCGAGATCATTGGCAAATATTGCCGAACAATGAAACATTGGATCACAACAGATATCTTTGATTTGTTCGACAAAAGAAGAAAACTGAAAAAGGGAAAAACAGGTCATTAAGGAACTAGAAAACAAAACATGATCAGGAAACGCATGAAAAGGCAAAGGAATCCTGGATAGAAAGGCAATGCTGCATAATCGAAGAATGTGTAGAAATGTCAGCAAAATGGCACATCAACTGTTTAAAGATTTCAAAACCTATAAACAGGTAAAACCTACACCATTCAGGATAAATCAGGAAAATGCCTCACAGAAGAATATGAAATCCTGTAGCGATAGACTAAATACTGCTTAGAATTATACAATACCCAAAGAGATTCAGCGGTACTGCATTGTCCTCCGGCAGAAGAAATTGATGACAACCCAATTTTTTGTGAAAAAGTAGAAATTGCAGTTAAGTCACTAAGAGAAAGAAAATCATCCAGCTTTGACAAAATAATAGTAGAGGTTATTCAAGCAGAAGAGATAGTCACAATTCTAACCACTGAGAAAGCACAATCTGAAATGATGCGGTCATGTTTAAAGTTCATCTCGACTGGCAGAAGCCATCTTGCAAGGCACAGGAGAAGAGGCAGACATAAAAAGAGGTGGGAAGACAATGTTAAGGAGTCGAGAGGCGTGGAATTTGGATATCGCCAAGGATCAGAAAGGTGGAGAGAATTGGTTGTAAAATCATTTGTGGTGCCCCAGAGACCTCTAAGCTTAAGGGATTGAAGATGATGATTATTATTATGAAAAAGGAAAAACCTTTTTTCCTTATATACGTATATTTAGTCTATTTCTTGTTAGACGTCTGCTCGGCTCTTCTTTGCTTGTCTCTTGTATTCATTAAAAAGAACATCTGTCACTGTTCAGCAATATTCTAGAAGAATTGATGGGCTCCATTGCTCTGATAGCGTTTCACCATTGTTGCAATGTCATGGTGAAATCGCTCGCCGTGCTTGTCTCTCACTGCTTCGAAGTACAGTGGAAAACAATCTAGATGAGAGTAAAAAAAAATGTATCTTCAGTGACATTCTGCAAACATGTCTTTTATATGACTAGAATATGCTTTTAACAAACTCTCTGTAGTTGGCTTCTTTTTTCCCGGAAAATTTGTTTCTCCTAACAGGAATGCTTTTCAATCCGTCTTTTTCTTGCCACGAAGTGGACAGTTAAATTTGTAATCTCGAAGAGGTTTACGCATGTGAGGACCAATAAAGACGCCTTCCTTTATATGAGCTTCATTTAATCTTAGATATTTTCTACGGAGATCCTAGAAAGCTGCATATGTTTTGCTCGTGGTTATGACAAAGTTTTTCAACAAACTAAGCTTGATGAGCAAGGGTGGTAACAAAGTCTTCCTTGATTCAACAAATGTTGGAAGTTGAACATTTCTTCTTCCAGGCTCTGGTGACTGTCGGAGTGGCCAATCTTTCTTGATGTAGTGAAAATATGTCCCATATGTCCCACGACTATCCCATTCGCAGAATAAATATCCGTAATTTGTGTATCCAGTGTGCATACCAAGTAAGTGATCAAGAACCTTCAAATCGCCATTAAACTATTAAACTGCCACTGTTGTTGGTCATATGTATGTACTGCAAACGTTGGGTCATGTTTTCATAGATTTCCTTCATATGGACTGCATGACTAACTGAATTTGATAGAAAAATATTGGCATTATGCAGCAAAACAGATTTATGACCCGTCATCGATGAAGTAATGAAACAGTCTCGACTCTAACATGAACAAAGCTGAGGGCAGCCATCATACCATCGGTTTTATTGCAGGCTAGAGAATTGCTTTTCATGAAGAAGAATGGAACAAGATTATTTTTACGGAACATGAAAACGCTAATATTATCTGCGATGAGATTTCACTGCTGTAGTTTAAAGCGCACCAGTTGTGCCTTACTCTTCAATAGTTTTAAATCCCTGACAAGGTCATTCAATTCATCTTTTGATGAAGAGGATGAGAGAAAATATGAGTCATGTGATATCGATAAAGTAGTAGGAGAAAGTAAGAATCCGAGCTCAACAACCCCCTCCAGACCTCCAAACAAATACAAAATACCTAGGTAACGTAATAGAAAACCTATTGCAATCAATAATTGCGTTAAGAATCCGAGCTCAACAAATACAAAATACCTAGGTAACGTAATAGATCACCTGTTGCAATCAATAATTGTGTTAAGAATCCGAGCTCAACAACCCCTCTAGACCTCCAAACAAATACAATAGAACACCTGTTGCAAAATACGTAGGTAACAGGTAAAATTTAATTACGTGATCTTCCAGAATAAGCAAAATGATGTGTCAGACTCAATTTTTCAAATCATTATGATTTAGCAGAGCGTGGCGATTGTGGACTAAATTACGCATTAGAATTCCAGTAAGGTAAGTGGTATTATACCTCATTACCAACTGTTAATGTCTCAACTGTAGATATCAAAAATATTTCATTATCATGGTAATAGAGGCTAAACTTTACTTTACCGCTGACATAACGACGGGACTCAAACAAATCTTTTATTTGTGATTTGTTAAGAGGGTATTTTTTGTCGATAAAATACACCTTTGACCGATCAAGATCAATTGTAAGTTTGGTGTATTTATGCTGACTAATCGGACAGTGAAAGTTGTTAAATTCCGCTAGCAACTTTTGATACAATTGTTCGAGATAATTAAAATACTCGCTGTCATCAGATCTGATGAGCGAAAGTTTTAACTTGTCACGGGTACCACTAAAGCATATGCCTGATGTTTCATTATTAATTTCAACTGTCAATGGTTTGTCGTCCATCATTAGATATTTGATTTTGCTACTGTAGCTATTTGTCACTGTCAAATTTTCAAGCATTATTTTTAAAGTTTAGATAAAATTTTAGTTTGCAAAGATAATGTCAAGTATATCTCTATCATCATGACAATACCCAAGTGCAAGTGTATCTACCCCATTTTCGCAATAACGTTTATCATCAAAATTGCTCAAACCGCGTTTGATAAGGACATCTGTTTCGAGCTTATGATGATTTGTCCGAATTGACATAGCTCTTATAAAACTAACACCGCCATCAAGCGCATACTTGTAGTCATCAAATTTTATAAACTTTTTAACAAAATCACGAGGCAGACCTTTTGCTTTTTTTGTTATTTTATTATTGTCTAACAATACGGCATACATTTTACTACGTAATCCGATAAAGTATTTGATAGCGCTCGAGTTCATTTCATCTTTGAACTTACCAATAACCTTTTTATTTGTGTCGTCATGAAATTTACTGTCACGTGGGTAATCAGAAAGATCAAACAGATATCTATTATCATGCATGTCCTGATAGATGTCCTCGCATTCGATTTCATATACGAGCGAATCAGTATCAGTAAATAATAATCTACTAGCCGGCCATTGATTTTTAACAAAATTATAATGAAAATCGTACATCAGCCACTTTGATAAATCTAACACTGAAGCTCCAACATAGATCGGCTTGTTTAGTTTTAGATTTGTTTTTCTTCTTTGTATCGCAACAAGATTTTCATTAAATATTTTCATGCTCACAAAATCATCGTCTGACACAAGTTTGTTTCTGCGATTGACATCATTGACTAGTTCGATATTTACGCGTTTCCTAATATTCTCCATCGTCTTACCAAAAACGGAATTGTTCATCAGTTTGAAAAAGTTTTTCTCAAAATCAGTTTTTGCCGCAGCTCTTCTTGTAGTGTTTGAGTTAATATAACCTCTCATCCACGGCGACTGATTAAATTTTAGTACGCGATGAACTTTTCTCAACACGAGACCAGCATCGACTGCTTGTTTTAAAGCTTTGTAATGCAAAACATAATTACGTTTATGAAGCAAATTTGGTACTAGTTTCTTTACCATAGAATGTTGTCTTGGTAATGCTGACGCTTGTTGTTCTTCTGATAACAAACTATAATCTATAACCATCGATTCCGCACAGAAAGGGTAATCGTTATGTAGTTTGTGTAGTGAAATAGGATAATCGAGATCAACTTCAACGAAATACGAAACATCGTCGGGTATCTTTTTTTCTGTCTCTGATAGAAATTGATCAGCCGTGATCCAATGAAATCCACCAAACGGCATTGATTCTGCCATCGAATACCCGTACAAGTTATTGCAATCTAGATAAACTATATACTTCGAAGGAAGGTCAGGATTATACTCTTTCAAATATTTGTTGTTTGCTTCAGCATATTTCTTCGTTATCACGCTAATACCGCCTCGGATACCTTTTTCAATAAAATTGAACATATCAACATCAGTCAGTAATTCCAACCTTACCTTACTAAACTTTAACAGAGCATCCCATGACAGTCCGGGGGCAGAATAATACCAGCAAGGATCTAGTCCGTAATTATTATAACTCACTTCTCGAAAACTTTCAAAAACATCTGCTAGTAATAACACGTCAGTTTTCAAATACAAATCGTGATAATCACCAAAAGTCTCACAATCAAACTCTTTCCAAATATCTTGTGCATACTTGTACTCGTCATCAGTTATATTTTCTTTTTTAAGTTGCGAGTAAAATTTGTCTTTGCTAGGTAAAGATGTTTCATCAAATTTACTCCAGTCGTCGAGGTATTTGTATGGAAAAACTCCTTTTTTAGCTAATAGATTAAATTTATCTCCAAAACAGTCTCTTAGGTTATTAAATTTACTACAACCTTTTACTAGCTCATCTAACGATGCTGCCATAAACTGCAGGCTGTCAATAAAGCGCAATTTACCTAGCGTAACTGACATATACTTTTCAAAATTATTTGGAATGCATTTGATGACATTATTGAGTTTTAGATGAGCTTTTATCTCAGGATCACCAAAAGCTTCTACTATAATATGGCTATCATATCCTCGAAAATTGTGAAGAATAACTGGAATAAAATCTGGAGCGTGAAATTTTAAATTACACTGGTCATGAGCCGCTCCACGATACTGTCCGGTCAAATGGCAATGGTCACGTACTTTTTTGTTGTCAGGGTCAAAAGCTTTTTCACAAATATAACAAATTTTCGCTTGCTCGTGATCAGATTCTTGTTGAGGTGTTAATTTTAACATTGGAGTTACTCTTTTCAAACGATAAGTAATATTATCAACTTCATTAATCAACTGCTTGAGAAGCCAAACAGCTGGATTTTTACCTCGATAGAGTTGGATTGGTTTAGATAATCTCGAATCAGCGCAACAAACTACCTTGTACGCTACTCCGCACGGAACATGATTTTGAATTTTTCTTGTACTCGATTGGTTAGGATCATTTTCTACGCCAAGTACAGGTTGAAGTAAGCATTCGAAATCGACGTATATGACGAAAGGAATTTTTAGTTTATGATTATGATGGACAAACTGTAACACGCTATCTTTTTTAGATGGCATTGTTATTCTTTGTACGTCACTACAGTACTGCAAATGCTTTTGTAATGTTTCATTGTCTCTACAACCGTGCAAGCAGCGATAACAAAAGAACTTTTTATTGTTATTTTTATTATACTGTCTTCCAACTAGTCTGTTAAAGTTTTTAATCCAAACGTAATGATTTTTATAAAACAGTAAATTGATAGTCGATTGTGAAGCCTTTTCTGAAATATACCTCGGATAGACATTTTCTTTTTCATCTAATCCGAAAACGTTAATCGAAATATTATTTTGCTTTTCAAACTTTGGTATTTGATTTTCTGCCACTGGAAAGTCAATACCAGCACAATTTAATCTTGACACGTGACTGATATACTTCTCAACACGATCAGCATTTTTTTCTGCTGGAAATAGCGCGGAAAGAACAGCCCATTGGAAACATTTGCTATCGACGTTTTTTATGTTTATACAGCACTGTTTATTTTTTATTTTTGGTGGCAGGTTGATATACGAACTACCGCGTAATGCGTCATATTTCATCGTGTGAAACAAAATTTCCTTGATCATTTCAAACTTCCAACCCGAACCTAATTCGGTAAATTCTTCTATTTTTTTCCAAATTTCTTGGTGTATTTCATTAGATAGTGACAAAAGATCACTACCAAGTAAAACACGTCTAGATTTTGCGTTGATGTAAGGGTCTGCAATTTCCTTGTTAGTAGATTCTTCCGTCAAAAGTAGTTTTGAAAATATAACGTGATATTGCACTAACAATCTTAGACCCTTGTGTTTTTCAAGCTCACGTTTTACAGTCGTCTGTAGCAGATGAAAGAGATTTGTTTCAGAAAAATTTACTAAAACGTTTTGATTATCAAACTGATAACTATTATCAAAACCTGCAAAAGCAGTCGCTATTTTAACAGGTTCTCCAATAAGTCTCTTCTTGGCTATATCACGCAATTTCAACATTATTATATTATAATATAATATCTAATTGATAATTTACTCCGCTAAACAACAATTAGAGATAAAAAATATCACCTATAATATAATGACAGTAAATCTGACAAGCGCACGTGAGCAAGAGGTATATCATGTTTATCCGAAGTACAATCTGTACGCTGGAAATGCACTTGGTTCGGTTATTAATATCATTACTGGAATATCTGTTGGTAAAGCAACGCCAGCGGGTTATACGATTAGTGTAAAGGGAGATAATACTGAAAGAATTACGATGTTTAGAAAAGATTTTATTTACACGTTATTTTGCGATGACATTCCAGAGGGGAAACGAGTATATCATTATAACGGTAAAGTCACTGATGATAATATTGAAAATTTATCCTTACAAGATGAGTTTCAGCCGCATCCGGTCTTTGATTTATACGAGGCTAACGATCGTGGTATTATAAGAAACAGAAAAACGAAAAAAGTTCTTAATAATATGAGCAATATGGGATATATCAGTGTGACTGTTAGAGGAACATCGACAGATCGAGTTTGTTATACTGGTCATAGGTTTGTTTACGAGGTGTTCAACGGATCTATACCCAATGGTCTGGTTATTAATCATATCAATAATGTAAAAACAGACAATCGATTGGAAAATCTGGAGCTAGTGACCCAACAGGAAAATGTGAGAAAAGGACGAGGTGGTGGTATTAATTTTAGATGCCCAATAAAACCTGTTATTTCGTTAAACCTTGAAACGGATGAGGAGATCAAATTCAAATCAATTACAGCTGCGGCGAAATATTATAATATAAATCCCAGAGCAGTAAAATTTGTAGCTGATGGAGCAACAAAATCAGCTTTTTCAAACAAATATGATGCTAGTATTATTTTTAGATATGATGATTAATAATATTTTGTAATTCGGTTTTAGTCAAACAATGATGAGCAAATGCTATAATATCATCGCAATCAAAGTTTATCGTCGTTACTGCACTTTCATTAATTTTATTTTTTTCTGCTTCTGTTAGTAATATTTTATGAGAATCACCTCGCATTACAAAAATCTCAACGGAATATGAACTATAACCTGACAAGCATTTTCTTACCGCTTCAGTCAGTTCGTGGTAGTTTATTATATTAACTTTTTGGTGATATTTGACCTTGTCAGTCATCTTATAACAACAAATTAGATAAAAAGTATATTATAATATGGATATGATGAAACGACTTGCTAGCGATAAGGTCTCCACAATCTCTAATGATATGATAGACAAATCCATTGGTTATAACGAAGATGATATTTTATATAACAACGAATCTGATGATGGTGAAATAGTCACCGTCGTTAACAGATTTAATTATAGCAGACCAACCACTGGAAAATATAATGTCAAGTATCACATTGCTAAAAAAATTATAAAATTTAATTTTACCGTTACCGAACAGCAGGTATTTTTGCAGTTAATCAGACCTTTTTTAAACATCAAAATTCCAGACCGACAGAAAAATATCAAATTCGATTTCATATTTGTCAAACTCTTTAATCTTATGACGATCTCTGACGATCGCAGACAATATCTAATATCATTATGTAAACCAGTAAAATGCAAATCTATCAAACGAAAGTATGAGGAAATTTATAATAGCATTATTTCACAGTCGATAAAATCGACCGGGTTGGAATCCAACTGTTAAATTTATCACTATACCCACGCCATTTGACTAAACTTTTATCTCCTTTTTTCCTAATCACTTTTTCGATAATGAAAACATCTTGTTCAGTTTTTTGTAGTTCTTGTTCGTAAAAACTACCTACTATAGGCTCACCTGCCAGATCTTTTAACGCGTACGTTACAGGTACTGTTAAGAGTACTTTATCAACAACAAATACTTCTTCGCTCCAGTTTGGAGTAAATCCTTTTTCAAATATCTTTTTAGTCAAAGAGATTCTAACTTTATCACCGACCTTAAATTTATGTCTGCGGTACATGTTTTCGTTTGCTAATATTGGATTTTTGATAGCGTCATTAGGTGACATTTTGATGGTTCGATGTTTCGTGTTATTATATTCACCTACGATTTGAGAAAGGTCATCGATGTACCTGTTGGTGTTTTTAGCTGTCATATGTTTATGTAATTTTTCGTTTAGCGTGCGATTAAATCTCTCGACAACAACGCTTTTGCCTTCGTTTCCTGTAACGTATTTTTTAATATTATTTTGTTCTAGAAACTGCTCAAACTTTTTGTTAAAAAACTCTGCTCCGTGATCAGTCCAGATTTTGTTTGGCTTTCTTTCGGTACTCGTTATTATCTGTTTTAGCGCATCAGTGATTGACGTTCCTGTTTTATCTGAAACTGGCACACTAAAAGCGTATTTGCTGAAAACATCTATAACGTTAAACAAATACTTCTTTGGAGCGCCATCAGCGCCAACGTTAAACTGAGCCAGATTGGATACATCTACCAAATCTATTGCCCAGATATCATCTACAGCGTTTGCAACAACTTTACGTCTCGGAAACTTTTTTTTTTAGGTCTGTGCAGCTCGACTGCAAGATCATCGTATAATTCTTTTCCCCGATCGCGAGGCGATTGACGAGACTCTCCGAGTCCGAGTTTATATTTTGCTCCTATCATTCCTTGAACAAATCTTCTATCAAAACGTTCTCGTAGATTTGTTGGCTCCATATCATGTAATTCGTCTAACATTACTTTATCACAATCTGCTTTCGAGTTTTCATGATCACGATAACAGATATCGTGACGCATTGCTATTGCATCCACTTGATTATAAGGCTCTTGTCCTGGCAATGGATTGTCGTTTTCATCTAGTTGTTGGTCTAGCGGATTGTAAGGACCTGTATAACGATGACCAGGCAAAGTCCAACCGCCTTTTGGTTTTGGTAATTTACCAATAATTTTATGTATATCTATACCTAACCCTATTATTTCTCTGTTGTTACAACGTTGACAGTACGTAATGATTTTATCTTGTTCTATGCAAAGATCTTTGTCACAATCACAATTGCATTTCATTTTATTTTATTTTGTTTCATAAGATTAATCGTCGATCAAGATAACTCTATCAACGCTAGATCCTACTTGTTTTTTCAAAAACATACTTTTCTTTCTACCACAGATTGCACAAATACTTTTTAACATCATTCTATTATTTTTCGTTTTTTCCGTCATCTCATCCTTGTTCTCTGTTTTAGTTTTGCATTTGAGACAGTATGTTGACATTATTATATCAAGGAGTTTAGATAAAATTGATTGCAATATTATCATTCACATGAGAAGGAAGCTTATCAAATTGTAAAATAAACTTTAAAAAGTTTTTACTCCCAGAGTTTTTACTCCCAGAGTTTTTACTCTGGCGCATTTGTCTGACAAACATGATACAATAATAACCACAAGCTGATGTTCCAATCGGCTGTAGTTGATTAGACGAATAATTTATTTTATCAAATTTTTTAAAAATATATTTTTTTATGAGATCGCTTGGAGGAAGTCCGAACGAATCAAAATAATTGTTATCGTGGACAGCAACCCAGTGGGTGCCAGAGCCATCATTGAAGTTTTCAATATTTACAACACAAGAACCGCCTGTTGGTACGTCATCGAGTTCATCCTTGGAAAATACTCCTCGAAATCCAACAACGTCCTTCAATTTTTCAATGATGTCAAAATTGCTCAATAACGTCTGGTCCCTGGTAGAGTTAATCCGCGTCCGATTCCTAGTAAGTTTGGCAGCAGACTTCCCGCTAGTCCCGCCAAAAGTGGAGCGAAAGGAATAATTCCTCCTTGTTTTGTTTGTTTGCGTTTTGTTGTTTTCTTTTTTTTCGATGATTTTGTTTTTTTCGGCGACTTTTTCGTTGGCATTTTATTTTATACTATTACATAAAACTGAGTGACTATGTCACTGCCGATAGATTTGTTTGATACCACGACCTTCGACTGCTTTCTTTGTTGCGCCAGAGACTGCTCCTGACGCAGCCGCAAGTCCAAGTGTACCAAGTACTGGTAAAACTTTGCTAGCTATTATTGATAACGCTGGTCCAAAAAATCCACCTTCTTTTGACATTGCAGTTACCTGAGAAACAGATAATTTCAGCACAAATGGTTTTCCTTTGTCGAGTTTATTGATTTGTTGTTGCGTTAGCATGACTTTTACTGCAATTTTATTTGAAGTTTCCAGAGAGATCATCAAAGAAACAGAGCTGCGTTTAGCAACAGCTGCTGATAATTTTTCAACTTGACCAGATGTTAGGTATATTTCTCGAGTTGTGTATTTGGTTTTCATAATGTTATATCCAAGTTGTTAGATTAAACTTGTACTGTCATTCTTCCTTTGATTGAATCGATGGTCAGAAATCGATCACTAACCAATAGCGCGTATACGTTATACTGTTCACCTGGCACAGCGCCCAGTGTCCACGTGACCTCAATATCTGCAGTCGATCCCACAACACGCTCCAAATGTTTTGATACGTCGAAGTAAAAGATGGGATAGAGCGTTCGAAACTCATCTATTGATATTTGAGATCCACTGTCCGCGTTCTGATATTTTTGCATTGCTTCCATAAGATACATGTACGGTCGAGAGATGTTTCTGGTGGCGTCTACGGCAAAATTACATTCGATTGCACGTTCAGGATACTGTTTGGAATTTACTCTCACAAATATTCGTCTAACGTCTGGGTTATCGAATACGGAGTTGTTCATTTCCTGATTGTTACGACGTGCTTGTCGTTGAAATACGACGAATAAGTGTCGCGGTAGTTGTTCGCTGGGCGTGGTCGTTACACGCCATGTGTAATCAGTCGCGTTGGGAATGGCTGTTTGATAAATCCTGTTCTGTTGGAAGTGTATCTTTTTTGTAAAGGTGGCTAGTAAAGATTCGAGCTCCATCATTTTAGCTAATGAAGGGACAACCCGAGGCATCCACAGTGCTAATCTTGTAATAGAAAACTGTCCCTCAGCCACTCCATTGGCGTGTATTATACAATCGTTTTGATCAGCTCGATCTAAAATTAAGGTATGTTTTATTCCTCGAAACACTTTGTTATAATCACGGCAAAATCCAAAGATTGTGCTTAACGGTAGCATCATCGTTATTTGGCGAGATTCTGCGGCAAATGCTTTTCGTTTAACAAATCCCTCGTTATATCTTATGTTACGTGCAGTAATAACATCGTTTATAAAATTTAACATCGCAACACCATCTGCGCCTGCAGCTGGTGGAGTTATACCATGATTATTACAAGCGGCAATAAGTGAAGCTCTTGTGGCGTTTTCATTAGCAGCTGCACCTGGTGCGGCTATACCAAGATTGTTAGCATTATCAATAAGAAAATTTCTTACAATTACAAGATCTGCAGCGGCATCAGCTCCGTGTACTTTTACACCTCTTGAAATAAACTCGCTCGACACAGTTGTCCCTAGTCCAGTATCTTTGAACCACATCATATTTGTGGCTATTGATCTGGAATAGTCATCGCTAAACGAAACGATGTTTAGTATTGTACTCGCTATGGGTAAGTGCATCGAAATATCTTCTACGGTTTGATTGGCCAGTTGGTATCGTGCACTCTTAAACAAACTCCAACCATTATTGACGAGAGCGATTTCTACATTAGCTGCAATATCACCACCTGCTGCAGTTAATATTCGGCCACGCACTTCTAACATTGCCTTATGGGGTAGTAGAAACACGTCCTCGTCTCTTGTGTTAAAAGTTCTAACCCCAGTTTTATTCGGTTCGTTCGAGTTCTCATCGAGATACTCGACATACTCTAATTCTGTTACAGCATCGTCAGTATCAATTTCTTCTGCAAAGTCGATATAGTTTTTAGCTGACATTTATTTTATAATCGTTACACAAAATTAAAAGGCAGCAGGGGTCATCGGCGCTGTTTTCTTTACAAGTTTACGTACTATTTCTTCACCACTCGGCGACAATAATTTTTTTGTTGTAGCTATCATAGCTCGTTTTGTTTCTTCTGTTGGCGCAATATCTGATATTACTCGTTTTATTTCAGACACCGTAGGTGTTGTTGAAGGTCCTTTAATCTTATCAGCAATCTTTTGCCCTACTGCAGTGCCTGCTGAAGATGCCGCCCCTGTAGCGAAAGCTTTACCGGCGTCAAGTGCAATGGGCGCTACTTTACGCGCGATTCCTGGAATATTCTCTGCAATTGTTGTAAATATATTTCCAAAAAATCCACCTACGATTTTTCTTCGATAAACTTTTCTTCGTCTCATTTTATAAAATTATGTACACAAAATCACATGCCTAGGCAGTGCGTAGGTGTAAGTAATACGTGACTATCTCGTTGTTCACGTCTATTTGTCGTCCAGATTGGTCTGTGAGTTGCATTGTAATGCTTGTAATTTGATTCTCAGGTGTTATTGGATAGTAGATAATCTGTCGCGGAGTGATTTGCATGAGAGAACCCGGTGGGACTTCTGGTGAGAAACTGTAGATCGTTTGCCCGCGGTTGCCTTTTGACGTATAAGATCCAGATGCGATAGAGCAATTGATGAGTATTGTATTTACTTCTGTGATATCTACTGGTAGTTCTCCATCAAATGTCAAAGATTTATCTTCACCGGTGGTATAGTATAAAACTCTAGTAAAACCTAACATCTTTCCAAAACTTCTTTCTTCAAAGATGACTTTCATATTTCTTTTCACTGTTATCCTAGCTCGTAAGGTGTTATAATTCGCCGCTAATTCGAAATTATCAGCATTCCCACCAGCTTTTGTTAGAAGCTCTTTTATTGTTCTGTTTAGATCAGTAATGTTATAAGCTCCTTGTGGAATTTGTAGTTTGTATTGTATATCAATAAACTCTTTTTGTGATGTTGGAGATTGTTTAACATTAACGATTAAAATTTCATCATTAATCCCAGTTTTAATATTCGGCATGGCGTTCCAGCAAGTACAAGAAATTAATCCAATCTCATACTGTTTTGCAGGATCTAGTTCTATTGGTGGGTTGTAATTTACTGTAAAATTCGCGCTGTTTCCTGTTATTTGTGATGAATCAAGCAATAATGTTGTTTGCATTATACTAATATTTTAGATAAGATCGCGGTGTAAAATTTCGTACTCGGATGATGTTAGTAATCCACTCGATCTTAGATGATCAAGTATATCAATAATTTCGTTATCAATCTCTACACTTTCATTACCAGCTTCTTTAGAGGATATCAACAGCATTAGCCGATCGACTATGTCTGCGTTTGATGTAAATATTTTCACACCTTTTCCTCTTTTTTCTGGTAATCTTTTATCTCGATCATCTTCGTATTTATCAAACAATCTTTTAAAATCCCAACCTTTTTTATAACCTTTTGGTTTATTTCGATATCGTTCTGATGTTTTAAGAAAAACCTCAGCAATAATTCCTTCTCTAATATAATTGAGTAATGTTGGAATATTTCCTTCATCTTTTTGATCTTTAATTTCTTCATCAGCATGTAAACCATTTTTTATAATTTCTCTTAATTTTTCTATCAAATTATCATACTTTTCTTTTGGCCAATCTCGAATACTATTAATATTAGTGATATCATATTTTTCCATAAACTCGTTATACTCGGAATCGCCTATTTCTACCCTAGCTTTCTTTCTATAAAATATGATAGTATCCTCAAGAGGCATTATTTTTATCATACTTTCTTGTAACGTTTTTTGTTTCTCAGCTAATTCCTCAGTTTGTTCTGACACTTTTTCTATTAACCTCCTTAACTCGTCGGGATTAACAGCCTTTGTTGTTATAGCTTGCTGAAGTGCAAGAGGGTTGTTTATTAATCTATCAAATTCAACCTGTCGTGCAATAGGATCAACAATGTCTCTTACAAGTTCTTCTGCAATTTTTTTATTTTCTTCTTTCGATCTTTCTCCTAGTAAACCTAACAAACCTTTTTCTTTTATTTTTGCTAGTTCTTCCGGAGACAATGTTTGTATTTCTGGCTGCTTGCCAAGCATCGCCTCAGTAACAGGTTTGAAAAATTTGGTTCTTTCTTCTTCTGCTTGAACTTGTCCACGTCGAGCTTCTTCCACCTTTTTCTTAAAAGCCGCTCGAGTTTCGAGAAACTTTTTTAGTAATTCGATTTTCTGTTGATGTTTGTCCATTATTTTTATACGCTTTACAAAATTATATCATAGAAACGTCTCAAGGCAACAACGAAACATCTTGGTTGGATCACGCGCTAGCTTGTCAAATAAAAAGAAACTATATCGATCTTTAGTTGCTCGATGATATAATTCGATAAATTTATCTTTTGTAACATCACCACATTGTTCGTTTGCAATATTTCTCACATCCACATTATCTAGTCCGGGAAATAATATGAAACAACCCGTATTTCGCCTAATAAACCTATCAACATTATAAAAACCTTGGGCAAGATAAACAGAATTACATCTTTTATTACGTGATAGTGAAAAATATGATCTAATCTTGTTCATTTCCTCATTGTTTAGCGGAATATCATCAAAGACGATTATCTTATGCTCTGACGAATCGAGTTCATTCACTGGAACGAGTTCTTCTGGTTGTTTTATCAAAAATATATCATCACCAATGCCAAGGTCATCACGAAGTTTATCATTATACTCGTTTAATAATTTGTATTTGTCTTGTTGGGGGTTGATGGTGTAAATATACACCTTATCATAGTTAAAGTTATTATTGAGTAAAAGATTTAATAACAAATTTGTTTTACCAGATCCAGTTCGCCCAACAATAAGATAATGACAGTCTGGAAGTTCATTGTTATGTTTATGCTTCACCAATCGCTCGGTGTCAAAGTTTATTATCTTCGCCATCGTATAATTTTATGTTATATTAATCCAACAATTTTGTGTAGAACGGTATGTATAATGAGCTACTATACAAAATTTGGAACATTAGCAGTAGATTTATTAACAGAAGGTTACCAGGGTGACTTATCCAAGTATGCAACTCTTGATAAGCTCAAAAATGAAATCAACAATTTGTTAAACGTTGCAAGTGTAGATCCAAATGAAGTTGTAGTTTTCCAGGACAAACAAGGACGATTAAAGACGAGTAATGTACAACTATCAGATGTACTAGTACGAAATCCTACTGCAGTTGCTAATAATATTGTTACTTTTAATAATCAAGGTAAGATAGAAGATTCGGGTAGGTCAGTTAACGATTATGTTAGAAAAGCAGGTGATTTATTTACGGGAAACATTGTTATGAACCAGAACAAGATCACATACCTTGGAAACCCAACTGAGGATAATGACGCTGCTACTAAGAAATATGTTGATGATCAGGAATCAAAGTACGTGTCGGTGCGTGGCGGTATAATGCGTGCATTTCTCAACATGAACAATAATGGCATCAATAATCTTAGAACACCAGAATCTGATTTTGATGCTGTAACAAAGAAATATGTTGATGATATCAACAATGAAATTACTAAGTTCAAAACTGATTTTACTAATCACATCACCACGTTTTTAAATTTTCGCAGAAACATAAACAAAACCAATAACGAATTTTTTGGAAGTCCGCCATCTGTTGATATTACACTCGATAATATTAACACAAAACTCAACGATATTATTAGTGGAATTCCTAGTATTGTTGAGAAAACGAGTATGATTAAAATTCCTCACAAGCAGATTAAAAATATTGTTTATACTGTTGCTTCTGGAATGTCTACTTGGTCGCCGCAAAATAACACTCTCAAACATACTGCAGAGGTCACTGGTGTGTATAGATTGTCCGTGTTTAGCAGTGCAAAGTTTAATATATTTTCCTTATTTCCATGGCGTCACTCGACTGATAATTTCTCTGGAACCGTGTCTATTGTGTTAAACAAAGATGTTGAAGAAACTTTTATGCTAATAGCAGATGACAAAAAATTAACTGCTGCGTCATATTGGTATTGTCTGGAATTTGTGGCTGAAACACCTCAACTAGTTACTTAATCAAGCCTGAGATTATGTGAACAAATATTATAATGAAAAAAAGTATAGTTGATTTCAATCATATTTCAAAAGATATTCCAGGACAGGATGTTGACGCACTAATACAATACTACAAATATTATCATAAAAAACTTTGGTGCGTTAAAAAATGTTACAAATATTATAACAAAATACTTCGAGTAATATCATATCTACCCTTGTTAATGACTAGTTCTGGCATAATTTCAAGTGGTATATCATTAAACCCGTTTTTGTTAATCATATCCGGTGTTGGTGTTTCTCTTACAGCAGCTTGTAAAAAAGTTGAACCTAAAATTTCGATAAAAAAGCACGGCTGCTTAACATCAATTATAACTTACAAAAAACTACTTGATCAAATAAGATCTTACCTACGAGGAGTAAAATATAGTATGGACGATTTAATACGTGAATTTCGTATTATTGACAACATGTTAACAGATATTCTTCCCATGAGGATCAGCAAATATGAGAAAGATTATCAAAAGAAGTATGATATAACATAAAATTTTATATAATACCACTTACCTTACTGGAATTCTAATGCGTAATTTAGTCCACAATCGCCACGTAATGATTTAAAAGATTGAGTCTGACATATCATTTTGCTTATTCTGGAAGATCACGTAATTAAATTTTACCTGTTACCTAGGTATTTTGCAACAGGCGTTCTATTGTATTTGTTTGGAGGTCTAGAGGGGTTGTTGAGCTCGGATTCTTAACACAATTATTGATTGCAACAGGTGATCTATTACGTTACCTAGGTATTTTGTATTTGTTGAGCTCGGATTCTTAACGCAATTATTGATTGCAATAGGTTTTCTATTACGTTACCTAGGTATTTTGTATTTGTTTGGAGGTCTGGAGGGGGTTGTTGAGCTCGGATTCTTACTTTCTCCTACTACTGATAATTCAGAACTAAAAGTTTCATTTTTATTTTCTTCTTCCTCGTCTGACTCAAGCGAAAAGATTATGGTGCATCAGGAACCGACAGTCCTTCTTCGTGGAGTACTTGAAGTATAGCTGATGGAATGTTTGGAT
This sequence comes from Potamilus streckersoni, assembly GCA_016746295.1. Lineage (NCBI taxonomy): Eukaryota > Metazoa > Mollusca > Bivalvia > Unionida > Unionidae > Potamilus > Potamilus streckersoni. The sequence goes on from JAEAOA010000335.1 coordinate 252,355, forward strand.
AATGCTCAGTCTACTTTCTTTCTTGACGCACCTTTCACATTTTGCACTGGAGGCTTCACGTAGACGTAGCAATGGCTGATACGAAATATTTTGACTCTCTCCAAATCATTGCCATTGAAAAAGGCACAAATTTCCTTTTCCTGTTCAACCACTGGCGAGGATTTGTTGAGCAAGTGTTGCAGGATATGTTTTGAGCCCACCTCTTGTCTTCATCTCCTATTTCGCAGAGAAAATAAAGTGATATTATTTCTTAACCATATTTATTATACTGAGCGTTTGTGATGCAATGATCACATTAACACAAAAATAGCAGAAGATATCAGCATTGTTCACACAAGAATGAGGAATCTGCTTACTTTGGCTAAACATAAATGTGTCCATTTGCAAACTCAAAAGTTTTTACAAATAAGAGAGCATGACACTGTACGATTTATAGAGCTGATATAGGAAACTTTGTTCAGCAGAACGATGTAAACATAATCACGGCTAAATCATCCATGATATTTAGGAAAAACATGTTGCAATTCATATCATATATGACATATTACAGCTTCCAGTTGCATCATTCATGTTTTTACCTAAAAAGCAAGTACTGTCTAAACCCAGTCATAAATTGATTCATTGATCCAGTCAAAGATGTACTTTAGTCATTTCTGGCTTACATTGTGATTGCTTTCATTTATAACTCACCTGCTCCGCCATTGACAAGTCAAGGGTAGTATATACTGAACCATTATCATATCGTTAACGCTAGAGCCAATCAAAAATTTTAAGCATCATTTTTATTTTGAGTGATCTTGCATTAGTAAAATTTGACTACATTTACTTCGGAATAATTTTGGCTATAGACCGGTCTTACTCGTCTAGAAGTTCATGCTAACTAATCAGCAGTTTGCAAAGAGAGAGGGAGAGAGAGATTTTAATGAAGAGTATACGAAGATATGTCTCACTGGCGAGACATATTATGGAAAACTGGATGAAGTATTCTAGGTGTAAAGGATTGTGAAGATGAAGAACACGAAAGGAAGAAGTGAGATGGAGTGAATGCCGTAAATCGCTTAATATTTGGTAAGCAGCGAAAATATTACCATCCATAGGCGCCATCAGATAGAGTCATGATAGGGGAAACCATGTCTTGTCGTGCTAATAAATGACACTATATAAGCAAGACACAACATTGGAGAATATAAAGTTTCAAAAAGGTTGAAAAACAAATACATCGTTAAAAAATAAACGTTCGTTCACCCAAATTTTAACAAATTTTAAAGCAATGAAGAAAAATCAAAGAGATCTTGATCTATTGATTACTACATATAAACTGCTCTGAAACTATTTAAAAATGTATAGCAACGAGTCACACTAAAATCAATTAACAAAACATTGAGTCTCACTAATAACCAATTAGCAATGCATTTTCAACGCTTTTAGAGCATTTATAAAACTCAATTGCAATAAATTATTAATTTTCGTTTGTCAAATTCAGTTCATTTGAGACGAGTTTTCATAAATGAATCTTAATCCATTACACATTTCATAAAGTGAGGATAAGCAGATATTGATGATAAAAGTTTCACATTTTAGCTGTTGAAATAAACGAAGCAATCTGATCTACCAACAATTGTAAAATGAAACAAATGTCTCAAAGGAAAGACTGAAATAGAAACTCGATATAGAATTTGCCAGAGAGGCAGATATTGCGTAAAACAAACGAGATTAATGTGATATAACATGGGGGAAACAGATTGTGGATCAAAATAATCAGTTACATGTGAGTATGGTGACAAATACAGCAAACATATTATTGATAAATTATCAGACAGAAACTCCAATGTCTCATTATTGACTTGACATTAAATGATGAGGATCAGATGACGCAGCATTACGGGTTAAATTAGTGATATTCAGGTTCGTCACGTCAAAATTGACCTTAATTTAATGAGATAATCAAATACTTCAGGGAAAGTCAATTTTCAGATACAGGTCAATCAAAAGACTTGAAAACTACACTCTAACAACCACCATTGATACCTTAATTAAAACAATTCTTACAAAACTCGCAAAACTTGGTAATTTGGACTGCAACGTATCCTGGCTGATTTGTTTTACTGTGATTTGATGGAGAAAACAATTCAAGCATGAATGAAACAAATATGCATATTTAATGTAAAGTGTGAATGTTAACATGACCTGATAATGTAGCATTCAAATTGACTAATAATATTTATTTAAATAATTTAATTTTCACTAAAGAAATGTCTAAATTGTACCACGGTATGCCTGTAGACGAACCGGGGATAAATGTAAATACGTCGTAGATAATAACTGGAAGAATATAAAATCTTAGGCGAATATGTCAGGAGAACCTACACTAGCTGTCATGTTAGCCGACTACAAACAATAGATGTATTTGTGTTTGTAAACTAACGCTTACAGTGTATTAGCCATGTATTAACAATAGTTGTATTTGCGTTGTAAGCAATTGTAGAATATCAATACTCTGGTGCTGCTTCTTGTAGTGTAGAACAATTGGCTGCTGAAAATAAATATATAACAAACAATGAAAAATCTATTAGATAGACGTTATTTTTTTTTCTACGATATTACAATATCCTAAGAAAGGAAGGTATTACAATCTTAAGTTATAGTATCAGATCACTAGTAAACTACATCTTGTTTCCTAAAGACAGATCAACTATTCGAAATCGGAATTGATAGTATCAAACAGTGTTATAAAGCCACTGACTGTTAATTCTAAAACAAAGAAGAAACTGATAACGCTTTTTTCTGAGACCATCATCGTAATTTTCTAATGGTAGAATACCGATTGAAACGTCAAATCAGATTGTTGCCGAAGGTGTATTTGTGTTACTATATTACACACATTTGCAGCTTGTTATTATGTGAGATATAGCTAGATACAGCAACAATATACTAAAATGGGGTTAATGTAAATATAAAAAAAAGATTATTCAAAAAGATGATAAATAACTTATAGTAGTAATACACAATTAATATATTTATTGATAAATGTGTTATGAACAGAACAACGGTTGATATGGTCGTTCTATGTTCTTAACCAATAATGTCTTTGTTATACATGTTTCTTCGCTCAACAATCGTATCGACCTGTTCCTGACGGCAATTTGTCTTTTACTTATAAAGTAATGTTTTTAGTTGTTTTTCTAATAGTTATATTCAAATCTTTATCATGTACAACTATTTAAGCTCGTTCATTTTGGTTGAGTTTGAACTGTTCATGTAATACAGAATTATTTGTTCGGTTTTCATCCTCCCATATGATTATGCGGTGATTTTATTAAAGTCTTCAATCTGTATAACATACATTTCAAAGTCTAATTTCATACCTTCTATCTTCCATTTGACAATTTCTACAGCATTTTCACGTTCCTTGATTTCTTTCCTCACCGTCGGTGAGTAATCATTTCTCCGCAAGTGGAAGTTCTCCACTTCTAACATTTTCACGCAATCATTGTTAAATCTGTGATTGTCTTACCTGCAGGTCGAAAAATCGACGTGTGTCTATTGTTTGCATTTATGTTTCGTCTGGTACTGAAATTAGATGTCTGATAGAAACTGATGGTTCAATAAGATATTTAGGTTGGGCCTATGACTACTGCCCATAGGTTTCAAAATAATTATTTTTTGTTTGAGAATCGATTCATCGGTTTGCAAGTTGTGATACGGCCACTTTACGTTGTCAAAATAGTATTTAGGTTGATGAGGGATATGGAAGATGGGGTGAAGTAATTACTGTGCTTTCAAAGTTAACCATCGTAAGACATTATTCTGGCCAGTGATTAGCAGATAATTATGCGAAAGTATCCTTAATAGAAGATGACGTAATACGCCTTTCTTTGAGATAAAAGTCAAGATATTTGCTATATCTGTCAAAAAAAGAAGTTTTGGGGTCCAGAATGCCCGCAACGTCAAAGCAAAGGTAGGACAGAAGAAAAGAGATACAAAAGTCAAAATACCTGCTTTCATTACCAGTAGAAATGACATATGTCTTCAGATCATTGTTATATGACAAGGGCTCGTACTCAGTAACAAAGACAAGCGTGAAAGCCAACAAGCTTTGTATATTTAAGCAAAACAATTTATTTCCCTAGACAACATTGTAAAAATTTGTAAAAAGGACATACAATCCGTGAATATAACCTATATATGATTCTAAGAATAAAAACACAAATGCTATCACTAAATAGTCCTATAATAATCCAGGTTCGAGTTTCGACGACGTATGAATATGGAGTGCGATGACATCAGATGTAGTCAAATATATGAATAACAATAATTTCTCACTTGAATCACATTCTTTGTTTCCGAATAATTCCAGAATTAATTTCCTTGAATGTTTTATAAGAAAGTCAACTTATTGAGTGTCCAGGAAAAAAATATTAAATCCAAAAATCAGACGAAGAATAAATATTCTGGCAACAAATTTAAAACATTTTGTTTCTTCAAGGTTTTGAATGACTCTCCCCAACCTAATTTTTAGAATGCGTATTTAAACTCAAAATATCACTTCAAATCTCGCGAGATTGGTCATGTGGTCTTTTAGTAAGCAATTTTTGTCACGTCGTCCAGAAATTATCTACTTAAAAGCTAATCATAAAAAGATTGTTTGCAAACATTTATCACGTAGAGAAAGTTTGTCTGTAATGCTGACAAATCATTTTAACTTCCTGTTGATTTGTTACCAATGTAAGACACAATAAATGCCAACCATCACGTATTACATCTTCGTCTTGAATAAACAAACTTTGCGCTTCAAAATATCTAAAAATAGAACCCCAAATCCGAGAAAAATATTCATTGCAATTAAATACAATGAAACAAAAATGAAATTTAAAGTATTTTAAACCCTACACAAAAGCAGTTTAATCACATGTACGTAAGAGCATCCAATGAAAAAAGAGAGAACACAATGAGGAAGTAGAGGAGGAGACGCCTATAGAAACAGAAGATGAAGAACCTATTTCATGAAATACAAAAATAATCACGAACAGGAGAAAAAGGTGAAAATAAACTTAAAAAGACGAAGAACTAATGCCAATAAAAAATACAATACATTTAGGCAATAAATAAACTCCCCATGAATAGCTATTACCAGTGAAGAGATTCAAAAAGAGAGACAGATAGTGAAAGAAAGAACAAATGAACTTTAGTGAAGAATTGTGAAATCTTCATTGTAACTTCTAAAAGATAATATAGCAGAAAGGAAGCGTAGGTGTTTGTTTACTTTGGTTTACATTACTTTGGATAATACTAAAGCACATCATTCATTCACAGGGAAAGGGATTTAAATCTTACTTTATTAGACAATATTTGAGTCGTATCGCTTTTCTAAGAGATGTGGGCATAAAATGGACCGTTTGATTTTTATTTTTGACAAACTCATGTATGTGGCATGATGAACTTTAACTTTCTAAGCCCTGTGGATGACCAAATCCTACTCCGTCTCCTGCCACTGGTATACCTTTTGTTGTAATAGCTACGTCTCAAAGATCAACTGCTTTCGATTGTCAGCGCGCCTACATATTGCATCGGACATCACTCAACCGCCCTCTTTTGAATGGATCAAAGACACCGCACTGTCTCATTTACGTAACGCACCTTTGGATTGGAGAAACGTATTAGTCCATTTCGATCCGGCATTTGGCTATAGATCAAAGTGTCTTGTATTATTGCTTTTCCTGTTCTCAACAATAATTACGATGCATATCTTGTTGATAAAAATGACTATCAAGCTGGTAAGTCTGGATTCATCCACGCTCGTGTCGGGAATGCTAATTCCTCCAGCCTGTCGGATGCAACCAAATCACCGTGAGTCATCGCCAAGATTACGAACACAGCTATACGGAAGATAATATTTTATGTGGAGAGGCAAGACTCTTTTGATGAAGGTCCGTGCCCTTCTCTTTTGTATGGATCGGATATCTTGGATCACAATTGTATCGGACATCATGGATCACATATGAATCAGACATCATGGATCAAATGTTTAATCAAATATGATGGATCACATTTGGATTAGACATGATGGATCTCAATTGGATGGGACATCATGAATCTCATCTGGATCGTACTTCTCAATTCGATTAGATATCATGAATAACATTTGGATCAGACATCATGAAACATTGGATTGGACATGTTGATCTCATTTGGATCAGACATCATGGATCACACTGGATTATTGTGTTCATATAGATCAGATATTGTGGAGTCCATTTGAATCTAAGATATTGGAAATAAATTTAATTGGACATTATGTATTATAATTTATATCGGACATCATGTATATCAGTTAGATTGGATATAATGTATATCAGTTGGATCATACATTATGGATCACATTTTGATCGGTCATCTTGGATCACATTTAAATTGAACATCTTGGAATATAGTTGGATCGGACAGCATGGATTACATTTGAATCGGGCGACATGTATGTCAGTTGGATTGGACATCATCGATACCAGTTGGGTCAGACATCATGGATTACATTTGGATCGGACATCTTGGATCAGATTTAGATCGGACAGCATGGATTACATTTGGATCAAACGATATATGTACCGTTTGGATTGGACATCATGAATATCAATTTGATCAGACATCGTGCATATCTTTTAATCATATTTACAATTCAATATTTCATCAAATTTATGTGGAACGAAACAGACTTGTTCATAAAATCAATACCTAATTTGGACTCTCATTTGCACTTCATAAAATATTAACACTTTATTTGTACAAAATGATCTTTTTCGCTTTGATTGCATCTACATTTAAGTCTAAAAAAATCCCGGAGGCATCACAAAAATGTATTAACCAAACTGAAATCATGATTGCATATTACTAAGTATGTGCCCTATTGCTTATAAATCTGATCATAACCAAACAATGCGCTCACAATTCTACGAGATATTTTCCTACAAATATCAAGCTGCTGAATCAATAACATGACCTGTATGATGTGATACACATGGCATACAATAGTCTAATATAGAATAGTCAGGAATTGGTATGCTAACATAATTATTGACGTCTGCCACAAAGTCAGAGGCATTAAGCGTCCTGGCGTTAAGAACTCACCATAACTAGTACACAGACTAATTACGCGTCCTGGTGTAAAGATTTCAACATAACTAGTATATGTATGAAATTATGCAGCATTGACTTATCTCACGTGCAAGAAACAACGAACACGGTTTTATTTTATACTGACACTTATCGATCGTCAATAGGCAGTCATCGAATATGTCATATGCACTGATTCATGCCATTTCAGTCAAAATCATCGCACATTAAAGCCGATATTATATCTCCATGTTGTGTCCGATTAGTAGAAACAATCTGCAACCAAAGATTTGTAAAAAAAATTATATATATGCTGCATTTCGTTTTAAAATCGTGGGATTTGGTAAACAATAATATGGACATGTAAGCGAAATCATTAAAATTTAAGTCGAGGGTTGATTTATTCCTGCTCTAACTGAATTATAGCCAAGTTCATGACGATGTGTTCCTTCTGCTTTTCACATTGCTGCTGAATGCGAAATGATTAAGCGCCTGGTGTTTGTCTTCTCTGATTTGGTGAAATCTTTAGATTTTCATGTGTAATTAGTGTATAATCTCAAGCTTGGTAGACAAAGAGAGATAACTTGCGTATAAACTATATTTAGGATTTATCGATTGTGTCCCTTACACTCCTAGCATGACGAGTTTGATAGATATCGAGGAAACAATATCAATGTACTTTGAGACTAAGTAGCCTACTAACGACATTTTAAAATCAATAAATGTCTCCGTCGATCAGATTTTAAACTTTGTACGATTGTATGAAATTACTCGTTTAATGTCTGAAAGAGGACTGTTTCTTTGTCACAACCGTGTGACAATGTCATAATCTTACAGTGTAGGATCAGTTAATGACATGACGACATCTGAATTTTGAAAATTCTCTAGCTAATCAAGGTTACTGTTTCTCGTGTCTGCCGCTGTGCGATTCATGACGGACACCTATTGTATGCGTTTAGCTTGGTATCGTGTTTAACGGCATATTAACCCAGAAAAGGTTATATCGTACCAAGAAATTAGACAAGCACCTAATCCAGGGCAACAGCAACTTAATCTAGGCGGAATTGTAACCTGCACCTTTTCGGTCTCTAGTCTAAGGCGTCAGTCACGGTATGACAGTGGACCCATACATAATATCGATGTTTTGATTACAGATATAGTTAGTGTAAAGAAATTATATTGTAATGAAGAAGCACTATTGTCTATTCTTTGAAGTACTAAAGGTTTAGAATGTTTTAGGTTGAGTCCATTTGATTGTTAAAACAAATTTTATTATGGTTGATCAGAGATTAATGTAAAAACAAAATGTGTTTGGAAGGCTTGCAAAGTAAGGCAACATACAAATGAAACAAAGTGTGTGTGTGTCTGTGTGTGTGTGTGTGTGTCTATGGGTGTGTCCGTACGTGATATTGATTTTTAACGTAGCTTTAAAAATGTTCAGTCATATCGCTACGGTGTCTGCAGTGTGGCAATTTATAGTGATGTCTATCATAAGGGCATCATGGCACAGATATATAGCATCACGTTCTACCCAGTCACATTATCATCACACCACCAGGCCAACCATTCCTAATGTCTCACAGGACAGTTTTTTCTGGCAAATTTTCATCCGACCATGACCTATTGCAGAAAAATGATAATAATTTTACAATAAAGATACAAATAAAAACTAATAATTTTTGTTGAAAGGATGCTTGTAAGATTCTGACTAAGGTATTAGGGTTAATTCCTATACTGAACCTATACTACCACCAACCCCTCCTTTTTACATTTATTATTGACAGAAAAGAGCTATTTTCAACCTGTTCCTTTCAGAAGCCAGCTAACAGAGTTCGTATTTATCTTATTCATCTTAAAATTTCACTAGTACTATAGCAAATTAACATACTTTTCACCACCCCTCAACTAAGTAGATTTTTAGATATTTACCTCTGTAGCAGACACATGTAAATACGTAAGCCAAGTCGGCTGCACATTTGCAGCCCAAGTTACGCATTGGATCTCCAATGCTAGTCTAACTATGACAGGAGTCACCATCAAGGCAACCCGTTTACAAGCCTAACTCAAAGTAAATGTAAACCATATTACAGATTTAGATTATGTGTGAATTTATAAATGCTAGGGTTGTCATAATTAGGCTCATGCCTTCTACCTTAAAAATTAGGGGGGGGGGCGGTCAAAATATCAAACTATCCAGTGAGACCTAACACTAACCGCTTAATGCGGAGTGCCAAGCGAGGCAGCTGTTAGTACCATTTGTACACGTCATTGGTATGGCTATGAAAAAGTCAATTGAAAACCTATTTGTGGTGTACTAAAATATATCTGAACTAATTTTGGCGCATAATTATTGTGACAGAAGATTTGAGTGCAAAAATCGTCGCTTTACTGTCGCGAATTTAAAATTCGGACAGCGGTGCATCAAACATGGCATGAATAGGTCATGGTTTAATTTCTATAGTATGGTAGAAGATAGATAGATTTTATCATTTTAATTTATCTTTGCTGGACACGTTAACAAATATCTGCAAGTTCTGTTAATTATCTCTTTAAGATTACAACAAAAGAATAGGTGTATATTTAAATACTTTCCATGTTTTATGTTCTTCCGATTTATCAGGTGTCATTGTCTGTCGATGTCTGTTAGATAACAAAATATACAGCATTTACCTTGCAAAGTAATCACCTAGATTTCAACGAAGAATAATTTCAATGTTTGTCTTGAAGGAAACGTGCCGTTCTCAAAAACACCAGAGAAGAGGAACTGTTTTAATCTTCAAGTAAATATTTCTAACAAATACCAGATGGCAATTTACGTGTGCATACACATTGGTAGTATATACACAATATCGTAGATGCATAACAGAATTGTTTTCGCATAAGATTTATAGAACGTTTGATGAAATTTCACTTGACAAATTACAATTAAATCAATAAATGCAAAGATATATGCTTTGTTTTCGAAGCCTAAGAAAGACATACACATAGAATGATTAACATCTCTCAAAGTGCACATCACAAGCGGAACCCAACAACAGTTTATAAACCTCATATAATGGTGCAAATTTATTGGAGTATTTTATGGCTTTCACTGAAGATCACAGACTTTAATTTTATTACGTCAATAAGAATTTTATTTATGAACTGTTCACATAGCCAGCTTAACTTCTCTGACACGATACCCAGTACCAATAAGAGATCAACGTGTTGATTTATTACGAATGGACACATTTATGTCTTTGATGAGCAATTAATATGTGCCAGTAATAAAGTCACTTTTCAAATCTTAAGAGCTCACGTCATCTCTCTCTCTCTCTCTCTCACACACACACACACACACACACACACACACACACACGCACAAAATTGTCAAGTGTAATATTATTGCTGTTTAATTTGAATTTATATCTTTCGCTTTTTAAGACCTTGAAATGTGCAATTTTCTGGCAACTTGTACTATAGACACTAATAGATCCTAGTGGAATCTGAGAAGATCTTTGAAAGTCAAGAGGACATGTAAAGTCTGTACGACTTAAAACGCTTTATCATTAAAATGGTAAAAGTGCGCTTTGGAGTTTGATACTTTAAGATTTAAGCATTCACGAGGCTCCGACTAGTTTCATCAGACATCTCAACTTGAATACATATAGACCTCATATTTTCATGTAGACCTGAAAACTTATCATAAAGAAACGCTGTAATGATAATATAATGGATTTTTCTTTCAAATTGGCAAATCATTATAATTTTGGCAGGTACATGTTGTATTTCAGTTTTAATTGAGTAGGATTTCGCTGTGAGGCACTAGTTTTTTGTAATTAGTTGGGAGTGTTTTATCAGATCCTGAAAATGATGGGTTATTTCTATCAACAAATGGCTACGACTGAGTTTTCTCCTACTATAAATTCCATGCAGAACCAAACTTGAACCGTATTCGGTAAGTTTAAACAAACAAGGCTTTTAATTAAAAACTAATAGCTTCTGGTCTTGCCCGATCTAATCTGTACTTTATGGCTTGTAAGATGCAAATATTTCCTATAAATCTCGTTATTAGTACATGTATACGCCTAAGTGTATTATACCATAGTTAATTCTAACAAACAAACATCGACCTAAAAATTTGGTCCTTTACATAACCATACCCAGACTGGGCATCGACTCTGCATCAAGTTCTTTGACCTTGTGTAAAATAGTGCACTTCTGTCTATTTCCTTAGAATTAATAGAGTGAATGAATATGGGGACTTTAAAGGTTCACTTAACCCCTAAGTCTAGTATTTTGTTTTTACTTCTTCGTCTATGTAAACTCTGAGCACTAAAGAGTATCGGGTAGTTTTATTCCTAATTGCGACAAGTGTTCAGTTTGATACCATATAGTAATCCAACTATCCAAGATCTGGTCTCCAAGTCAAAGCATTATGGGAATTTAGACATTAGATCTACAATCATTTGGTTCTGATATTGGTTCATCTCTTGGCATATGTCCAGATTCCTTGCACTCTCATCCCCTTTCCATTGGGACACTAAAGGTATTGCAGTACAGGGATATTGTTCTCATTGACGAAAACAATAGTCTGCAAAACTGCAAAATTCGGCAAGATGGGGACTTTTCGACACAATATTTGTCATTTCTTAATCGAAATACTGCTTTCGTTTCTTTCAAAGCTATGTTCTCTTTGATGAAACTATAGTTGTTGTACATATTTTCTTAAAAAAGACTCACCCACACACCCGAAATTCTTCCTCGATGTAGAAAACCAGAGAATGACGTTATGTGCACAAATATTTGCAAGACGGTCAACCATAAGTATAATATATCGATCAACCTTATAAAAACCAAATATATATATTTTGAAAGGTCAAATAAATGACAATACAAAGCAACCATATATTTCTTTTGTAAAAATGCAAGTCTATCAAATAACAAAGTCGCAGTAACATGCAAGCACAAATTATATTTGTAGAACCTCTCACATTTGAGCGTTAAATACAATATCGGTACGTCATCATGGGTTCTATAAAGTACAAATGAAAAAGAGAATCTAGTTATTAACCTTTCACTTCACACTTGTCTTTGTCCAGTGAGACCCCCTTGCTGATTTTCAGTTTGACTGAAAACAAGATAAGTACAACTTCAGTATTTAATTCAACACCACGTGTCATCATATTCCACTCGTTACTCATCGATCCCACTTATCTGATAATGCCATTGATACGCCCCATGTCTATATATAACCAGTTATGAAGTAACTGTAAGACATAGGCAAAATCAAGCATTATATCAAAACATAGGCACAGTTCGATCACTTTTACTCAGTTAAATAAACATTTCCTTTTGATTGTTGTTGTTCTGGGGTTTAACGCAATTTTTCAGCACACGATAGGCTATTCATGGCGGCCAGTATTAATGGTGGAGAAAGAAACCGGGAAATCTGCGGAAAGAACCATCGACCCACGAGAAGCTACTGGCAAGCTTTCTCACTTATCCACATTCGCTGAATCTTTGACTCAAACTCACGCAGACAAAGATGAAATGGCAGTGATTCGTAACGGAGAGCGCTTTAAACCACTTGGCCACTCGTAGCCGCCATTACCTTTTGAGATAAAAACTTTGAATAATCATCTAAATAAACATGCAATTTTCAGATAATAAATCAAATTGTCTAATTCAAATAATAGGTTGCGGGAATGTAGTATCATCCTTTTTTGGTTAAACATAGGTTTAACATATTATTAATTCCGTTTATTTCTAATAACTAGATGAACAAAAGCAAATAGTTTATTTAAGCGATATGTTCAGCATACAAACATGTTTTCACAACATTTTGTCACTGAGGTTTTAAACTAATTTATTACTGCAGGTATCGGCTACATATAGGATGCACAAAACATACTTTGAATGAAATCACCATAACTTCACATCAGCTATTGCTGCTGCTATTATTATTATTATTATTATTATTATTATTATTATTATTATTATTATTATTATTATTATTATTATTATTATTATCATCATCATCATCGAAGGTACTAACCGCTTCAGTGGCCTAATGGTTAGAGCATCAGCCTCGGATCCTAGAGGTCCTGGGTTCTATACCCAGTCGAGTCATATCAAAGACTTACAAAAATGGTACTAACAGCTACATCGCTTGACATTCAGCATTAGAGGTTAGTGTTAGGACTGGTCAGCCTGGTGTCAGAATAATGTGACTGGGTGGGACACTATGCTACATGTCTGTGGCATGATGCCCCAGTAGTAGACATCACTATAAACTGCCACACTGCAGACATCATAGCGATATGACTGAAAAATTGCTAAAGCTATGTTTAAGATCATAATCACAACACATCTCCGAAGGTACTGATTTCCCCGAGACATATTTTCTTGGTACAAAAATAATATCACACATTATCTCAGTGTAACAAATCTTTGCAAAGTATGTCAGCAATCAAAATTATTTTTACTGCAAATTGACTCGTATCATTCTTAGAATTTTGTATGTGAAAACAGCCTTTGAGATTTATAAAATTTATTAGTAAATCTTTCATTGTAAATTTTGCATTTGTTTCTAGATATTGGTTTTTAATGAGCTGATTTTAGTTCTATCAAGAATTATAAATTGAATCTTCTTTTGATTTCTTTTGCCGGATGCTTACATAGGATTTTATTTCTTTTACGTTTTAATTTTTTAAAATTTTTAATAAAAAGAACATGAAGTAATTTTAAGAAGAAATTTAAATGGCCAACAGATTCACACAACATGGCAGTTGCTGGTAAGGAACAAATATCGAAGTATGATGAATGCAGATAAATCAATGGACACGACATATATGCTTGAAGCTAATCTGCTTTTAGGTATAGATCTGACAATAAAGTACCCGAGAAAATGTACTTTAACTTAAATACTGCAACCACTGCAACAATAGAAACTCCTATAACGACAGTGCTAAGAGGAAAAATTCTCGTCTTTATCTATCATCATTCTCCTTTATTTATTATACAGTACAATGGAGTGAAGGATAAAATGAATCATAGATCATAGAGGCATCTAGCGCTGTGTATAACAGACATCTGAATGATGTGCTATTAAATATCAATAAAACTATATTAGAAGTGACGAATAGGCGATCCAAGTGAAGATAAGTTAAGCGAAAGGTAATATTTACTTTGCATGCGGCAGGTGCACTAAACCATTTAAAAAAGAAATTATGGGAATAATTAGCATACAGAGCCGCGATAAACTAAGGCTGTGTACGTCGTAATGCCTTTCAATGCGTTGGCCGATTTACCTTTCGCGACCAAGGTATATATATATATATATATATATATATATATATATATATATATATATATATATATATATATATATTATATATATATATATATATATATATATATATATATATATATATATATATATATATATATATATATATATATATATATATCATCAAAATCAAGACAGGTTTGACAACAGAATCTAAAGAACGATTTTCATTTTCTGACCTATCCAGCCGTACATTCTAATACGTGGAACCTGCTTTGAAAGACCACCCCTTTTGCCAAAACATAATGGTCTCTCATGACAGGTCATAATACTATATAATCAATAAATCTGTACATTAAGAACCAGGTCTCCCAAAATAGATTGTCTCTCATAGCAGTGGTCTCATAAGACAAGTTTTACTGTATTTGAAGCAAATCACCCACGCATGTTGGAAGATTATCATAGAACATTTTCTCAGCAATTTCTCAATAACCATACCTAGAACTTAAATTTGGAGATTATTTTTCAGTGACAACTTTTACTGCGCCACAAACAAAATGCAGCCTCAACAGCGCTATCTTCTGCCATGTGAGTTCCGTTGGATTCAGTAAAGCCCATGAGCAGATCCATACTTCCGAAGTTGAACACGAAACACAAAATTGACAAACATATTCGGGCATGCTCACTGGAATCGTGTTACTCTTTATAGTTGTTGATTATAGGAAAACAAGGAAATCTCTTGTATTATTTCCTCAGCCTTTGATTTGAAGTTCTTAAAAAATTTTACGGTCTTTTTGGTAAGGTCGGGCTACGTCTGCTTTAACTACTTACAGCAGAAGACTGTTACTGTTGGTCTGGAGTAGACAGCTACAACTGGATCCCTCTGAAAAGCCATCTTTGTTCGATCAGGCGGAAGATGGTAAAAGCTGCGTGGATAGTACAGGCTATTAGTTCAAGTGAAGTAAGACCTGAACGCCATCCACTGCATCATGGATTTTCTTCAGACGTCGCGACATTGTATAACTGTTGGATTCAAAAATGTCTGGACGAGAGAGAGAGAGAGAGAGAGAGAGAGAGAGAGAGAGAGAGAGAGAGAGAGAGAGAGAGAGAGAGAGAGAGAGAGAGAGAGAGAGAGAGAAATGCGTAACCTTTACTCACTTAAATCTAGCTTACGTTTAAGTCATGGCATTATTCCTCTCAAACAATCAGCCCATTTAAAGATCACAATGTTTACCTCCGTACCACTTTAATGACTTAGAAATGTGACCGGAATATTGCCCACTCACCATAACCACGGTCAGCATACAACTTAGCAGTAGAAAACTAACTAGACGACTAAATAATGCAGCTCACTATCGATGCCTAGAATGGTGGGTACATCAGCAGACAGATCAAAGACAAGACCTGCTCTAGTTCATAGTGAACATCGCATATTCAGCATCAGATAGCAATCTGGTGTGAAACACGCCTAAATGAGAATAGGCAACCCACCAAAGATGGAGTTTGATAGACCTTTTGGAGTAACCGAAGTAAAACTAAGGAGTGATATGAAGTTAATCTTCAATTTGTCATCAAATCAAAGCAATTCAGCTAACACGCAAATCTCCAAACGAACACGAATGTCAGATTAATGCCATATTCACGCAGTCTGAATAAGACAGGTAACTATCATTAGCGCCGATGTACCCACCAAGACCAAGCAAGTTGACATCAAGGACAAATTGTATCAATACCCAGTCTCACGAAAATCCTTGGAGAAAGATGGAATGATCATCAGACATGGCAATGTGTTATTGGCAAAATTAACTTAGACTAATGCAACAAGCATAGACTCCTCTTACTGAGAACATGCGCTGAACACGACCTATTAGGATCATCATCACGGTCTTCCGCCTGCCAAACCATAACAAGACGTATTCGATTCACGCATGCACCCAACATTTGCATTTCACTGACAACGTTACGTTCAAGAGAAGAAACTGGTATGATTTCGTCAATCGGGCATTATAGGAACAGAATGATGGACTGAATGACCACATGGCAAGGATCTCCAACGTCAATACCCTGATTCATTCTATCTGACTAACATAAGGCAAAATGTGGTCAAAACGCTAAATGTCCTCAAATTGAACTTGAGACTATAAAACAGACATTTGTCAACTAGAAACAATTGATGATGTGAACTCCGATAATATCCAGGAACACTGGTCATCATTCCGAGACTCCATGTACTCAACTGCATCCCAAACCATCAGTCCCACGAAGCATAAACATCAAGCCTGTCATGCAGAGACAAATGAATGAGAAACATTGGCTAAAAATAAGCCTGTTTCGAAGATAGTATATCATCTTTTCTGAATACAGCCATCAACAGCATCCTTATAGATATTAGTAACATAAATCAGTACATTCACTTATTCTATCAGTAACTTAATCCATGCTTAGAAAAATATTATTTAAACTTCTTTTCCAACAAATGAAATCAGTGATCTGCTGAAACAGTTGATAAAATTTCGCGAAGTTTCGTCTAGAAGATTTCGAAACGCAGGGGAATACATATATAGTTGCAATAACAATGCCCATATTGGATATTACACAATTCGTCCATCAGAATCAGAGAAACAAGAGGAAACTTATTACTACCAGCTGTGTAAAGCAGACACGTTCTGGATGGATTCTATAAACATTCTGCATAAATTAAACCCCTATCTAAAAGATTTTCGTTTCAATCACTTTGAATGTTTTTATTTAGATATTTGCCAATAATACAATGTAGCGACAATACAAGGCTCCAATTCGAGAAAAAGTCGTGTGAATATATAATTGTATAGCTATCGTACGAGGATTAAATATTGCACCCACATATGTGTCATAATATTCCCTGATTAAAGTACTTTGCTATAGGCCCTTTTTGTGATTTACCTGCTTATCTCATTGTCTTTCAGAATAATTTTGGACGGAATTCGTCGAGGCGAACATGAGAAACAGGAGGGACCTTTTTGGTACCTGCCGTATAACGCAAATACAAAAAGGGCTTGTTCTAACAATGTTTCTCATCCTTAGGAAATTTTGATTTCGTCCTCTCATTGAAAGTTTCTAGTAAGGGATTTTCTCCAGCTGTAAAAGTTTTCAAGATATTGAGGTCTAAATATATGGTAGCCATAAAATGAAAAATGTAAGTAGACTTCATAGCCCACTCGTGGATCCAAATTTTCTACTTAGAGGATTTTGATGTTTTACCTTTCTTTCAGATTTGTATCAGGGAAGTTTTCGTCCTCCAGAATATGTGATAGCCGAATTCGTCAAACTTATTCATGTAAATGGGAGAATCCTTACGCGTACCGAATATATACAGCATTTTATGCTACGTGATCCCCTCCTAAGTGTATTTTAATTTTAATCAGTCTTTGACGGTTCCAGTTTATGTATATACTCCAATACATGCAAATTTCATTCAGAGATTTGATCCAAAACTTATACAATTACAGCGAAATTGTTAAATATATGGTCATCTCTCTCCAGGCTATACTCAATCGACCCATTAAAATACTCATTTTACTTCTTTCAATGCATTACCAGATATTAATAAATTAGGAGTACTAGCACTGTGTCGCAAATCCAGCCACAGCATCATCTGAACTGTGGACGAATTCGTGATGTACTTCATAGTCACCTCTTCGTCTGTGATTTCTAAATAAAAGAATGACATTATTCATATTAACTATTCACTCACATGCTTATAGTACTCAAAACGTGTATTAATAACGTATATCTGCCTCAGATACGTGTATTAAAAATCGTGGCTTGCTACCCTGTATAAAAAGGACGTTTGCTTTCTGTCGACATCTCCACTTTGGTAAGTTTCATCAAGAGGCAAGTAAGGACTGAATCCCGAAGTCAGATATCTGTTCTCTCGTTTTGATATTTTCTCAAAGGTGTCTTCAAACACAAATTCACATTGAAGTTCAGCACATTCAAAGCAGGCTCTGGGGAACCAGACAATCAGACGGAATAGTCGATTCACCACCCCACGGTAGTCAGAAAAGTCTACACCAGCTAAGGTCGACTACCAGTGCATCTATTTTCAACAAAGTGGAATACAAAACTATCCACATTTGTCTCTCCACTCCCAAATCCTAACATCTGCGCAGTCGAAACCAATTCAGCGGATTGGAATAGACTGAAGGTATACGCCTTTCCTTAACACATCTGATCTCCAAAGTATTCATAATACTAATACTGGCACTCAAGTGAAAACAACATGAAATAATGTATAATAAATCTATGAATAAATTGACTAAGTTTTATGTTTATTATCGGAAGAGGGTAAGGGGAAACTAGAGGATAAGCGAATCGAGCATTTCCATTCTAGTGGTAACTAAAATATATAAGGGGTTTACCGCCAATCCCTCTATCTAATTGGAGGTCGTTTTTGTCTGACTCATTACAATCTTCAGAGGGCTGGCTTTGTAACTGTACTCCTAATACATTATGATCAGATATGTATTACTGAAGAAACACGTCAACTCTTCTTCTAGAGGTCTAAACTGAACCATACATACAACATATCAACTTTGTTTAATTTGTAAAAGTCCTTGAAGTTGGGTTCATTTGGTGCAATGTTTTGATAGAATAGTCCACTATAACTTCCTTTCCATATCCTGCATATAGAAGAACCCTAATATGTCCCTGATTCCCCTCGACAAATTTTGTCAATACTTTTACCGGTGGTCAAACAGATCCAAATATACCAATCTCCACCCCGGTCCCTGTCAAAATTATTTGAGGAGGATAGGTTAGGATCATTACCTGGACGTAAGACTTTATCCACACATTGTTTCCATTTGCTTAT
>JAEAOA010000336.1:0-47500 GCA_016746295.1 Potamilus streckersoni
AAAAAATTTTTAAATTTCCCATGCCCCTTTTTAATGTCAACTCATCAAATGGTGTTATTTTTTTCAATACAAATATTTCCAGCTAATCTAGTGCTACTAGTCCGAGTTTCCCCTTTACCTAAGAATTTTTTTTTTTTGCTGCAATTTGACCTGGATTTCGGCATTTCTTTCCGTTTCACGTGACTATGTCAAGAACAAAAGGTAAAATAGTCCTTGCAAACAAAAAAAACAATTCCCCCAAATTTTTTCTACTTTAAATTAAAAATTTATATACGGTTTTACTTAATATTGTAAATAAATATAAGCATATTTAATTTTCAAATATTGTTAGAAAAAAAACGAAAGTCAAAATGCAGCAGGGGGAAAAAAGCTTTTACCAACAAGGGGGGGGGGGGGGGGGGGTCGAGGGTTTTGTGTATTACTTTTATCGGCTTTGTACCTCTCTCTTATGTCCCTTGTTTTACAAAGTTCCGGGGGTAAAGGATTTCCTTTTTTACTTAATAGGTTTTGCACTTTTTAAGAGAGTACGTCTTAGATTTTTAGGGTTCATACGCAACACTAGAAGGGGTTTTATTGTTGATATCACATGACGACGATCACTTGATATATTACTTTAGTTTGGAGAAGTATAGGGACACTACTAGGTCTGAAAATGGCGAGTTCCAACGAATTTCAGCTACTAAGAAATTTCGACTCTTCTGTCAGCAATAAAAAAAAATCCCTGGATGCTCGAAATTTTTGCGAAAATAAAAAAACCTATCGATTTCATGCAGTAATACGATGAAAGGTCATTTTTTTTCCCTTTGCTGACTCGAAACGGCTTCACTCGCGAAAAAAAACATGGTAAGTATTTTCCACTTTTTTGGACAGTGTTCGACTCGACCCTAAAAAAAAAACAAACAAGTCGTTAAAAATCAAACTTTTTTAATACACATAGTATATAAGCACACCCCTGTGGATATTTAACATATTTACAATATTTAATAATTACTCACGCTTTGTAAGTAATATTTGGAAAGCTTTATTATTATTATTATTATTATTTTATTATTATTATTATTATTATTATTATTATTTTTAAATTTTTAAAGTGTTATATTGTTTCGTTGTTGAAAGCGCGTTGAAGTATTTGTTTTGTATTTGTTGACTTTTCGTTGTTTTTGTTTTATAAAAATCCTTATTTTTAAGTTTTTTAACGTTAGGGGTAATAAAAATAAAATAGTGATACCTTGCAACTGTTTAACGTAAAAATTTGGTCATTTGTTTTCGCTAGAAAACAATACCGGTTCAAAAACGGGCAAATTCTAGTTTCGAGCAATAAAAAGTACGTTTTCAAATTCATTAACCGTGTAATACCCCCTTTCACTTTTTCAGGGTTTTTTTTTTTTTTTAAAATGTCAAAATATTTTGGCATACAGTTATCATTGTTCATTAACCACTCAATTTAAATTTGATATATTTTTTATGTTTGTGTTCTAAATATTCTGGATTCGTGCAGGGGGGAAATTCACAAATCATTAAAGGGATCTTTATTGAGGAAAAACTCGTGTTTTAAATAACCCCCATTTATTGAAATGTGAAGTTTAATTCCGGGCATTGCTTTTTTTTCTAATGTGCTCAACGTTTCGTTTCCTAGTGTTTGGCAATTTTAGTGTGCTCAACGTTGTTTTTCCTTCTTTATTAGGGAAGAAGTATTTCGGGAAGAAGTATTTCGGAAAAAAAAGTTGGATTCCATAGGCTCCTCTTGAGTGAAGCGTCATCAAATAGTGTTATTTTTCACCGATCATTCAGGGATCGTCCTGGAGAAAAGCCTGTGTTTTTTCAGCAATCTCATTGTGAGTGAAATGAAAAAGTTTAATTCCGGCATTGTTTTTTCATTCTGAAGTGTGGTCAACGATTCATATTCCTTCAGTGCTTTATAAGGTTGAATGTGTGTTCAACGATTGTTATTCCTTTTTGTTTTATATTTGAGAGATGCAGTGTGGAGGAATAAAGTTTTAATTCCTAGTGCTCCTGTTATGTGAAGCATCATCAAATGGTGTTATTGCTTCAATACGATTATTTCCAAGTTAATCTAGTTGCTTAGTAGTCCGAGATTCCTCTTACACTTACACCCCATATTTGATGTTTTGCTGCAATTTGACCTGTATCTCGCCATTTTTTTACCGAGTCACATGACTGTATCAATGACATCGAAAGGTCAAATAATTACGTAACAATACACAAAAAACAAATTGCCCAATTTGTTGTACATCTAATTAGCAAATATTATACAGATGTTTACTTAATATTTGTAAATAAATGTAATGCATACTTAATTTTCAACATATTATTCTGAAAACAACGAACTGTCAAAGTCGCAGCAGGGTGGAGGAAGCCATTTACAACGACAACCGCGCACGTGTCGACGATGTTGTTGATATTACGTGAATACGGCTTTGACACGTGCTCTCTGCTTAGTGTATCTTGTTTACTTAAAGTTGCCGCGATATTTAGTGATTTCAGGTCGTTCTTTTCGTAATAATTATTTTGTGAATTTTGTATCATTTAACTTTTCTATAGAGAGTACGCCTCTTAGATTTATATGGTTCCTACAGCAACAACAGGAACGGTTTGTTGTTGATATCACATAACTGTACGATCACTTGATGGTATCTACGTTTAGATTGCGAGAATTATACGGACACGTGACTAGGTCTGAAAATGGCGAGTTCCAAGTCAAAATTCAGTAACTATGTAATTTCGACTCTTCTGTCAGCGGATTAAAGTAATATCCCTGGTATGCTCGCAATTTTTGCGAAAATAAATCACATTCCTATCGATTTCATGCAGGTATATATCGATGTAAGGTCATTTAATTTTGTCTTGCTGACTCGAAAACGGCTTCACTACGCCGAAAAAAATATGGCGTAGGTATATTCCACGTTTTGGACAGTAATTCGACTCTGACCCTAACCACCAACATGATTGTTATAATAGCAAACATGGCGGGGACAAGAGTCAGAGGAAACTTGAACAAGTCGCTTACAAATCAAACGATTTTAATACACATATGTATATAAACCCATCCAATGGTGGATTATTTCATATATTTACCAATATTTAATGAGGTACTCACGCTTTGTGTAAGTAATAGTTTGGATAAGCATTATTATTATTATTATTATTATTATTATTATTATTATTATTATTATTATTATTATTATTATTATTAGTAGTAGTAGTAGTAGTAGTAGTAGTAGTAGTAGTAGTAGTAGTAGTAGTAGTAGTAGTAGTATTTGTATTAGTGTTATCATTAGTGTTGTTGCTATAGCTGCTTTTGAAGTTGTTGTTCTTGTATTTGTTGACGTTTTCGTTGTTGTTGTTTATAATAATATCATTATTGGTAAGTATTTTATAACGTTTAGTGGTAATAAAAAAGAACCAGTGATCCTCGTTGTCAACTGCATTATACGTACTAATTGGTCAATTTGTATTCTGCTAGAAAAGTCTAATACCCGTTTTATAACAGGGTAGATTCATAGTTCGAGCAATACATTGTACAGTATTGCGAAGTCACTAATCCGTATAATACACCAGATTCGCTTTTTCCAGTTTTTTTTTTGTGAAAATGTCAAAATATTTCTCCGCATACAAGTGTGATCATTGTTCATTCAAAGCCACATCAAGTTTAATTTTGAATGATGTGTTTCAGTGACTGTGATTCTAGGAATATTCTTGGATTCGTGCAGCGTGGAAATTCACAAATCATTCAAGGATCGTCATTGAGGAAAAGGCTCGTGTTTTAAATCAATTCTATTGTGATTGAAATGTGAAAGTTTAATTCCGGCATTGCATTTTTTATTCTGAAGTGTGCTCAACGATTCGTATTCCTTCAGTGCTTGGCAAGTGTTAAGTGTGCTCAACGATTTTTATTCCTAGTGCTTTTTAATTGAGGGAAGAAGTATTTCGGAAAAAAAAGTTGGATTCCATAGGCTCCTCTTGAGTGAAGCGTCATCAAATAGTGTTATTTTTCACCAATCATTCAAGGATCGTCCTGGAGAAAAGCCTGTGTTTTTTCAGCAATCTCATTGTGAGTGAAATGAAAAAGTTTAATTCCGGCATTGTTTTTTCATTCTGAAGTGTGGTCAACGATTCATATTCCTTCAGTGCTTTATAAGGGTGAAGTGTGTTCAACGATTGTTATTCCTTTTTGTTTTATATTTGAGAGATGCAGTGTGGAGGAAAAAAGTTTTGTTCCTATTGCTCCTTTTATGTCAAGCATCATCAAATGGTGTTATTGCTTCAACACGATTATTTCCAAGTTAATCTAGTTGCTTAGTAGTCCGAGATTCCTCTTACACTTACACCCCATATTTGATGTTTTGCTGCAATTTGACCTGGATCTCGCCATTTTTTTTACCGAGTCACATGACTATGTCAATGACATCGAAAGGTCAAATAATCACGTAACAATACACAAAAAACAAATTGCCCAATTTCTTGTACATTTAATTAGCAAATATTATACAGATGTTTACTTAATATTTGTAAATAAATGTAATGCATACTTAATTTTCAACATATTATTCTGAAAACAACGAACTGTCAAAGTCGCAGCAGGTGGAGGAAGCAATTTACAACGACAACCGCGCACGTGTCGACGATGTTGTTGATATTACGTGAATACGGCTTTGACACGTGCTCTCTGCTTAGTGTATCTTGTTTACTTAAAGTTGCCGCGATATTTAGTGATTTCAGGTCGTTCTTTTCGTAATAATTATTTTGTGAATTTTGTATCATTTAACTTTTCTATAGAGAGTACGCCTCTTAGATTGATATGGTTCCGACAGCAACAACAGGAACGGTTTGTTGTTGATATCACATAACTGTACGATCACTTGATGGTATCTACGTTTAGATTGCGAGAATTATACGGACACGTGACTAGGTCTGACAATGTCGAGTTCCAAGTCAAAATTCAGTAACTATGTAATTTCGACTCTTCTGTCAGCGGATTAAAGTAATATCCCTGGTATGCTCGCAATTTTTGCGAAAATAAATCACATTCCTATCGATTTCATGCAGGTATATATCGATGTAAGGTCATTTAATTTTGTCTTGCTGACTCGAAAACGTCTTCACTACGCCAAAAAAAAAATGCCGTAGGTATATTCCACGTTTTGGACAGTAATTCGACTCTGACCATAACCACCAACATGATTGTTATAATAGCAAACATGGCGGGGACAATAGTCAGAGGAAACTTGAACAAGTCGCTTACAAATCAAACGATTTTAATACACATATGTATATAAACCCATCCACTGCTAGACGATTTCATATATTTACGAATATATAATGAGGTACTTACGCTTTGTGTAAGTAATATTTTGGATAAGCATTATTATTATTATTATTATTATTATTATTATTATTATTATTATTATTATTATTATTATTATTATTATTATTATTAGTGTTATCATTAGTGTTGTTTTTGTAGCTGCTTTTCAAGTTGTTGTTCTTGTATTTGTTGACGTTTTCGTTGTTGTTGTTTATAATAATATCATTATTGGTAAGTATTTTATAACGTTTAGTGGTAATAAAAAAGAACCAGTGATCCTCGTTGTCAACTGCATTATACGTACTAATTGGTCAATTTGTATTCTGCTAGAAAAGTCTAATACCCGTTTTATAACAGGGTAGATTCAATAGTACGAGCAATACAGTAATCCGTGTAATACACCCTATTCACTTTTTTCAGGGTTTTTTGTGTGAAAATGGCAAAATATTTCTCCACACACTAGTGTGATCATTGTTCATTCAAAGCCACTTCAGAGTGCTCCTCTTGAGTGAAGCGTCATCCAAATAGTGTTATTTTTCGCCAATCATTCAGGGATCGTCCTTGAGAAAAGCCTTGTGTTTTTCAGCAATCTCATTGTGAGTGAACTTAGAATGTTTAATTTCGGCATTGCTTTTTCATTTTGAAATGTGGTCAACGATTCATATTCCTTCAGTGCTTTATAAGTGTGAAGTTTATTTCAACGATTATTGTTCCTTTTTGTTTTATATTTGAGAGATGATGTGTGGAGGAAAGGACCCAACATCACCTCTTCATTTTACTTCTGTGTGAGGTGAAACCTGAGGAGAGATTATCTCCAACAGCAGATATATCAGAAGCTCCAATATCACTACCACTGATACCACGACTCGTTATCCACTAGATAGAAACTAGGAGGAAATTGATTATTTGGAAAGACAAAGGAAAGAAGGGTAACCTCAGTGTCCACAAAGTCATTCCCGGGTCTTGCACAGAACACAGATGGCTCAAGTGTTCAGAATCCCAGAAACTGAAGACTGGGAATCTGAAGCCTCTCTGTCTCACTCTGGGATGTCAGCAACACGCATTAATTGGGAGCAGGACTTGAGCCAGAGATGCGAGTGGAGTGCCCGTCCTGAAAGATGCCAGCATTAGCTAAGTGCAATTGGAATTATATAAAAATTGTCCTTCTCAGGGCTAACCAAATCTTTAGAAAGAGAGACTATTCAATATACCAATATGTTTGAATAAATGTGGTGTAGTGTGACTACAAACGCTCACTACTTTAGAGATATGTACATTTTTGCATGTGTGTTTGCTGCTGTGGATAGCATATTTGTATGTGTTTTTTGCATGCTCGTTCGTTGGTGTGGATAATATATTTGTATATGTTTAATGCTAGCTCTATCGTTGGTGTGAATAGTGTGTAATGTTTTTTCTAGTATATTTGTGTACTTTTTCTTATTCCGATGGTGTGTGTAGTGTATTTGTATTTTGCCTCATACCTATAGTGTGGATAGTATATTTGTTTGTTTTATGCTTGCTCGTTCGTTGGTGACGATATTATATAATATGCGAAATGATGTAATGGATACTTCCGAGCTTTACATATATAAAAGCATAGCGTTCGTCTTTCGGTCAATTTTACACAGAATAAAATGTAAAACAAAATAAAAACGATCTGATAAACAAGTTAAGAGATAGTTGTTGGTGGATGACAAATGGTGGAAAGAAATAAAAATAGAATCAGTTATACTCGTTATACTATTTTGATGACGCTTCACTCAAGAAGAGAACCATGTGGTGGAAAGACAAAAAAAATGGAACGAAAGTTTGAAGTCAGTCTAGATTTTAGGGCAAGACACAAAGCATCCAATTATGAACCACAAGGCGTGATTTTGGAGGAGGCGGTTAAGTTGAGATGAGTTAACTATCCAAAATTTATCAGAGTAGGCACATTGATGATATTGATGAGATTTATCAATAACTTTGACAGCAAAGAAATAGAAAGATGCAGTCATAGCTGTTGCGAATTCGAAGAGGAGACCAATAGGCATGTCTGATACTTACATTTTAATAATCTTTAATGTGTCAAAATTTAACACATATATTAAAACAAATATAGTGATTGCTGTAAACAAAGTGCATTCTAGAAGATACATGATTCATTACGTAATATGTTAATTATTAAAAGACAGAAATCCTATAATATATTCACATGTCATAAAACAGCACATGGTTTCCTTATTTCGTGCTACATCTAATTCATAATGTTTTTAAAAAAAATCATAGTTTATTGTGTAAGATATTGACATGTAATACAAATAAAAGTTACTCTGCAAAAATATTCTAATTTTATAGAACAGACTTTGGTACGCGAAATGTATATTCTAAAAATAATAAGTTCAGTCTATTAAACAACCACTTCGAGTACATCATATTTATATTTAATGGTCTTGTGCATGTCTAAGTTAAACAGAGTCCATTCTAAATAGTTGTATAAGTAAAATAGAGTTTGACCTCACTTGAAAGTTTGTTATAATTGGGGAAACCAGTTTTATGATACGATAATTATGAGATAAAATTCATTTTCCTTTTACTGGTGAGTCAGGCCTTGGTCCTGACATCGTCAATCTGTCTAAAACAGTAAAAACATTGTCATTGTTTGTGTTCTCAGATTAGGAGACTGAGAGTATGAGAAAAATGCACCCCTTCAAGCAAATCAAGGGAATCAGAATATCTGCTTCACTATGCTACTTCCTCTACCTAAAATATCGTTCACCCACTTCGCACGGGGTTGACTTTGTAGGCACATCAACCTTGACAGAAATGTGTATTACTTCAAGTGCTTAATTATCACGAAACTCTGACCACCTACTTCATACTTAAATATTTCTTCTCCTGTTCAACGGTATGTATTCTCATGTGCATCATCAGATAACCATTCCAATTAACAGTTTATTGCATACTTCACACTAGGCTTTTCTCTATGACTCATTTTCTTGAGTCTTTATACCTCCACCTTGACTAAACCATATAACACCTATTTAACAATTAAATGTTTTTTTCAGGATGAATCCTCTTGTTTTTCTTTAAGACATCCACGGTAATCATGCTTTTATCACATGCGTTATTATGTATCTTCATGTGTATTAGCAGATATAAATTTTCACTAAATACCGATTACATTCTGTACATTTAAATGCTTTCTCCCCAGTATGTGTTCTTATTTGCCTTTTTAGATATGCACGCCTACCAATCCCTTTTTTCACATATTAAACACTTAAATGATTTGTAACATGAATGTATTCTTTTGTGCTCGCTCAGATTTCCTGGGTTACGGAAGCGTTTATCACACACTTCACATGTTTAGATATCTACACTGACTAAGCCCTTTATCACATACTGAACAATTAAACGATTTCTCTACATAATGTATTTTCTTGTGCCTCTTCAGATGTCCTGGGCTACGGTGCCGTTGATCACACACTTCACATTTAAATGTTTTAATTTTCTCTAGCATCTATACACTTGTGTTTTTTTTTCAAATCTCCACCGTGAAGAAACTTACTCCATAATTCACACATTATATTATTTTGTTTATTCCGTATGTGTTTTCATGTTCCTTTTTAGATGTTCACTACGATAAAACGCTTTAACACATACTTCACACTTAAATGTTTTTTCCCCAGTATGTGTTCTCATGTTTTTTTTAAACGTTTGCCCAGAAGAAACGCTTTATCACATACTTCACACTTAAATGGTTTTTCCCCCTGTATGTGTTCTCATATGCACTTTTAGATATTCACTCCGACTAAACACTTTATCACATACGTCACACTTAAATGTTTTTTCCCCAGTAGGTGTTCTGTGATTTTTTAGATGTTTGCCCAGAAGAAACGCTTTATCGCGTACTTCACAATTAAACGAGTTCTCTCCAGTATGTGTCTTCTTGTGCTCGCTCAGATATCATTGTTTACGGAACCGTTTATCACACATTTCACACTTGAATGTTTTCTTTTCAGTATGAATCAACAAGTGCAACTGTAGGTGTCTACTGTGAATAAACCTTTCACTACATACTTCACACTTATATGGCCTTTCTTCAGCATGCGTTCTCTTGTGGAAGTTCCGACTTCCACTATAAATAAACTTTCTATCATATAATTCAACTTAAAAGACTTTTTGCAGCATGTCTGACCATGTGGTGATTCCGATATTCACCCTGACTAATCAATTCATCACTTACTTCACCCTTCAATGTTTCTACTCTAATTGGAGTCTCCGTTTGATGTCCACTTTTCATTCTATCAGATGCTTAACTATTAAAATAGGTTTTCTTCTGCAATGCCTTGTGTGCAAATTAAACGTTCTACCTTTACTGAACCATTTGATCAGATAATATTTGCTTTTATCCTCATCTGTCCATCACATCCTTTTAACCTTACCCGCAGTTTTTCTACTCAGTTTGAGCCACTGATATTAATAGGAGTTTGATTTTTAAACCCTTGAGCATACTTTACACCAACGTTCTTTTTCTCTAGTATGTCCCAACATTCTAAGAAAAACGTCGATCGTCATAAATTCGTGCCTGTCCCTGGTTAAACTTATCACCACATACATCACACTTATATCGTTTTTCTTCAGCATGCGTCCTCTTGTGGAAATTCAGACTTCCGCTATAAATAAACTTGTTATCACATAATTCACACTTAAATGACTTTTCTGCCGAGTCTATGACCAGATCTTCATACATGTATTCACTCTGACTAAACATCTCGTCAGATACTGCACCCTGCAATATGTCTTCTCCAATAGGTGTCTCCGTTTGATATCCACTTAACATTTTATCAGATACTTCACTATTAAAATATTTTTTCTTCTGCAATTCCTGGTGAGAAAATTAAAAGTTCCACCTTTGATTATATAATCTTAGCCTTTATCTTCATCTGTCCATCAGTTTTATAACGTTACCCGCAGTTTTTCTACTCAGTTTGAGCCATTGATTCCGATATTCACCCTGACTAATCAATTCATCACTTACTTCACCCTTCAATGTTTCTACTCTAATTGGAGTCTCCGTTTGATGTCCACTTTTCATTCTATCAGATGCTTAACTATTAAAATAGGTTTTCTTCTGCAATGCCTTGTGTGCAAATTAAACGTTCTACCTTTACTGAACCATTTGATCAGATAATATTTGCTTTTATCCTCATCTGTCCATCACATCCTTTTAACCTTACCCGCAGTTTTTCTACTCAGTTTGAGCCACTGATATTAATAGGAGTTTGATTTTTAAACCCTTGAGCATACTTTACATCAACGTTCTTTTTCCTCTAGTATGTCCCAACACTCTAAGGAAAACGTCGATCGTCACAAATTCGTGCTTGTCCCTGGTTCGTGCGCCACGCTTATCTCTAAAATCCCTCACTATTTGTGAGATACTGACGGCATTAAATGGGTCAATACACTTCTTTGACCATGACAAAACTTTTCATTAAGAAATATTCAACGACATAAATTTAAGAAACCTACTACAGATCAAATAAGAGAAAGCGCTTCACACATTTAATTTACCATGTGAACATATTACCCGTTATTGGTTGGTGAAGCTCTTTTCTCGCAACCTCGTTTTCTTTTCCAGATGTTAAATGGTTCAATCATTTTGTCGATACCCAATGGAGGTACTGATTAGGAAATATTCGGCCATATGCAATTTAGCAGCAGGGAGGGTGAACCTTACAAAATTTTGCTTGAAAAATAAAGGTTCCTACAGAGGCTGAAAAAAGGGTCAATAACGCTAAACCAAGTCTCTAAATAAATATATTTATATATTTCCGTACGGTTAAGAACCTGTAATATAAATCGTTTAAGTTAGCTCAGTTTTCTTATATTATTTATGACTTATTTTTTCATGATTTTGTTGTTTGTTTTTTTTTTTTGTAAAGCGACTCAATTGTTGTCCTCCAACTTCCCTGCTGCTCCTGACTGTCAGGAAATTAACCAAATATTTCATCCAGACCTACACGATACTTTGATTTTTGATTTTGTAAGTTTATCGTTATAAATCCGAACTGAATAGTTTGATAGTTTGTGCTTTAGAAAAGAAATTATTTAAATTTAATCATATCCATGTCCCCTGAACACCAATTCTCTAAATCAATATATTTCCATACGGTTAAGAACCTGCAATATAAATCGTTTAAGTTAGCTCAGTTTTCTTATATTATTATTGACTTATTTTTTATGACTTTGTTTTTTTTTTTTTTTTTTTTTTTTGCAAAGCGACTCAATTGTTGTCCTCCAACTTCCCTGCTGCTCCTGACTGTCAGGAAATTAACCAAATATTTCATCCAGACCTACACGATACTTTGATTTTGGATTATGTAAATTTATCTTTATAAATCCGAACTGAACAGTTTGTGCTTTAGAAAAGAAATTTCTAAATTTAATCATATCCATGTCCCCTGAACACCAAGTATAAAAAATAGTTTCTAAGGTATAATTATCTACTCCATTAAACACAACTAGAATATTACAGTTATCTCTAACCACTTAAGGTATCTGTGTGTATCTCTGAGTAACATATATCACCTCTGTGTTTTTATGTCTTCCTCGAGAAAATATTCTAGCTGAATTAGATATTTATCCAACATTCCATCATCATATACTACGAGAAGTTTGTGATTAAATGTTTAGACAGTGTAGTACTTTGAAGGGCCACATGATCAGCAGGGAGGGAGAATCCTACAAAATTTTGCTAATGTCCTTCACCTAAAATAAGGGTTCCCACAGAGGCTGAGAAAAGGTCAATAACCCTAAACCAAAATATCTAGCCATATGGTTAATAAACCGCATAAAGTTAGCTCAGTTTTGTTATACTATTTTTGACTTTTTTCCTGACTTTATCAAACTATTTTTTTTTGTTAAAGACTCGAGCAAAATTTTGTAGAGGTACACCCTCCCTGCTGCTCCTGACTTTGTCACCTGATTTTGTAAGGGGATTAACCAAAGATTTTTTTTCTAGACCTATACGATATCTGGATCTTGGGTCATGTAGATTTATTGTTATAAATCCGAACGGAACAGATTGTGTTTAGAAAAGAAATTTCTAAATTTAATTATGTCCATATCCCCTGAACACCAAGTATAGTAAATATTTCGCAAGGTATAATTATCTACTCCATTAAATACAACCAAAATATTACAGTTTTCTCTGATCACTTTAGGTATATGTGTGTATCTCTGAGTAACATAAATCATGTCTGTGTTTTTATGTCTACCTCGAGAAAATATTTTGGTTGGATTAGATTGCATGTCCAACATCACATCATCATACATTATTAGATTATTAATGAATCCATCTAAGTCATCTACAGACTGGGCTTCATCTATATCTGTGATAAAATCAATAATATCGTCACCTTCTTTATTAACTGATTTTGCTTTTTTCTTTAAATTCCTTAAGTACTTCGTAACAATGCTGATCATCTACAGACGGTGATATTAAATATTGTTTGCTCCATCTCAACAACCTCATTATTAAATTTAATACTAATTGTGATTTACATGATGCAGATGAACCTATTATAATCATTCTTATCGAATTTGATAATGCTGGATGGTGCTTTACTGGTTCCCGTTTTCGTCGCCGAAAAGTCAATTATTGTATCTATATTATTAATAACATGAGTCTATATTGTTTTCAATGTAGATCATCTACACCCACCACTGGAATGACAACAATAATAACGAAAAATAAAAGACGTGCATTAACAGGTAAATGTGTAGTGGTACACAAAAATATCAATTTATCCCCATGTCTGATTCGGGAACAAAGAATGGGGGGAGATATTGCTGCTTCTTTAGGAAAATTACCTGATTACCATGGGCTAAGCATGTTGGTGAAAAACACTTACCTGGATATAATTATCATGGTCCTGGAACTTGACTTGATATCCGACTTGATGATTAACCAAGACCAGGAGGATATCTAATAAATAAAATTGAACAAGCATGTTATATTCACGACGTTGCTTATAAAAATAAAGATTTGCCGCAGCGGCATCTTACAAATGTAAAATTGATTCACGCATTAAATTATATACCTAATAAATCTTTCAGAGAAAAACTCACTAGTTTTATGATAAAATCCGCTATGAAAAGTAAAATAATGCTAGGGGCTGGTAATTAATTATATAATTATTCTAATGGAATCTATTTATTTTAGCCCTAGAGGGTGTTGAAGAGATAAAGCAGGGATCACTAAACTTGCTGAAGTAGCAAAAGTTTCACATTATGTTGCTACAAATTGGTTAGCACGACAGGCAAAATGGCAAATTTATTTACCACCACCTAAAAAATCCATATGCACGTTTTGATGTCAGTGTTCCTAACGAAGTTCACCAAGCAGATATTTTGTTTTTACTACACGATACTATTAAAACACGTGAAAGAAAGTCATGCACGTACTATTACGCATTGACTGTTGTTGAAGATGCAAGAATCAGAACCATTATCAACGAAGACAGCATCTGAAGTTCACTGCTTTTGAGCGAATTTATCAACTTGGTGAAGAAACTTAACGTTGAAAGCAGATGAGGACATACTGAAATTCACCGTGACCATCAAGCAGATCTTTTGTTTTTACCACAAGATGCTATTAAAACACGCGGACGAAAGGTACGCACGTTCAAATATGCATTGCCTGTCGTTGACGTTGCAAGATGATATAAAGAAGCTGAACCATTTTTGACATAGACAGCCTCTGAAGTTGCATATGCGTTTAATCGAATTTATTAACGTGGTGGTCTACGATGGCCACAGCTATTACAAGTTGATCCTGGCAAAGAATTTCTTGGTGCAGTATCATTTTTGATGAAAAAAACGTTAAAATTAGACGAGGACATACTGAAATTCAACGTGATCAAAGAATAATTGAACGATTTAATCAAACACTTGCTGAGCGGTTATTTGGATATCAATACGGAAAGGAAATATCTACTGACGTTTAGTCCGGTGAGCGATCTCGTGAATGGTTTGCAAGGTTGCCAAGTGTGATATCTGCATTAAATAATGGAATTACTCGTGCAACTTCCATGAAACCTTCTAATGCAATAACAAAAAATATATATCACGTAGCGATGAATACGGACAACGAGGTCAATAACCATTATTAGGTAATGTTATAGTGCGATATTTATATGAACCAGGGGAGTTGGAGGGTGGGACAAACAAGCTACTGACCCTATTTGGAGTGTGTCTACACATACAATTTCTTGCGTGGTTAGATCCACTGATAGACCTACCATATACAGACTAGATTCTACTGCCCCTCAACGTGGATTTGTGCGTGATAAATTGCAGGTAATTCATGCAGACACAATTATCACCGCGTTCACTTATGTAAGCTATAAACCCGGCGTCGATTACATTCAAGAGAGGTCAGCATCACATTTTCACGTGTGTAACCAAGATCACTATTAATTCTGTATACGGTAAATTGTCTTGGATTATTATTCGAATATTGCCATAACATTACTGTGTTACAGCTTGCATAGTGATTATTCTGTACTTGTTTTATGTTATAATAAATCCAGTATCAATATCAAAGTCACGCTTATTTTTTAGTCACATTGTTTATAAGACGCTAATTGTTTTCTTTTTTTTATTACAGTATCGTCATTAGTAACTTCTTCATTTATTACGTAATCTGTAATAACCCTATGTAGTTGAGTTATTTGTTTGACGCGAGATACTGCAAGAAAAAATAAGTTTGACCACTCGATCCGGTCATCTACAATTTAGATATTTATATCAGAGATAGTTTAATCCCTGCGACGAGTGAATCATTTTAGCGTATCATAACGTCCACGGTGATTTATCCATCCTCAATGCCCCCTCAACAGTATTGATAGTGACCAAAATAATATCATTCAATACCAGATTTTGTACTCCGCCACCAGGAATTTTAACATAAATATTCTGTCGTCGAGTATTTTCTGGGCCATAACATAATAGTACCGGTTGATGTGAAAACTTTTGTCTATGTAACGTAAATGATTTCTTTTGCAATTCATTACGAATTATCTTTCTACTTGCGACTGTCAAGTCAGTGGGTCTCCATAAAGTCCAAAAAGCATTCAAAGTTGTCTCTGGAATTACTTCACGCATTATCTCACATTGTATTTTATATGGCTGTAGTCTGATTAACCTTTTAAGTTTTTTCAGCGGTTCGTCCATAGCTCTTGGGTCAGCACGTATTTCTACATTATTCTTTAGCCATTCATGTTGAGACTGTCCAACAAAAGGCGGTGGTTGACTATGATCACCACACATAATCACAGCATTATTTGTTTGTCATAAACCATTGCAGAAATGTTTTTGTTGTTTCTAACGACACCGTGTCTATCTCTTCCTATATCATATACTTAGGTATATATTTTTCACCCATTCGCTCAGGAGTCCATGTTTGTCCACACCATCTAAAGAAACTATGATACCTGCGTGAGTTTATGTGTATGTGTCAAAACAATCATATCTGAATGGTTGTTCATAAATAATTTAATCGAACGAGTTGTTTTACCTCCCTCCACAATTATTAAGATAAACAGCCTAATGTCTAGCCACATGATCGTACACAGATGGTGCCGATGACTCTGATATTTGATTATTATTTCCATAATACATTTCCTTAATTTCAACATCAGCAAATTCAAAATAACTGAGTATATTTTTTTTTGCTTTATCCTCCATGTCCCCCACTCAACATTTCCGAGTAGCGGCTTTAATAAATCCGTATATTTTTTGTTTATATAAAATGAATCCTTAGCGACTCTAACAGCGTAACGAAGAAATCTATTATCGAGAGTAGATTTACAGAAACATAGGCTAGCATCGAAGATCTTAAATGAGTAAACTGTGGTGAGTCGCCGTCAATATAGCTCACAATGGTACCTAGTTTGGTCCCATCTGATAAATAAACATTACTTCGACTTATAAATGTGTTTTCCTCCGTTGTATTAGCAATTATAAAGTCTAAGTCATTATCGTCCATAATCAATCTTGTGTATTGTCGTTTATGACCGTATGAACTGCCTTGAGTAGACTTACCGATTATCTTTCTACCAAGATCTTTTGCACACGTTTTTGATCGTGCTCGTCCCTGCATTTATTTATAGCATTAGTAATTTTAATAATGTCATATTCAGCAAGATCAGAAAAGTATTTCCTGGCATCTTCTATATTAAGTCTGTCCGGCACTGGTAAAAAAACTTGCTCTTGTGGACTATACGATATAAATGCTTCATTTGTCTTCAAAGATACTAATATTCCAACATCAAGCATATATCTTAATAGCACTATTGGAGTCCAACATTTTTCTGAAAAATGTTTACCAAACCAAAAAAAGTAATCGAATGGAGATCTTTTGCGAACTCGAATGATTCTATATATGCAAATCCTGTTAGTTCTAAATCTGGTAAGGGTTCATTTATTGAAACTCAGGCAATGTTATATGTAGGGTGTCCTAATCTATCAAAGTATTTAGAACACTCACCATATCCAAGAAAACTTCCAGGATAACATGCCGCCATATCGACTGATATAACATCATTAAAATTGTATTAAGTATTCCATAATCCACTATAAAATTTAATCATTATATTTTGTGGAAATATTGTTACAGCATTAGTCCATGCATGTGGATTTTGATAAATGATTGTTATGGAGCTTCCATTACATATATATATATATATATATATATATATATATATATATATATATATATATATATATATATATATATATATATATATATATATATATATATATATATATATATATTTGGTTTGTACACTATCTCTCCTGTTAGTGATTTTACTGTTATTGGAAATCTTAATAACTTTTCTAGTTCAGCAACATCTTTAATAGATGCACCAATAGTTTCAAAAGTTTCTGACCATTCACATGTTTTTTACGTCTTAAATCAGTTAAGCAATTAACATGCATCGCATTTCTAAAATATTCAGTAATACGCTGAGCCACACAGTTTATTCTTGACTCTGTCAATCTCATCGGTTTGCAATATTAGGTTTATCATTCATCAAATACAATACATACACCACATCAGTAACTGGATAGACTCGCTCAAAATACGGGCTATCAATGCCAGTCACTATTCCAGGTTGGAATCTATTATTTAGTAAAGCGATATTATTATTTCTCGACTGTATATGAACGGGCTCGCTTTTATCACGAAATATCCAAATATAATCGTGTTTCTCCACAATAAATTGTATTAAAATAAGATATTTTTGATTATAAAGGTGGTTAATAATTACTTATCGTCTGTCGTTCATTACAAAAATAATGTTTCCAACTCTAAAAGTTGACCACACAAAAGCAGCACCATATTCAGGAAATTCCTTTTTGTCCTCATGGATATGTTTGGTTATATCTGCATTCGTTAAAGGTAGATCTTGCATCGAAACACTAAATTTATATCCTAGTAGTCTGTCAAGAGCAAATATATTAGCAGATGGTTTAATTTCGGGAAATTCCTCTATCATTATAATTAATATGTATTTGGTTTAAAATTGGATATATTTCTTATTGTAATAAACCATGCGTACACAAATACTGCGGACTGCGTACACAAATACTGCGGATCCCATATGCAGAGTATCAAATATGGAAGTACCGGGCAAAACCATGTATTCAATGTGATATTGGAGTTAGAGGAAAGACACATCTGTGTGCAAACTGTGGTGGTAAAAAATATAGAGAGCTTAAACGTTATTATGACCAAAAGATACTTCGACAGGTAAATCCCCTATAACGACAGAAACGGGTTATCTGACCAGATTTCAAAATAGTGATTTAGACATATATATTTGTCAGACATCCAGTATATACGCATTACGAGGAGTTAAAAGATGGTGTTATTAGGCACTGTCGATTAAAAAAAACAGTCGGTAATATCAATGATACTGGTTTTCTCCAATTCCGTGCTGGGAAAAATGATTATTTCTCACATAAATTCATATAGGAGTGTTATTTTGGGGTCGATAAAGATGGATTTATAATTGATAAAATCAATAATAATAAACTTGATAACAATGTAAATAACTTACAATGTGTCACACAAAGTCATAATTCCAAGTTATGAAAAGATGGCATTAATAATTATTGCAAGAGAGCAAGAGTTATTAAATCTATAAATATACATACAGACCAAGAAATAATATTCAGTTCGATAAATAAAGCTGCAAAATATTTCGGTATCAACCCTGCTTCGGTTAAGCATTTAGCAGATCACATTCAAAAATCTACATATATACATATACAATAAAGTATGACCAAAGGATAATATTTTAATACGTCAATTAACTGTGTATTCTTAACAAAGAATAATATTATTTTACGTATAAAGAGTTCGATTATATCAAACTTGTCAAGGGTCTTGTTTAGCCACAACTACATTTATAGGCTCACCTTCACTGTCACTATCCTCAGATCCGGTGCCATTTATCACAGAATCAAATAGCATAATCGTTCTCAATTGCATTACACGATTTTCTATCACTTTTTTCGTTCGTATTCGTGAGACAATGCACTTTTTATCTTTTCGATTGAACGCGCAAGAGGTGTAAATAGCTTTACTTGTGTGTCATCTACGACAGCTAAAGATTCTAACAAAGAATTATAAATAGATTTTATGAATCAGTAATTAGAAGGCAAGCTATGTATATATATATAAATCTATATCTATATATATATATATATATATATATATATATATATAAATATATATATATATATATATATATATATATATATATATATATATAATTTATATTATTACCAAATGATCTAATTACGTGTTACATATTTTATACTTGAGCATGAACGACTCTCATTCGTCCACCAGCACCTTCAAGGAGCATTGATTTATCGCTAAGTATAACAGCAATTGCTCTGTAATTAGGACTAGCTCCAGCATCTCTATTAACAGTAGCTCGAAAATGTATATCGACTACCGATGGTCTGGTGTAATCTAAATGTTCGAGCAAAAAGTAATAAATCGGATATAGTGTTATAAAATCTAGTTTTGATATTTGTAATCCAGTATCAACAGTTTGATCACGACCCATAAATATCATATAAGACGATGATATGCACGGGCTACATGATTTCGATCGGAATTCAGTAATATATCCTCGGATGGTTCTTGATGTCCATTTATCCTTAATGAAACCTCAGAAACACAAAGACTGTCAAATGCTTGATCATTTACTCGTGCAACATTTCGTAATGCAAAAAATATGTGAATTTGTGAAGAAACACCTTGTTGAGAGGTTATTTTCCATGCAAATAAACCGTTCATATTACTCTGGATAGCATCTATAGCAACTATCAGCCATGACAGCATTGATTTACCCCCTTGACTCATGAAATATAGTAATCGTTGTTCTTCAGATATCGACAGAGTCATCATTGGCATACAAAGTGAAAGTTCTCTAAGAATTACTCTACCAGCATCACCTGCGGGTCTCCATATTGCATCATTGTCTGTAACCTTTCGTGCTAGTACAACTGTATGTTTGGCTTTGAAAATGACTTTTTTGACATTTCTACAGAATCCAAGGATATGTGATAGTGGAATTGCAAATGAAAATACTCTTCTATTTCCCTTTAACATTGCTCGACGTGATCTAAATCCTAAATTGAAATATGGATCTACATTAATAATCATACTTTTTACATCCTCATGAGCATTTTAGCAATATAATGTGGTCATACTATTTCATATTGTTTATATTCTGGAAAATTAGAAGTATCTTTTACAAACATAATTGACGGACCAGCTGATCTTGAATAATTGTCATTGTATCTTGCAAGACCAAGTATTATTGTTGCAACATCAACATCTTTTTGAATTGATTCAATATTTTTTCCGTCTATTCTGTACGTAGCACTATGAAATAACGCCATAATGCCATTATTAACAAAACCAACACTGACATAAGCGTCATATTCAGTATTATCCGCTTTTAATATCTCACGTTCTATTTCAATAAATGATTCGGAGGGTAAGAAATATCTTCTTGTATCATGAACCTGAAGTTCAATCATTCCACCCTTATATGGAATTCGTGTGTCGTAAGAATAATACTGATAATCACGCATAGACTCATCTATGGGGACTGGTGCATCCATGTCGAAAACAGTATCACTTATACGTTTGAAGCTATTTATCATAATTATTATCGTCTAAAACGAAGACCACCTCGAGAAATAGACCACTTTCTGAATATGAGACTGCCGGTTATATTTTTCTCTTTTTTCTGATAAAGGTATATCAGCCAACACTGCTAGTTTTTGATTAGCGATGTGATTTATATTTTTTACTAATATGTTTGGGCATTAATTCAGTGCTAGGTAATTTTACCGGCTGAGGTCGGACCGCTTGAGGTCGGCGTATTAATTATGCTAGTATATCTTTAATCGCCGAGAATACTTTACTAGCAACATTACCAGCAGAACATATAACTTTTTCACTAACAACATCAATAGCTTTCATACCCAACTGCATTGCAATTGGTATTGCTTTTGAAGCTATTTTTCTACAATGTCCCTGCACGATACCACATAACCCATCTCCTTAGGTTGCCCTGTAAATCGTTATTCGAGAATTTATTGCCCTGACCATGGTAGGTACACGTTGAGTACTATGTATTATCATTTTATTAAATAATCATTATGTTTAATTACATACGTAGTTCAGTGACTTAGTCACTATAATAATCATCGGCGATTTTGATTATTTAGAGACTGATACAAATTAATATCCATCATACCGCCTGTAAATAATCTTTTACAAATATATGTTGCTTCATTAATGATTTCTGGGGAATTATTGCCAGCTCCTTTCCCTCCAATCAAATTTTCTAGAAATCCAAGATCAGCAAGGACGTTCTTAGGACACTGAATAATAAGACCACTTCACTGTGTGGTAAGACCACTTCTTAAAGATGTGCCTGATGGCCAATATTCTTCTTTTTCTCTTTTCTTTTGTAATGGTCGTTCAATTACTTCATTATGTTATGGTCGTTTAACTACTTCAGTAAGTGCTGATAATCTCTCAACTACTTTAGAAGGTGGTGGTAATCTTTTAACTACTTCAGAAGGTGGTGGTGGTTTTAAAAAGATTTGAAGATGTTGCCCCCTTCTGAATGGTTGTTTTGGTTTTTTCCTTGAGTTCTTTGAATTCCTCCTCTTTTTTTCCTTTTATCGTATTCTTTTTTTTCTCGTCTTGCTTTTTCTTCTTTCCTTCTTGATATACCTATATCATCTATTCTCCATATGTAACTCTGATATAATTGATCATCAGCTCTAGCCGTTTCAATATTCATGCGTATGCTATATAATGCTTTTTGCCACTGATTACGGATTTTAAAATATTTAGCGTCTTCAAGTTTCTTTAATTGATCTCGCTGAGCAAAACTATCCAGAGTAAATTCAGCAAGTTGTTGTTCATTTTTAACGCTCTAAATTGCTTCAACAGCCTTTTCATCAAGTTTATTCATCAATTCTGTAGCACTAATAAATTTACAACTTCTTTGTTTAGGGGGTGGTGCATCAGAGCCTTCAAGTGCTTCTTGTGCTGGTTGAGCAGCAGCTATTTCGACTGGAATTTCTCTAAGATTTGTTTTTTGTTTCTTTATTTCTTTTCTCTAATATAGACTGAATATCCTTAGTGGTCTCAGTAATAGCTTTAAATAATTGTTTTGTGCCATCTTTGAATTCAATTTTTTACTCCTGACGCGACTGAAGTTGATCTTTAACTGCATCAAAGACGGGTAAATATTTTTTGTTTTCCTATAGACGTTCGCGAGCTAATCTAGCTGAGTGGGATTCTCCAATATTCATTATTAATAATATCTATAATATATATTTATTTGAATTATAAGTAAACAACACGCGATAAATATGCTGTGAATCTATGTTCAACACAGATAATAATTTCCCTTTGTGAAATAATGTAACATAATTGTCGATGTTTGAACACGGACAAAATATATCATTTTCCAGACAATTGTTACCTAATTATATGTCATTCACAAACAACTAGGTGTTAGAGAACAACAAAAGTGTAACACAGAGAGAAACTGGTACATATATTATTCTCTATAACCTAAAATTAAAGATCACTTACATATTTAGGTCAAAAGTGTTTTATATCTTCGAAAACAGTTCTTTAACGGAAGATAACTCACGTAGAAACACAACGTGATTACATTTATAGTATATTTTTATATTATGTTTGAGAATAAAATCAAATTCATAAAATAATTCTAAAATAATTATAAATTTTGTTCAGTATTTACTGCTCGCACTTAATTTCCCTGTGCATTCTCGTACATAAGTCACATATATTAACTATCTGAACATAATTATGTATGACAAATTCATAGTCCAATGAACCGTGTGACTGGTACATGCGGACACGCGTTCGAATGTCCGTGGCAGCCAGGAATGGCGACGTTTGGCGATTTGATGCCGATTTCTCTTTTAATGTGGGGACCAAGTCCAGAATGATCAAATACACTCACACACCATACACCAAGTGGCGTGGTACGTTTTGGTATCACTAAAGGGGTTTATGTTGAGTTGAGTGTATTTAATCTTTCTGGATGTCAGTAAATTCCCCGTTAGGATAAGTTTATGTTTGTACCGTCCAGAAAAATCAAAAATTATATTCATCTGTATATATATATATATATATATATATATATATATATATATATATATATATATATATATATATATATATATATATATATATATATATATATTTATGTTCATACAATCGTTATCATAATCATCTGTCGTTGTTTGTGACCACTGGACTTGATTGGATGTCAAAGGGCAACCAAGGAGTTCAAATAAAGTTTGTTTGCCGTCCTTTGAATTTAGTTCTTAGAAATAAATTTACCAACACCATATGCATATAGTTCATGTTCATACAATCGTTATCATAGTCATCGTTATATATATATATATATATATATATATATATATATATATATATATATATATGCTCATGTTCATACAATAGTTGTATGTGACCTGTGAACTTGATTGGATGTCAAAGGGCAACCGAGGAGTTCAAATAAGGTTTGTCTTTCGTCTTTCGAATTTGCTCTGGTCTCACTAAGATGTTGTTTGGCACCTTAGGAGATCACTCGGGGATTAATTCAAATGCCCCGGAACTTACTAGCATGTTATATGACAAGCTAGGAGTTCATATGGTTGAGTTGTGATTATATGTTTTTTTTTTCTTCAAATAAATAAATATATAATGAACAGTGAAAATATTGCTGATATTGTTTCTACTATTAAAACATTAAGGTATAAAGGAAAAAATTTATCCGATAACTTCAACCCTGAAAAAATTATGAATGACTTTGAATTATTACATGCGTTTAATTGAAAAGATAAAAGTGTACTGTCTCACGAATACGAGATAAAAAGATGGATGGACAATCGTGTAATGCAGCTGAACAAGATTATGATATTTGATTCTGTGATAAATGACAGCGAAACTAAGGACAGCGAGAATGATGGCGGGCCCCTGACGCAGTCAGGAAATGTAACTGTGGCTAAACATGATACTTGGCAAGATTGATAGAATCGAACTTTATATAAAGTAAACTAATATTTATATATTTCTCTGGTTTAAGAGTACACATTTTTTATACGTAATTAAATATAATCCTTTGGTCATACTTTATTGAATATGCAGATTTATCTGTTTAATTTGCGACAAATTTTACCGATCGTGGATGAATGCTAAAATGTATAGCTGCTGCATTAATTGATGGAAAAGTTATTTCTTGGTCTGTTTCTGTGTTTATGGATTTAATCGCTCTCTTTTTGAATACTTTACACTTTCTTGTATTTCCACGTCTGAAATTCTGATTCCTCCTAATAGCTTGCAGATTAGACAATTCGTTATTAGGCGGACACCCATCAATGTGGTCAACTACAATTCCATCTTTAAAAACCCCAAAATATCACTGGAATATGAACTTATTTGAATAAAAATTTTTTCCTCAACCATAATAATATACTTAAATGCAGCGACGAGCACGACGAAAAACGTGCCAAAGATCTTGGTAGAAAGATAATCTGTAGCTTTACTCAAGGCAGTTCATTCGATCATAAACTACACTGCACAAGATAAATTATGGACGATGCTGAGCTAGATTTTATTATCGTTGATACAACGAAGAAAAACACATTTATAAACCGATTTAATGCTTCTTTATCGGATGGAACCTAACTAGGCACTATTGTG
The DNA here is from genome assembly GCA_016746295.1 of Potamilus streckersoni. Classification (NCBI taxonomy): domain Eukaryota; kingdom Metazoa; phylum Mollusca; class Bivalvia; order Unionida; family Unionidae; genus Potamilus; species Potamilus streckersoni. The sequence goes on from JAEAOA010000336.1 coordinate 24,666, forward strand.
AGCTATACTGAGGGCGAATCACCACAATTTACTCATTTAAATTCTAAATGCTAAAATATGTTTCTATAAATATATTGTCGAAGATAAATAGATTTGCTCGTTACACTGATAGAGTCGCTACGGATTCATTTTATATAAACAAAAATAAAAGGATTTATAAGATCTGCTACTCGGAAATGGTGAGTGGGGGCTGTGAAGGATAAAGCAAGAAAATATACTCAGTTACTTTGAATTTGCTGACGTTCAAATTATGGAAACATATTACAGAAATAATAATCAAATATCAGAGTCATCCGCACCATCTGTATACGATAATATAGCTAGAGATAAGACTGTTTATCTAAATGTGTGGGAAGGTCAGGTAAAACAAGTCAAGTGATAAAATTTTTTATGAACAGGAATTCAGATATGATCGTTTTGACACCTGCAAATAAACTCGCCAGAGAGATAAGAGAACGAGGCATAAAAAAACATGAACATATCATAGTTTCTTTAGATGGTGCGGAGACAAATTGACTCCAGAGCGATTGGGTGAAATTATATATATATATATATATATATATATATATATATATAAATATATATATTTATATATATATTTATATATATATATATATATATATATATATTTATATATATCTACATATATATATCTATATATCTATATATTTATATATCTACATATATATATACATCTATATTTTTATATATGTATCTATATATATATATATATATATATATATATATATATATGTGGAACGAGATAGACTCGTTAGAAACACAAAAATCTTTCTTAGTGTGGTTATTGACCAAAAATACTGCCGTGATTATGTTTAGTGCCCATGGTCAACCACCACCTTTTGTTGGACAGGCTCCACATGTATGGATAAAGAATAATGTAGATTATTACGAAGAAATACATGATAACCATAGAGCTATTGATGAACCGTTGTAAGAATTTAAAAGACTAATCAGACTACAAGTAGATAAAATACAATGTGAGGTAATGCGTGAAATATTTCCAGAAACTACCATGAATGATTTTTTTGACTTCATCGAGACCTACTGATTTGATATTCGCAAGTAGAAAGATAATTCGTGACGAATTGCGGAAGAAATTATTTACGTTACATAAGGACAAAATTTCACACTTACCTCTACAATTATGTTATCGCTCAGCAGATGCTCGACAGGAATATTGAAGTTGATCACTATTAATAAAATTTAAGGGGCTTTGAGTATGAATAAATCACCGTGGAGGTTAGGATACGCTATAGCAACCTTTATTTTTCGTTAAGGACTCGACCAAAATTTTGTAGGGTTAACCCTCCCTGCTGCTAATTTAAATACCTACTACAATTCTGAATACAGTATGGAATCACAGTATAAATATTCATTATAAGTAACGTCATTTTTTCCTGACGGTTTTGGCTCTGGAGGGTGTGTTAATCGTTCAAGTCCGGGCCGCTGTTCTTATTAGTTTACTAGACCTTTATTATTAATGGGAAACCCCAAAACAGGCATTTTTCACGGCAACATAATGCAAAATCTTTGTTACTGAAACGTTCCTTTCTTATAACAGTTTAGGAAAAATTAAGCAAATGAAGACTGATACAGAATATAACTGTTCACTTCACTATTTAGATAGAATTCGAATGATCTGTGCTATTTACAAACATGGAAAAGAAAGTCTTATAAATATTCACCACGAAAGTTTAAAAGAAAAAATTCGTATAAATGTATCTTATATTTTTTCTTGGAAACTTTGCCATCATTGTTTAATTGCAGATCATACCATGCAAAAGAAAAATAAACACATGATAAATATGAATGTTAGTAATATAGGACTACAATAAACGAGCGAATTATATAGGTGTTAATTCGCACGGCCGCCGTGTACCAATCTTTGGAAAGACTATGCGCACGGCCGTGTAGTAACTTTACGAAAGACTATTCCCATGGCCACCGTGTCGTAACAATGTAAAAGCTTAAACGCACGGTGACTGGTCAATATATAAAAGGACGAATAAAAGATTTCCAGTTAAACTAAATAAGCAAAACAACGCACATAACAATCATTTTTCTTACAGTTCTTTAGTCAATTCATAGCTCTGCATAAAGTATATAAAAAGAAATAGTTCAATAATTATATATTTTGTATTAGGGGCCTGTACTAACTTTCACACATCTGCTATTCGTTTCAAAGAGTTGCACTGTGATGGATGTGTCTCAGTTTGAAATAGAATGGTTATGATATGGTGTCAAACAACCAGAAGATGCCAGGTTAATCTGTTTTGTTTTACGAAGTTGGTGGAAAATACAAACTTCCTTTAGTGTTATCTTGCCATCAATAGACAAGCGCAGAAAAAGTGGAAAAATGTTAAGAAACTACAATGTATGATGCTGGATGGGAGAAAATGAGCCACTAATTAAATATTTATAAACACGACGGTCTTCATTGGTTGTAAAACAATTTTGCTTAGAAATATTCCCATAAACCATCAATTATACTTCCTGCTTCCGCTTGAGATTTATTTGGTTGGACGAATTTCAAATTTCACAAAATATTATTACCATTTACTGCATCTAAACTGCATTTTGCTGTGTGCATATATATTTACCACGTTTGCTCATATACGTAATGATAACTGCTGACTCTTTCATTTATTTGACAGGTTAGGTTTGATCACAAATTTAGAAAACCAGTTTTAATAGACTGTTGGTACGCTTTATTTCCAACCAGGATAAAGACAGCACAGTAAGTATATAATTTACGCATGAATTGTGACAAAGTGTCGGTATAGGCAGCCAAGGGTTTGAGATATTCCAGAAACATTGACGAAGTTTCTTTCTTATACAAGATTTCATTCATTAGCCTCTTCACTGTGATAAAATACATAGTCCCATCATCGGTTATTAATATGGTAACATAGGATTGAATATCATAACTGTTATGTCAGAGTGATAAACTACTTAGTCAGAACATCGATTATTATTATAGTAGCATAGGATATATGTCACAATTGTTTGTCTTTGTGATAAAATGCATAGTACCATCACCGATTAATAATATAATAACAAAGGATAAAATGTCAACTGGTTATGTCAATGACCTGTTTCAAAATATACGCGCGCGTGTGTAGGTGTGGGGATATATATATATATATATATATATATATATATATATATATATATATATATATATATATATATATATATATATATATATATATATATATATATATATATATATATATATATATATATATATATATATATATATATATATATAGGTAGGTATATACGTACGTAGGTAGATAGGTAGTTAGGTAATTATGATTTACAACATGGTTGACGGACTTTTTGATTATGATATTACTAAAGATTTACAAAATTAAAACATATACAACTGTTGTAAACCATATTTTATGATCTTGCCTATACCGGCCGTTAACATAATGTCAGCAATACGAAACTCGTATTAAATCGTCTTTATCATATTTTACACCTCAAATATAAGATCATATATGATCAGATAATTTTGTAAGTGATTCTTGCTGTTTTACAAGAATTGTTTCTTGTTTCAAGTCTGGGTTCATTTTCTTCACAAGCTGTTGAAGGAAACACGGACACCATATATCATTAACAAAAGCGGATTTAATAATGATCCACTTGAGGTTATGGCAGAGCTGGTAATTAGACCACGTTAGGAATCTAAAACCGTTCGTTATACTACAAACTAGATCACTGAATTCGACTACTCCAGTTGCCTAAGTGATTAGTCAGCGTCTGACTTTGATGAGGGAGGTTACGGGTCGCGAAACCAGTCTAAAGGCTAATAAAACTGGCATCGGCAGCAGCCTAACTTGGTGCTCAGCATTATTTGGTAAGTGTTTGGACTGGTCAGCCTGTTGTCAGGATAATGGTAATGGGTAGGACATGATGCCTTATGTCTGCAACATGATGTCCCAGTGCTAGATATCACTATAATTTGCCACACTGCAGAAATCATACATGACTAAAAAACTACCAAATCCAAATCACAAACGACCTTATGTGCCAATACATTGAGGTACACAACGCTATGTAGTTAAAGGCAAAATATAACCAATACGGTCACAAAACCATCTATCTTCTTTCTTATTATTTTTATGGAGAGTGACGATCAAAATAAAATTATCGAAACAGTATGGAAGTGTTTCCTTGTAATTTCCCATTAACGAGCAATGTTATCTTGGCATTTCTTTTAATAAAGTCAATGATGCCAGTCTTCCAAAGGAGGTAATCCATATGAACCAAATTAGTCCACACAATTTTCTTGAGGAAATTAGATGGTTACCCAGTGAAGTTTTGGAAGATGAGTGTTTTCCGTGTTGTTGACATAGGCTTGCTGGTCTTGAGGGTTTTGAGGAGGTAGTTCATCTTTAGCACACATGACAGGATTCCAAGCAGCAGCATACGATCTCTTGTTCAAAAGGTAATACAGTTCCCAGGCATACATTTTTATTTTTGTCTTGTTTCTCTTGCTTCATGTCTTGAGTAATCTAAGGAGGTCAGGAATGATCACGCAAGTCTTTATACTACTCATCCAGAACGGCATCTTCTGATATGAGACTCCAAGCTTCGTCCAGATACTCGACTGATTTCCGGTTGTTGTGTGTAGTGATTGCGACCTCCTTACTTTCATCGATAAGATGAATAATAAAGATCAAAAATTATTAATGTGAAGTTTGTTTTTAAAAGAATATAATCTTGTCATCAGGCATATAAAATGAGGGACATTGTCTGAATGCAGATGTGCTTTCCTAAGTATATATCTATTATTTCTTGTACACCTTATGTGATTCATAAGAGTTCTATTTGTGTGGTTTTGTTTGACAAAATGTAAAATAAACGTATATAAAAAAAGCTACATTATATAAATCTCTCTTGCTCTTTATGGGGCAAGTATATGCAATTTTCTTACTTGTGCATCATTGTTTAATTCATTTTTATTTTCTTTTATTTCACTATATTTATTGTGATGACATTTTTTTACGGAATTTGATATCTTTTGAAACATTCAGTCTTTAAGTAAAAATAATTGTTTTTTACCAACGGTATGATCGGACCACGTGATAGCCATGTTGTAAACTGCTTTTTAATATTCATTTCGAGCGTAAGAATCTAGTGTTTGATAGGGTTATTCTTGGCTACGTGCTAAATGACATTTATCTGCTTTGTTCAAATTACTTATCACGTAGCCATGTCAGTTGAGCCATCATGTGATCTTAAATCGTGGGTTAAAACAGAAGAGTCCTGGTGAATGTATTCAGTCGTTAAAAAAATACCTTTGTGATTAAGGTATTCATCTTCTTGATGCCGTTTGAGTTGATTTTCGCATTTAAACTAATTTATTCACCTTGGAAAAGGACATACACTAAATTATTTATAATCAAAAGCCAGAATTATATCTTTGGTGAATCAACAAGAAACTGTAGATACGTCAACAAAAACTAGTTATAGAGGACGTCGTAACCTTCTATATTAGAACTTCATCGAGATTCGAACCTGGACTCACTTAGAACTTTTTATGGTGTTACGTATCGGCTCGTTTAAAGTATCATGAAAAAAGAGTGACAACAATAAGCTTTGTAAATTTTGACAAAAATAATTTATTTTCATAGAAAACACTGAATTGGTAAAAAAATGAAATAAGACTTACGATAGTCGAAGACTGTCAACAAATGTGTCCTAAAATTGTGAAAAACACATAAGTTATGCAAAAAACAGTTCTAATTAAAGTTGTCTGATCCTCATTTCCGTTCCAAGATGGTGGATGATGACATTATACGAAAGTTTTACACAAATGTCCAGAATTTTCACTGAATCAAGATTTGTACTATTCTGTTCCAGTTTAGAATTAATTTCACTAAATGTCTGTCCAAATCCGGTTGCATAATTCGCCAGGGAAAATTATTATGTCAAGGATTGATGAAGTGCAGCCATCATCAGTAACAAAATACATGTTGTTCTGAAGTCGTTCTACAGACGTGCAAACGAACGATTATTTCCAGCACAAAATATACCTTCTTCTCAAGGTATTAGAAACTCTCTAAGATGTTACAATGTGACTATCTAAAGTTTTAAAATATGACTATCAACTATTTCGCAGCTACCTGAGTATTTAAGGCGCAATAAAACGCCATATCACGTACACTAACCAAGGACACATGGCGATCTCGAAATCTCGCCACAAGGACGTCAATAAGTATAAATAAAAATGACAGTGGTCAGAAACAATCATTTACATAGCTTCTGCCAACTGTTTACTTGAATCGACAACATAACATGCAAAAATCGTGCTCACACAAATTCCATTTCCGTTTGAAATAAACACGATGTTTCTATCAAAAAGACAGACCCTGCGGATATAATAATCATCATAATGATAATTATGTTTGATGATATAACAATGAAATAGAACGATATAACGAATTTAAATTTTGACTGACATGTATTTAAACTAGTTGGTCGTAACTATATTACTTTGAAGAGTAATGCGAAGTCGATAACTGTTTCTGATACAATATGGATATCTGCATGGAATGTTAAACGAAAGCTTAAAAATGGACACAGAATTGACCGCAACCATAACTATATCATTTTAAATTAGATATTTATCGAACATTCTACAGTCTTACGGTGTTACTATGACCCTACACTCTTTCAAGTACACTTTATTTATACAGTGACCCAATTATAAAGACTGGACTAACACTGAATTTCAGTTCCCTGCTGAATAAATGATTTATTTTCAAAATCAGTGACATTAGCCTTGATAGCAGTCCAAGTCTGTTATAGGCCTGTAGCATTTTTATCCTGTCTTCTACATTTATGAAGTGATGATATACATCTACACGTATCACTTAGATCACTGACCCATTTTGAATTCAGCTTTTTAAGTTAGTGATTCAACCAAATCAGTCTTAGAAAACTATTAAGACATCCTGGCCATGAAGTCTTTTGTGTTTAGGACCCTGTTCACAATATGTTGCATCTATACCAAACAGTAAAGAGGAAATTGCAGACCTAAAAGTGATAATGATGACACATGATCTTGTGGAATAATGCTCTTCCGAAATCATCAGAAAACACTTGGTTTCCTGCCAAGCAGTATCGGTTAGGTCTGAAAGGAGGTAAAACTCCGAAGGAGGGACATTAAATGACAGCATCAGGAAATCGCAAAACATAAGCATAACATACCAGTCATCAAATGACAGACATGACTAGCTTGCTGAACAACTTTTACATTTGACGATAAAAATTGATTTTTTGGAAAAACATGAACTGACCAATTGTACATTGTACTAACATAAATTAGAAAGCTATGTTTTTAAAAAATTCCACCTTATAAACTATTTGTATTTTTGAAATACCAGACAAATACATCTTGAAAGATTTAAAAACTACTGACGAGGGAAATCACGAAACGTATAAAATATTGGACGATATCTCCAGGGGGTTGCAGCAGATATAATATATCCGCAGCATAGCTTATATGTGAAATATAAATGTATCCACTTCACTGTTTCCAAAGATATTTAAATTGGCAAGTGTTACACCCATTCAATGGCTAGCTTATATGTGTAATCTAAATGTATCCAATTCACTGTTTCTAAAGATATTGATTGAAATTGGCAGGTATTACACCCATTAAATTGCTAGAAGTAAAGATATCAATAACTAATTGTCCATATCCATCTTAGAAAAATTTATGATCAGAAGAGCTAATAAATCGTAAACAATTTAATATATTGTACAAATAACAAAAGAGCCACTTTGTGCTAATTTTAAGACGTTTGATTAGTTTATTATTACAGCTTGCTAAATATGAAAAGGACAATAAATACACATGTTGAAAGCAAACTTTGTCCTGATATCTGCCCAGCATGAGAAACAAAGCCTGAAGGTGGGAGCTTATTCTAATAGCTGCCATCATCATATGACTATCCTGAAGTTGATGAAGTAGTATAAAGAAAATATCACACTTGAGAAGTTGACCTGAGTCATAGAAATACTTAATTCAGTATATATCAATATACATTCGAAGATTATCTTACGAGCACACCATTAACATACTGCCTTCATAGGTAAAGAAACGCTAATCACAATCCGACTGAAGTAGCGAACACAGTGGAAGCCATTTATTTATAATACTGTAATTGTTCAGTGTAGGCTCGTACAATAATAACAAAAGAAAAGAGTTAAGAAAACAAGTTTTGAATATTTTAGCAAAATAATCTATTTTAAAATTGGAATAAAAATTGGGAAATTAGGACTTACGATTTGTGAACATAATCCAAAATGTAATCCTTTCAATGACACACACACAAGTCCTATCACTAAATAGTTCTATTTGATTCTAAGTTCGAATCACGACCGCGTTCAGCTATGAAAAGCTTTGATGTCAGATGTGATCCTTTTACAAAATAGCAACAATCACTCAAATTTAATCACCGTTTATGTGTCGGAATAATTCCAGAATAAATTTAAACTAATTTTTTTCTCCCACAATTTATACAATAGCACACTCATTTGAATTTCGAGACAATTAATTATTAAATTGCAAAAGAATACACCTCAAAACAGTATGGTTTCAAGAATGATATGCACTATCCGGCCTTCTAGATATCAGCAATAAAAATGAAGGATAAACAATCAGGAGGAGTATTATATCTACCAAAATTATCATCCCGTTCACTGAAACAACGCAGTTAGAAAAATGCAATTTGTCACTTAGGAAGAACCCATATCTACCAGCACATTAAAATAAATACAGAAATAACAAATTGTTTATCCAAACTAGACTAAATGACCTTGGAAATAGACAATCGTTTTAGCAGAGCGCTTACATTTCCGCGGACCAAAGTAAACTAAAAATATTGCAAATGTAATATGCTTTATGCCTTAGAAAAACAGAATTACTGAAACAGAATTTAGAACCCCTACATTAATCATTAGAATAAAATGTAGTAAAACATAAATAAATAACAATTTTAAAACTAACACGCACTATAATTACATATATGTAAAATTAGTAAACCTCAAATACTGTATAATTTCATTCAGCGAATAGCTAGCAATGTATGTCAACAAAGTGGATTTGTATGACTTTAGATTTGCATAGCATTATCTTAATAAATATTTTTATCTTTATTCCTGTTCAACAACGCATGATAGAAAGATGCTGAAAACAGTTTGAATTTGCATAATGCTGCTAATGGTCAAGAGCTTGCATTTACATCAAACTACGCTTCACGGTTGACACTAACCTCATCTTCTGCTTCTGGTACATTGCTAGTATGTCAAAACATTACACACACACACACACACACACACACACACACACACACACACACACAAACGTATCATTGACAACAGCAAAGTGAGCTGCTGAATATTGTTTTATTTGGCAAATTCTGTAGCATATCATATAGGGAAGCTACTCATGGTCTGCCCATCACATAATTTTTAAGTAACAAATAACTGTTATGAATATCAAAATAATAATAATAATAATAATAATAATAATAATAATAATAATAATAATAATAATAATAATTATAATAATAATAATAATAATTATAATATTAATCATCATTATCATCATCATCATCATCATCATCATCATCATCATCATCATCATCATCATCATCATCATCATCATCATCATCATCATCATCATCATCATCATTATCATCATCAGTTTTAGTATTTCAGAATAGCTGTAATCCAGTAATTGTTCAAGTCTTGAATATTTTCCTGTGACTCAGATTAAGTTTCTCATTGGCACTAGTACGTTCTCCAAATGATTGAATAGATGATGTGGCGTATTTTTTGTTAGATATAAACTATTACGTTAATACTGCTTACTGCTTACTGAAGAAAAGAATTCATCTGAAAGAGTTTACTGACATTTGACATGAAAGTCCATATACAAAACATTAGGTTTCAGTGTAATGGGGTTTACAAAAATACATCCTTGCAACAGCATTTGGAGAGAAAGTATGTAGTATTCGATTTAATATTAACACAGCAAAGCAAAAATTTGTTTCTCTCCCAAAACATAAAATAGTCCTTTAAGTTCTGTAAGAAGTTCTTTTGCATAGAGTTCCGATTGAATTCCAGTAGTGTTCCAAATACATTCCAATATTGAATGTGCAGATATGCTTAAAACGTGTTAATACACTAATGAACTGGAATAATGTTTAAACTGTAGTGATATAACTCAATGCTATAAACAAACCGGTCACTTAAATTCGTATAAATGATTTAGTCAAATAAATTTAATGAGCTGTTTGCAACTCTAATGTATAATTTAGGTAAATATACCCACTTTAAAATTTTGAACATTAAAATAGACTTCCTTGACTTTCTTTTAATTATACAAGATAATAGAACCTGAACATGACCTAGATCTGAATTGCCATTATCGGGAAATACTGTAATCATAATGAAAATATGTATGCAACATTATAAGGTGAGAATCGATTTTGTATGTGTAATTCTAGCTGAAGCATGCCTAAATTAATAATTATCTTAATACCTAACCTACAGAAATTAACACATATTAGTTCTGGATTATTCCGTTTAGAAAGAAAATGTCGCTTGTCAGATAGGCCATTGTAATTAACGTGATTTTGGACCAAGGTGAATATATAAGCACGTTCAAAAATATTGCGCATATATCAACTTTTCCCTGTCCCATATTTTAGTGCTATTAGAATACCGGCTATTCTACATACAGATGTTGGAACAGAGTTTGGAGCTTTAGATAAACTCCAATAACAGTGGTCAGAGTAACATGATATTGTTCGTGGACGACCACGTCATACCCAGACCATATATTGATATAAGAAATCTTATGGAGCAGGAGATGATAGCATCAATGGAGGACACACATCATAATGATGGCCCATATATATATATATATATATATATATATATATATATATATATATATATATATATATATATATATATATATATATATATATATATATATATATATATATATATATATATATATATATATATAATAGTTATTGATGTATAAACCAGGCTATTCCTTTTCTCCTTAAACTTATACTTGCCCATGGAAAGTAATATTACAGCAGTCACTGTTGCTAATCTATGTGTTTTGAGCTTTCAAAAACAAAAGCGTGTCCATCCTAAATCAGATCCCTTCCTTAACATATGACACTTCCCTTTTAAATACAGTTGCTGGAACATGTCGAGGCAAAATGCAGTAATTTCCGAAGATTTGATTGTAACACATGCCTTACGCCTTCTTCGGCAAAAGCCGTGAGTGTTTCAGTGCAGTAAGGTTTGTGCAATTACACTTATTTAACTTTTTAAGGTCCATTTTAATCAAGAGTTTGTACATTGTGATGGAAAATAACAGGGAAAGTTTGCATGCTGTGGTTATTATTATAGTGCAAGGCATTAATATATATAAAGGTTTACATTAAATGACCCATGGGCAAAACACCCTGGAGAAAAACACCTTCCAGGATATAGATACTGTGGTCCCGGAACGAGATTAGATCTCAGACTTGATGATTAAAATCAGCCCCGGCCTGGTGAGTATCCGATAAATGCTATTGATAAGGCATGTCATGCTCATGATGTTGCATATAAAAGTAATAATTTGCAACAAAGACATCTCGCGGATGTAAAATTAATTCATGCGTTAAATGCTATTCCCGATAAATCCTTCAAAGGATGACCTCACATACAATCTATTTTAATTTGTAATTACAAAGTAATTTCATTTTCATACAAAATCTAAACAGCTGTTAACGTGCGTAATTGGGATTTTTAAAAAATCTATTAATAGAACCTTGACCTAGTGTCTTGTGTTACGCGCGCGTTCCGGTACAACGACCATATTTACTAGCTGTTTATGTGGCTGTTCCAGCTACTGATCTTGGCTGTTCCAGCTACTGTCATTTACTTTTTTAATACATGTATGCGTGCATATTGCGAATAAGTATTGGAAAAAAATATATGTACATAATAGCTTATAAAATGATATTAACGCGAAACGCTTTTAGCGTTTTTCCCTATGGAAAATAACAGAAAATCGACTACTTTACCCTATGATAATTGGTCTGAATTGTAAAATCATGCAAAAATGACTAAAATAGCATATTAAATAATTAAAACTCACTATTGAGAGTTATCTTGTAATTAGGAAACATTTATTCTATGTCCATTTTTCTTTGAGATAGCTGTTTGACAAATCCCTTCAGCAACGTTTCGTACTGAAGGCATACATATTCCAAAATATTTCCCTGCAGCATTCATTGATTGAAAAATTCTTTTTTCATTCGTCGCTGTATCAAGTGACTGTACTGGTTTCTTTCCAACTGACTTACAAGTCCCTGTCTTTCCCTTTCTTGTATTATCACTTTAAGAAATGCACTGCAAATTTGCAAGAGAATTATTTTGAATATTAGAATCAATGTGATCAATAACACAGCCATCTTTAATCGGTCCTATATAACACTCAAAGACTGCCCTATGACAGAGATATACCTTTTTTCCAGCATTAAAACACAAATATCCCTGATTATTAACAAATCCCACAGGTTTCTTTAGTCTACAGTGTCTAACAACACCTTTACGAGATATTTCATAATTAACAAGTTTGGGGTGAAGTCTGAATTCTTGCTCCATTTATATACAATAATACTATTTGTCTAATTCATCATTTGCTTTATTTATAAATCTATTAATGTAGTCTTGAGGGGTTTTTATGATTTTGTCTTTGACAGAGTCATGGTTATGGTCATTGATAGCGTTTTTTTATTCGTTTATCATAATAACGTTTCAATTCTCTAAACCGCTTACCTCCACAATTGATACATAATTGTGATTTTCCTCTCACACCCACCCCACAATTTATGCATCGGGACGGGCCTGTCGAATTATTTCTGACGCTCTGTAAGTGATGTCCACAGAATTCACCTCTACACGATTTATTGCATGGGTTTACTAATCCAATCATAAGCCATTTGCAGTGATTCATTATATATAAACAAAATTTTCTATTTAAATGTTTGCTTTATTTATATGAATGAAGAATTCAAGAGATTATCGACAATCAAGCCTTATAAAAATATTAAATTTAATCTTGATAGAACCCTCGAAGACGTACCAAAAGATAGAATAAGTAATAGAAGTCTGATTAGAAAAATACGAGATTGTGTTAATGAGTTTAAACAGGACGGCGCATCACACACCTGGTCAACATTTAAAATTGATGGTGTTGTTGATGCTAGAATGAATGATGAAACAACAGCTATGATACTATCACAACTTAGCAATAAAAGATATTTTCTCAGAGTGAAATTCATTATCAATTTAGAATCGGGTGATTGGATCATAAGGGACAAATTTGAGCCAATTCTCAAAGATAGGACAACAGTCATTGTTAGCCGTGATTCCAGACCAGGGCTGTTAACAGGAATTGATAAACCATACTATGAAAAAGCGTATTCAGAAACAGCAATTGTTTATGGGATGTATCCTTTAAGTAATAAACCTGACATCGGAAAACTAGCACCAATGAAACAGTCAACGTCAGTGGAAAAACCACTCAATTGTGTAGCACAACGTATAATAGAACACTTTACAAATGCACTCCGTGCGAATAAATTAGCCGATCTAGGACGTATAAAAATAGATCAATGGGAGCTAACAGAGAAAGAGAACGGAGCAACTATTTCCGATATAGCTAGATTGGAAAAGTCGCTTTGATTTCCGATAACCGTTTCAACGATTACCGGTGAAGTATTATACGAATCGAAATACAATAAAAACGGAGCTCCAATCAAAATTATTGATCATAACAAACACGCATAGACATCCGCGGTTACAATATTCCCGCGAGACAGAACAGTGAAGTATATCCCAGAAGAAATCTCCAAAGATTTTATTCTCACTGAAGAAAGATTATTCGATGTTATTGCTAGTTTGTGTAAAAACGACCCTGTATCAGTATGGCTACTTCATAGTTTTGAAGATGAAGAATGTCAATTTAATCAATTTGTGAAACCTAACGGTGAATTATATCGTACTGAAAGTCTACATAATAGGATGAAAAATCTAGCAATAAGTCTCGGTGAAAAGGCTAGCGTTTTTAATGGAAAATCCGACGATTACGAACAGTTACTTACAAAATGTTTTACAATTTCGTCGGTTGCAGCTCAGTTTGCAAGAAAGAAAAATAATTGGAAACCAACACGAAAAGAGTTTTTTACAGGATGTTCAATCCTGCTGTCTAGAATATTATCATGGCGGTCGCTGAAGGACTTCATCCGTGTTGTTATGTTTGGATTGGTAGACAGATGGCTGAAAGGATGTGGTTACCAATAGTGTTATTGCGATATATGATTGATTGTACAATGTTAGTTTCGTTGATTGTCAGCGAAGCAATTATCTCATATCGAAAACAAACCAATGTCTGGTTACCAGAACCAGAATGTCTTGATAGTATAATCGATAAGTCTAGAAAACATATTCATGCTGACGAGGAGTACATCATTGAATGGTCAAAAAAGATATTTAATCAACGAAATAGTCAAGCAAAGGATCTCGGCCGAAGAATAATCGGTAAATGTACACAAGGTGGAAAGAAATTCAACTTTAAAAGACAATCCTCACGATTGATTATAGATGATGCCGAATACGACTTCGTTATTAAAGATGCAGTAGAGAAAAATAGGTACGCAAATTGTAAAACAGCTTTCTTGTCCAATAGAACAAAGTTAGGTAGAGTTGTTACTTACAGTGATGGAGAAAGCTCTGCATATCTTCATTTGAGAGATTCTATGCCGGGTTATGCATCTATCAATTTATTTGCAATGATAAATAGATTTCCTAGTAGAGCAGTTAGGGTTGCAATTGATTCAATGTATGTCGATAAAAATATATATCAAAGAGGTAACTAAATTTACTAATAGCGAAGAGACTTGGGGAACATGGCGAATCAAACGTGAAATACAATGCGATTATTCTAAATCAGCAGACGTTGAGATTAAAAGCAGTTACCTGAAAAAGGATAATTCTATCAGTGAAAAATCCGAAGGATTTTCTATGTCTAGAGCACCACCGATATCAGATCCAATTTGTAGATATAAAACAGTTTATTTAAACGGTTGTGGTGGATCTGGAAAGACAACACGTGTGATAGAATTATATCGAGAGAGAACATCCATGATTGTACACACACCAACCCATAGACTAGCGAGAGAGATAAAACAACGAAATGTTGAAGCTTGCACGTATCATAGTTTTTTTTGACACAAGGGCGCTGCTTGGACTCCTGAGCGAATGGGTGAGAAGTTTATTCCTGCGGATATTATTTGGGATGAAGCATGTACTGTTTCAGAACATGTATTAAAAATGTTTCTTGATTGGTCATTGCAAAATAATACAAAAGTTATATTGTGCGGCGATCATGGTCAACCACCACCATTTGTTGGTAGAAGTCCACATAATTAGTTAAAAGGAATTGTTGATTATTACGAAGAAATTGATACTGACTATAAAGCACTCGATGAGCAGTTACGTGAGTTTAAAAAACTAATTAGATTACAACCCGATAGAATTCAATGTGAAGTAGCGCGTGAAATAATTTCTGAAACACCTATGAATGATTTTTGGGAAACATGGGGACCAAATGATTTTGTAGTAGCAAGTAGAAAGATAGTCAGAGACGCACTTCAGAAAAAGTTGTTTGAGCTACACAAGAAAAAATTCCCAACGTTTCCAGTACCGTTGTGTTATAGACCATCGGATACAGGAAAGCAGAATATTGAATTTGAAATTCCAGGCCAGACGGAGAAACAGATTCTAGTGTTAAATGATATTGTGCTAGTTGATATCAATGCTGTAGAAGATGCATTATGCGCTGATAAATCACCATGGACGCTTGGTTATGTAACAACAATACACTCGTTACAAGGATTGACCATCAGGGATACAATTGTTTGGGTAGTTGGTAATCGCATTGAATGGTCAAATTTAGTCTATCTCGCAGTGACCGAGTACGACGAATAAATCAACTACGAACGGTTGTTTTCGATGATGATTTTAATGCAAACGATGATAGCACTGATATTAGCATCATTGATAAAAAACTCTCTGGTTACAAACAGCAGGACAAAAAAAAAAACAACGAGAATTTGATAGTGATGCTGAAGTAATAATCGCATTAAAAGAACAACAGAATAATCACTGCGCCAATTGCAATTGTATAATGCACTGGCAGTATTCGGATAAAGACCCTCGACAATTCACCGTAGACAGAAAAAATAACAGTCTTGGTCATGTCAGAAACAAAGTGATGTTGACCTGTCTTGAGTGTAATAGACGTAACGGTGCTAGATAAGACCAAGTGGCGGTAATTGAGTATCGTCCCGAATGACTTGTAGTTGTTCGAGTGTAAAACCACGCTGAGGTGCAGTTGAATCCAATCTGTAGATTGAAAGTCTACCGGTTGATCGCGTTATGGTTGAAATTTTATGTGTAGTAACACTCCATATAGGATCAGTAGCTCTTCTTTTACCACCTTCAAGTTCTCCTGGTTCGTATAAACATCTCACAGTAACATCACCGAGAAGGGGCAGAGTGCTAACCCGTTGTGGTTGTTCGGGTGTATATTTTTTTATTGTAATATTTGGTTTCATATTATTAGTTGGAGTAATCTCGTTATTTAACGCTGCAACTACACTCGGTAACCTTTCGAACCATTCACGAGATCGTTTTTCTTGGATAAATTCTTTTGCATATTGATATCCAAATAACCGTTCTGCAAGAGTTCGATTAAATCGTTCTACAATTGCCTAATCACGATGTAACGCAGTATGTCTCCGTCGTATTGTAACATTACGAGTTTTCATTGTTGATAGAACAGCACCTTGAAATTCTTTGCGAGGATCAACTTGTAATATATTTGGCCATCTTAGAGGACCTCGTCGATAAATCCTTTCAAATACAGAAGCGACTTCGGAAGCTGACTTTGTTTTCAATGGTTCTGCTTGTTTAAATCGACTCGCAATATCAACTACAGTTAGCGCGTATTTGTAACCATGGTCATGTGGTAAAAACAATAAATCAGCCTCATGAACTTCATTGGGTACGGTAACATCAAAATGAGAATAATTAATTTGCTTAGGCGGTAGTAGATAAATTTGACATATAGCTTGTTTTGATAACCAATCTTCCGCAGTGGACTTTTTCACTTTTGCAGCGTTAGCGAGTTTACTGATTGCTGCTTTACCCCTCCAGTATCCGTTCGGAGAATAATAAATAGATTCCATACTATAAAAACACTAGTGTTTTTAATTACCAGCACCTAACAGCAATTTGCCTTTCATAGCTGATTTGACAAACCAAAACCATGAAGCCAATTTTTCGAATATAATGAAATAAAATAAAATAAAAAAAATTAAACAAAAATGCACAAGTAAGAAAATTGCATATACTTGCCCCATAAAGAGCAAGAGAGATTTATATAATAAAGCTTTGTTTGATAAACGTTAATTATACATTTGGTCAAACACAACCACATAACTAGAACTCTTATGAATCACATAGGGTGTACAAGAAATAATTGATATATATACTTAGGAAAGCACATCTGCATTCAGACAATGTCCTCCCTTGATATGCCTGATGACAAGATTATATTCTTGTAAAACAAACTTCACATTAATAATTATTGATCTTTATTATTCATCTTGTCGATGAAAGTAAGGAGGTCGCAATCACTACACACAACAACCGGAAATTAGTCGAGTATCTGGACGAATCTTGGAGTCTCTTATCAGAAGACGCTGCGCTGGATGAGTAGTATAAAGACTTGCGTGATCATTCCTGACCTCCTTAGATTACTCAAGAGATCTATCACATCGATGCTTTCTTACCCTAGAGTTGGAAAAAAAGGCGAACAAAAAAACGGTTAATTATCAGATATTTTCGAGAAATAGCACAGAATTGAATTGATGACTTATCATGACCTTTGAAGCAAGAGAAACAAGACAATAAAAATGTATACCTGTGAACTGTATCACCTTTTGAACAAGAGATCGTATGCTGCTGCTTAATATCCTGTCATGTGTGCTCAAGGTGAACTACCTCCTCAAAACCCTCACGACCAGCAAGCCTATATCAACAACACGGACATCACTCATCTTCCAAAACCTCACTGGGTAACCATCTAATTTTCTCAAGAAAATTGTGTGGATTAATTTGGTTCATATGGATTACATCCTTTGGAAGACTAGCATCATTGACTTTATTAAAAGAAATGCCAAGATAACATTGTTCATTAAAGAGAAATTACAAGGCAACACTTTCATGCTGTTTCGATAATTTTATTTTGATCGTCACTCTCCATGAAAATAATAAGAAAGATGGTTTTGTGACCGTTATGGTTATATTTTGCCTTTAACTACATAGCGTAGTGTACATCAATGTATTGACACATAAGGTCGTTTGTCATTTGGATTTGGTAGTTGTTCAGTCATATAGGTATCTGCAGTGTGGCAAATTATAGTGATATCTAGCACTGGGACATCAAGTTGCAGACATGATTAAGGCATCATGTCCTACCTATTACCATTATCCTGACAACAGGCTGACCAGTCCAAACACTTACCAAATAATGCTGAGCACCAAGTTAGGCTGTTGCCGATGCCAGTTTTATTAGCCTTTAGACTGGTTTCGCGACCCATAACCTCACTCATCAAAGTCAGATGCTGACTACACTTAATCATTTCTGGAGTAGTCAGATTCAGTGATCTAGTTTGTAGTATAACGAACGGTTTTAGATTCCTAACGTGGCTTAATTTACCAGCTCTGGCATAACCTCAAGTGGATCATCATTAAATCCGCTTTTGTTAATGCTATATGGTGTCCGTGTTTCTTTCAACAGCTTGTGAAAAAATTGAACCCAAACTTGAAACAAAAAAAAACAATTCTTGTAAAACAGCAATAATCATTTACAAAATTATTTGATCATATATGATCTTATTTTTGAGGTGTAAAATATGATAAAGACGATTTAATACGAGTTTCTTATTACTGACATTATGTTAACGGCCGGTATGAGAAAGATTATAAAATATGGGTTATAACAGTTGTATGTGTTTTAATTTTGTAAATCTTTAGTAATATCATAATCAAAAAGTCCGTCAACCATGTTGTAAATCATATCTACCTACGTACGTACCTACGTACCTAATATATATATATATATATATATATATATATATATATATATATATATATATATATATATATATATATATATATATATATATATATATATATATATATATATATATCCCACACACACACACGCGCGCGCGTATATTTTGAAACAGGTCACTGACCTAACCAGTTATGACATTTTATCATTTGTTACTATATTATTAATCGATGATGGTACTATGCATTTTAACACAAAGACAGAAACAATTATCACATATATATCCTATGCTACTATAAAAATAATCGATGTTCTGACTAAGTATTTTATCACACTGACATAAAAGTTATGATATTCAATCCTATGTTACCATATTAGTAACCGATGATGGGACTGTGTATTTTATTACAGTGAAGGGGCTAATGAATGAAATCTTGTATAAGAAAGAAATTTTAAAAACAATATTTGCAATCTCATTGAAAGAACTGTATCTTAACCGTGTTTTAATATCATTGTATACTACTAATTTTGTTGCAATAGGACTTTTTAGTAGAAAGTATGTGCAATTTGATAGCGGAATAAACAGGCCATCCAGAAGGGTGTTGATTCAGTAGTTTTTTTAAATCAAAATCATGTTCACCTCCGTCTCATTTCGTCCATCCTTGAGAGATAGAACTGAAAACTCAACATATTTTTTGCTTTTCTTTAATTTGGAGGATTTGCTATGTTATTAATGGAGTGATAATAACACGATATTCAAGCATCAACTGATCACAACTTGCCTTGCCATCTTACAAGGAATTTATAAAAGTAAAGCATTACAAGGACATGATTATAAAAGACAAAAATATAAGCGGAGTCCTTAAATGGGTAAAAGCACCAATAACATTGTTGTTCTCTAAGTGAACATTTGCTTTGTATTCCAAGAGAAACGGGTGGAAAGATTTTAACTAATAAATATGGTGACCGATTAATGAATGCGGCATTCAAATGGAAAGTATTTTAGCCATGACGTGGCACAGCAGATTAAATGTTTTTATCATTGTTTAGAACATATTTGGCATATGCCAGCGTTAATATTGACCTGATTCACAATATAATATATTTCCAGCAATCCACATTATTCCATTTGATGCTAAATTGATTATTTAATTTCATAATTTAGTGACTATTAGTTTTTTAGTATGTAATTTGGTGATATCTAAAAGGTATAATAATTTAAATGTATTTTCATACATTTTCTCCAGCGTAGCTTACTCAAATGTTTCAGATATTTTCAAACTTCAAATGACTATTATCTCCGATGATGCGAGTTCATTTTTCAAAGAGTCACTCAAAGTGTAATGGGCTTGCCAATTTTGCACTACGTAATTTTTTGAGAAAAAAAATCAAAATGCCATGTTAGGAAGCAGAACTATTGGATTATAGTTTGTCATTGATTTACAGTTAACCGATCATTAAAACCAGACATAATGGTCTATAGAGATACATGTTGCCATCATTACGCATCCCAGTCTTCACTATAATAGTATCATGCATAACCTCTTTATGCACTTAATTCAGCCATTTCACATCTTAATTCACGTTCTGATTAAAACCTCCAAACGGCATATGACGTGTCTTCCGAAATCAAAATGTTGGATCAACCATACATTTTTGCCTGTTTTCAGACCATGTGTAAAATGTACACCGACCGTCGGACTGCGAAGAAGAAATCATTTACGTGTTGTAAGTATACAATATGTGTATCTTAAGTTTCATAGTTCAATCATTCAATTAAGCAACCTGCACTAATTTGTGCACATTTAAAGATATGACGCTAGATTGGAGTAGTAAATATACATGTATAATATAAGGCTTTAATTTAACAGGTATAGAAGTAGGCGAGATGTATATATGTATACAGGGGAGAAGATAAATGTTTCATTATGTTACGTTTTCGTTACAGTTAGATGGGTATACTTTTAATTTCTAGAATGGACATATTCTTATGACATCGCCCTTTTGAACCCTACTAGAAGCCTCATCCTACAAACACCTTGAAGAATGTTGCTAATTTGGCGTAAACAAAAGGTAAGTTGTTTGCATTTTAAGCGTTTCCGGAACGGAATGTTGATCATCTATAGTTTTTGCAAACACGAACCTTTCTTCTTCCTACCGATTATTTTTAGAATCTGAATAACAGATTATACACAACTTATTCTTTTGAATCATGAAATTTTTACTTTTTAATTTTATCATGGGGTCTACAACACTATCGTGTTTCATACGTCTCAACCCAAGACGAGGCTATTTTTCGTTAACATATTTTAGTGGCAGATTTTATTTTCCTACTGTTGGAGTGATGTAGTTCATCGTGTACGATAAGCTGCAATTATTGTGTACGATAAGCTGCAATGATTCTATACATTTCTTTATCTTTGTAAATTACAATCATTGGAAACTATATTACAGATAAATCGCTTGCCTTATTTATAAAACGAGAAACAACAAACTGTTAACTTTTTAAACTATTAAAACTAGAGAGTGCACACATATCCTGAAGACATTGTTTACATGTGTTGCCCTAGAAATTTGAGCAGTTTCCTTGTTTATAAATAAATCCCACATTTACTTTTAATCTCGAAACAAGACATAATCTGAGAAGTACTAATCACCTATCCTTGCAGTCACCAAGTTAGAAATTACAATTTAATAAATCATATTATTACGTTTTGTTCATGTTTCATTTATAAAACTGAGCGCATGAGATGCAAACGACCCACTGCATCTATAGATGATTGTGAATATTATAACTGCAAAGAAAATAGTTTCAGCAACACAGATATATTTACATAAAGCTTTGGGCTTTGTATTGTTTTGTTTATTTTGTTCTGTTTTTGTTTACCATGCACACCTTTCCATTCATCTACATTCCATCCTCTCACTTACACAGTTGTCATATTTAATTTCTAATAACTTAACTGTCATGCGTCTGTTCTTATACTTTTTTATTCGGAACATGTGTATCTTTGAATGGAATTGAAATTCAGGTACAAATATATTTTTGTAAAGTGTTCCATATGTTTCCGTGTCATAGTCGTCATCATATACCTCGGTGGTGCAGGTGCGTTAAATATTGCCCTTATCTAGTCTATTCTTTCTCCAATAATTACATCCTTCCATCCTTTGAAACCTAAAATCTGCATATTTACCTGCAAACGTATATAATGCATAACTTACATATATATTTGAATATTGTGAAGTTTTATTGATAGTCTTTTAGCATTATATGTACAGGTCATTTTATCCTACTCAATATATATCTAGTGTTGCAATAAAAAACAAGACTATAAATGTTCAAATTGTCTGCATCATTGATGCATACGTCTGAATATGAATAAGAAGATAAGAACGTATAATCGAAAGCGGCCCAGAAGGCTGGTACGTGTAATTGGAAATAACGTGTAAGACCTGTACGTGTAATCGGTAATGACTCAGATGACTGGTGTTTGTAATCGATCATGACTCAGATGACTTAGTACAATTATTAGGTAGCGACTCAGATTAATGGTACGTATAATCGGTAATG
>JAEAOA010000336.1:52500-287060 GCA_016746295.1 Potamilus streckersoni
GGCAGTGATCCGTAACGGACAGCGCTTTAGACCACTCGGCCACTCGGGGCCCCTCCAGGGTCGTAACAATATATATAAGCTCATCATTTAAATCAAAGCTATAATTTACTTTAATCACCTTACGCCTGTAATCTCTCTCTCTCTCTCTCTCTCTCTCTCTCTCTCTCTCTCTCTCTCTCTCTCTCTCTCTCTCTCTCTTTCTCTCTCTCTCTCTCTCTCTCTCTCTCTCTCTCTCTCTCTCTTTTTGTAAACTGGTTTACTACATATGCATACGATAAACCTGTATTAACAGTGTGGCACGGTCAGAGGATATAAAATTAACAGTGCGATTTATCTGCATCATGACAAGATCAACAGCAAATGACTACACTGTCTAAACTGTCAAAAAAATGAAAGATTCATCTGCAGTTATAATTACATATATGAGAAAACTTGGTAAATATATTTGAACAAAGCAAAATGCAGTATAGATGCAGTAATTGGTAATCATTATTTGTGAAATTTGAAATGCGTCCAAGAAGTTAAGTCTCAAGCGGAAGCAGAAACTATATTTTATGGTTTATGTGAATCTTTCTAAGCGATATTGTTATACAACAAATCAAAACCGTTGTTGTTATTAATATTTAATTAGTGGCACATTTTCTCCTATCCGGCACCTCTAGATTGCTGTCTCTTGACAACATGTTCTCAATTTTCCTGTGTTGGTCTATTGATGGCAAAATAAGCATATAATACAAAAGGAAATTTGTATTTTCCAACATCCTCCCAAAACAAACATAGATTCACCTAACATATTCTGACTGATTGACACCATATCATTCTAACCATTCTAATTCAAACTGAGACACATCCATCACAGTGCATTTAATTGATATGGAACGGCGGATGTGTGAAAGTTAGCATAGGGACACCATGCAAAATATATAACTGTGGAACAATTTCGTTTATTATACTTTATGCAGAGCTATAAATCGACTAACAAACTGTAAGAATAATGATTGTTATGTGCGTGGTTTTGCTCATCGTATTTAACTAGCAATCATTGTATCCGTTCTAAATATATTGACCAGTCACCGTTCGTTTATGCTTTTACATTGTGACCACACGATGGCCGTGGGAATAGTCTTTAAAAAGGTTACTACATGGTCCTGCGCATAGTTTTTCCAACGGTTGGTAAAGGGCATCCGTTCGAATTAACACAATTCGATCGTTTAGTTTGGTCATATATTACTAAATACTAGTATTTGTCAAGTATTTAGTTTTGTTTTGCATGCATATGATCTGCACTAAAAAAAATGATGGCAAAGTTTCGAAGAAAAAATTTAAGATGCATTTGTGCAATTTTTTCTTTGAATCTTTAATGGTGAATATATATAAAGCTTAATTTTCCATGTCATTAAATAACACAGATTATTGGCCTTATATCTAAATATTGAAGTGAACATTTATTTTCTGTATCAGTATTTATTTCCTTAATTTTTCCTAAACTGTTATCAGAAATCAATGTGTTAGTAGCAAAGATTTTGTAATATGTTGCAGTGAAAAATGCCTGTTTGAAGGTGTCCCACTAATAATAAAGTTCTAGTAAACTAATGAGAACAGCGGCTAGGTCTTGAGCGACTAACATTCGCTCCAGAGCCAAAACCCTCAGGCAAAAATGGCATCAGTTAGATTGGATATTTCTAATGCGATTCCCTTTGTCTCCGAATTGTAGTACGTATTTAAATTGTATTTGGTCGAATATTTCCTAACCAGTACCTCCAGTAGCAATTGACAAAATTATTGACCCTTTTAACATCTAGTACAAAAAAGGAGCTTGCTAGAAACGAGCTGCACAAACCGAGAACGGGCAATGTGTTAACATGGTAAACGAAATGTGTGAAGTGATTTCTCTTATTTGATCTGAAGTGGGTTATTAAACATTATTTCGTTGAATATTTCCTAATGAATACTTTTGTCATGGTCAAGAAAGGGTGGTGACCCATTTAATGACGTCAGTATCTCACGATTAGTGTGCGATTTTAGAGATAAGCGTGTCCCACGAACCAGGGACAGGCACAAATTTATGACGCTCGACGATTTCCTTAGAGTGTTGTGACATGCCAGAGAAAAAGAAAGTTATTGTAAAGTATGCATTGTATCCTAGAGGGTTTAAAGCTCAAACTCCTATTAATATCAGTGGCCCAAACTGAGTAGAACAAATGCGGGTAAGATTATAAAACTGTGATGGACAGATGAGGATAAATGCAAATGTTATCTGATCAAATGTTTCAGTAAAGGTAGAACTTTTAATTTGCACACCAGGAATTGCAGAAGAAAAAATATTTTAATAGTGAAGTATCTGATAAAATGTTAAGTGGATATCAAACGGAGACTCCTATTGGAGAAGACATATTGCAGGGTGCAGTATCTGACGAGATGTTTAGTCAGCGTGAATACCTGTATGAAGATCTGTTCATAGACTCGGCAGAAAATTCATTTAAGTGTGAACTATGTGATAACAATTTTATTTATTACGGAAGTCTGAACTTCCACAAGAGGACGCATGCTGAAGAAAAGCAATATAAGTGTGATGTATGTGGTGATGAGTTTATTCAAAGTGGACATCTAGAGGTGCACTTTTTGATTCATACGAACGGGAAACCATTCAAGTGTGAAGTGTGTGATAAACGGTTCCGTAGACAAGGATATTTGAACAGGCACAAGAAGACACATGGAGAGAAATCGTTTAAGTGTGAAATATGTGGTAAAGCATTTTATCGGAATGAGCATCTACAAAATCACATGAGACTCCATACTGGGGAAAAACCATTTAAGTGCGAATTATGTGATAAAACGTTTAGTCGGAATGAGAAACTGAAAAGACATATGAGACTCCATACTGGGGAAAAACCATTTAAATGTGAAGTATGTGATAAAGCGTTTCGTCTGAGTGAAAGTCTAAGAGTGCATATGAGAACACATACTGGGGAAAAACCATTTAAGTGTGAATTATGTGATAAAACGTTTAGTAAGAATGAGAATCTGAAAAGACATATGAGACTCCATACTGGGGAAAAACCATTTAAATGTGAAGTATGTGATAAAGCGTTTCGTCTGAGTGAAAGTCTAAGAGTGCATATGAAAACACATACTGGGGAAAAACCATTTAAGTGTGAATTATGTGATAAAACGTTTAGTCAGAATGAGAATCTGAAAAGACATATGAGACTCCATACTGGGGAAAAACCATTTAAATGTAAAGTATGTGATAAAGCATTTCGTCTGAGTGAAAGTCTAAGAGTGCATAGGAGAACACATACTGTTGTAAAACCATTTAAGTGTGAATTATGTGATAAAACGTTTAGTCAGAGTGAGAATCTGAAAGGACACATGAGAATCCATACTGGGGAAAAACCATTTAAATGTGAAGTATGTGAAAAAAGGTTTCGTCTGAATGATTTTCTAAAAGTACACATGAGAAAACATACTGGGGAAAAAACCCTTCAAGTGCAAAGTATGTGATAGATAGTTTAGTGACCGAGGAAATCTTAGAGCGCATGAGAGGATACATTCTGGAGAGAAATCGTTTTAGTGTTCAGTATGTGATAAAGCGTTTCTTCAGAGCAAACATCTAAAAAATCACATGAGGACACATCCTGGGGAAAAAACATTTAAGTGTTTTAGTATGTGATAAAGTGTTTTGTCGCAGTGAACATCTAGAAAGGCACATGAGAACACATACTGAGTAAAAAATGTGTGAAGTATGTGAATAAAAGTTTCTTCACGGTGGAAATTTTAAAAAGCGTATACATGCTGGACAAAAAAACAATAATGTGAATTGTGTGTTAAACGGCACCGTAATCCAGGACATCTAAAGAGGCACAAGAAAATACATCATGCAGAGAAATCGTTTAAGTGTTCGATATGTGATAAAGGGTTTAGTCAGAGTAAATATCTAAACGTGTGAAGTTTGTGATAAACGCTTCCGTAACCCAGGAAATCTAAGCGAGCACAAGAGAATACTTTCATGAGATAAATCATTTAAGTGTCCATTATGTGATAAAGGAATTGGTATGCGTTGACATCTAAAAATGCAAACGAGAACACATACTGGGGAGAAAACATTTAAATATGCAGAATGTGATAAGTATTTACTCAGAATTGAAATCTGCTAACGCACATGATGATACATACTAAAGCATGTGATAAAAGGTTCATTGACCATGGATGTCTTGAAGAAACACAATAGGATGCATCCTGAAGAAGAAAAATAATTGTGAAATAGGTGTTATATGGTTTAGTCAAGGTGGAGGTTTAAAGACTCGAGAAAATGAGTCATAGAGAATATCCTAGTGTGAAGTAAGCAATAAAATGTTATTATAGTGGTTATCTCATGATTCACACGAGAGTACATACCGTTGAACATGAGAAGAAATATATAAGTATGAAGTAGGTTGTCCGACTTTCGTGATAATTAAGCACATGAAGTAATAAACATTTCAGTCAAGGTTGATGTGCCTACAAAGTCAACCTTGTGCGAAGTGGGTGAACGATATTTTAGGCAGAGGAAGTAGCACAGTGAAGTAAATATTCTGATTCCCATGATTTGCTTGAAAGGGTGCATTTTTCTCATAATCTCAGTCTCATAACCTGAGAACGCAAACAATGAAAAGGTTTTTAGAGTTTTAGACCGATTGATGATGGCGGGACCGAGACCTGACTCACCATAAAAGGAAAATGAATTTTATCTCCTAATTATGGTATCAAAAAACGTGTATCCCCATTTATAACAAACTTGCAAGTGAGGTCAAAACTCTATTTTTCGTATACAGCTCTTTAGAATGGTCTCTGTTTTACTTAGTCATGCTCAAACCCATTAGGTGTAAATATGATGTACTCGAAGTGGTTTTTTAATAGACAAAACTTATTATTTTTAGAATGTACATTTCCAGTACTTAGATCTGTTCTATAAAATTAGAATATTTTGCAGAGGAATTTTTATTTTTATTGCATGACAATATCTTACACAATATGCAATGTTTTTTTTTTAAAACAATTATGAATTGGATGTATCACGCAATAAAGAAACAATGAGCTGTGTTTTGACATGTGAATATATTGTAGTATACATTTGTGTCTTTTTAATATTAACAGATTACGCAATGAATCATGTATGTTTTAAAATGCACTTTTGTTTTAGCAATCACTATATTCGTTTTAATTTGTGTTACACCTTGAGTCATTAAACATTCATAAAATGTAAATATATGGCGTGCCTATTGTGCCCCTCTTCGAATTCGCAACAGCTACGACTGTATCTTTCTCTTTCCTTGCTCTCAAAGTGATTGATCAAGCTTAGATCATGAAGATCATCGATGTGCTTACTCTGATAAATTTTAGAGAGTTGAATCCTATCAACGATTCCTCCAACATCACGTCTTGTTGTTGATAACTGGATGCTTACAGTCACGCCCAAAATCTAGGCTGACATCAAACCTCCACTATATTGTAAGTCTTTCCACCACATGAACTCCATATATCATCGCACCAACTATCTCTTAACTTGTTTATCAGATTCGTTTGTTTTGTTTTGCTTTTTGTTCTGTGAAGAATGGAGCAAATGACGAACGCTATGATTTTATATATATGTCAAGCACGGAAGTGAATACAAATATCCCTTACAGCATTTCGCACATTAAATATCGCCACCAATGAACGTGCAATCGTAAAACAAACAAATATACTATACACCATAGTTATGAGGAAAAATACAAACACACTATCCAAACCATCGGGAAAGAAGAAACAAACATACTAGAAAAAAAACATTATATACTATTAACACCAACGAAAGAGCTAGCATTAAACACATACAAATATAGTATCCACACCAACGAACGAGCAAGCATAAAACACATACAAATATGCTATCCACAGCAGCAAAAGCACATGCAAAAATGTACAGATCACTAAAGGAGCGTTTGTAGTCACACTACACCACACTACATTCACACATATTGGTATATTGATTAGTCTCTCTTTCTAAAGATCTGGTTAGCTCTGAGAAGGAATATTTTTATAGAACTCCAATTGCACCTGGCTAATGCTGGCATCTTTCAGGACGGGCACCACACTCGCATCTCCGGCTCAAGTCCTGCTCCCAATTAATGCCTGTTGCTGACATCCCAGAGGGAGCCTGAGTGGCTTCAGATTCCCAGTCTTCAGTTTCTGGGATTCTGAACACTTGTGCCGTCTGTCTTCTGTGCAAGACTTAAGAATGATTCTGCGGACTCTGAGGTTACCCTTCTTCCCTTTGTCTTTCCAAATCCTCAATTTACCCCAACTTTTGCATCTGGTGGATAACGAGTCTTGGTACTAGTGGTAGTGACAGAGAATCTGATATTTCTGCTGCTGGAGATGTCCTCACCTCAGGTTTCACCTCGCACAGAGGTAAAATGAAGAGGTGAGATCGGGTCCTTTTCGCATCTAGGATTCTGATCTTTTTCTCTGTAGCGTCCCTTGTGAATTCTTCCAAAATGCGCCTGGAATACTCCAGGTGCATTTTGAATTCTATAAGCTTGGCAATTCTATCGCTCATCTTAGTTGAAGTGAACAGATTCACAATGGTAAATAGACTGAAGTGCGCTTGGATTCATGGAGCAAGGAAATAAAGTAAAACATCTCTTTACACCTAAAAGTTTACCATCACATGCAACAGATGAACATAAAAGAAGCACTCACTTTGACTTTAGATTTACAAACACAGACAGACACGATTTTAACAAGACAGAGAAACGAATGTTTATAGATTAACTTCTATTTTCTAAAATATTTAAAGTTTTGGCAAACTGAATGAGCATGTCTTTTCAATAGTATTGGGTAGCAATGAAAAAGGCTGTTCTGGTTGACGGAGTGTAATGGCAATCACTTCTTTCTTGCTGTGTAAGATTGCGTCCCCGTCTGACAGCAGACATTCCTATGCCATATGGCCTGCTTTTGTGAAAAAAGAAAGAAAATTCGTTGGTGTCTATTCGACAGTCCGCAAAACCTCTGTCTGGTCTGGTTCTTGCTGTTTTTGCTGCTGATGTTTTTGTTGTTGTTGCTCGTCTCTCTGCTTCTTCTGAAGTCTCTACTTCTCATTCCATTATCCTTGTTCTTTCTTAATTTCCTCTCTAAATAACTCTTCTATTAGGTCTTTGGCTATGGAGAGCAAACCTGGCTTTCTATATATCTTCATGTTTAGTTATCATGTGTAGCCTTCTACAATGTAATTGAACGTAAGCTTCGTTCAGTTTAGCAAGTCTGAAAGTTATATTCATAGATTGACGAGTTAACCGTTGATACGACTGGAGCCCACCCTCTTTATATCGTAGAAACACAGACATGATCGAAAACATTCATACTGGTTTTTAGCATAGGAACGGTATGATAGCTCATATCAAGGTGTGTGATAGAGATAAAATCAAAGAGCATATCATCACAGTGTGGCTTTATCACAACAAAACGACAGACACGTTTTGAAAAATATAACAATTTTATTCAAGTAACAAGAAACAAGGAAGAGAGAATAATTATATCAAAGAAACAAAATTTTTGACAAAGGTTGACAACGTTGTTAAATTATGTGAGACTTCCATTGATGTCATTCAAGAGACTTTGATGTGCACTATGTTTTGTAGCTAAAGATAAAAGATAACCATAACGGTCACAAAAACATCTATCTTCTTTCCTATTATTTTCATGAAGAGTGACGATCAAATTAAGTTACTCAATGTTCTAAAGAATATCCCAGCCATGTTGATGAAGAACGTACACACAATAATATCTACACGCCATGGAATTGTTTCCTTGTAATTTCACATTATTGTATCGTGCTGTCTGGGCATTTCTTCTCCCTAAAGTCAATGCTGCCATTCTTTCAAAAGAGGTAATCCATACGAACCAAATTACTCCACACAATTCTCTTGAGGAAAGTAGCCTTCTCTTTTGATTTTCGACGATGTTTATGAATTGTGTAGGATGAACCATTTTAATCAGAGATACTTCCCAATGGGCATCGTGGTCTTATTGGATGGAATTAGGTAATCTGGCCGTGTAACATAACAAATTGTAATTAGAAAAAAACCTCCATGGAACTGTCACTGGGTAATTAGTAGCTCATAATTACACAGTTTGAGTGTCAAAGGAGTCACTGGAAGTCTGGGGACTGACTAAAAGAGGATGGATAGGGAGAGTATTGGAACTAACGTTGGACACAAGACATCCTAGTTTGTTATTAGTTCCGTTAGAGGAATAGTTTAGAGATAAACTGGGAGGAAGGTAATCAATGCAACTGCTGAGTAAGATAGACCACAATTGTTTGTCACCTTGGTGGAAACTCAGGTTTGTAATGGCATCATCGATAACACAATACACCACACAGATTTGGCAGAAAATAAAGTGCGTTTTAGGCACACATTTCCATACCACACCCACAAGGGTTACGTTTCTAGATCTTGCTGAGAATAAATGGAGGAAGAAGTGATTACTGTAGTAGCTGATGATATATTGAAAGGCATGCTGGACAGTTCTTTTAATAGTCGATGATTTATGAAGCGTCTATCCAAGAGTCAAAACTTGCGGATATCCTTTCCAGTGTTTTGTTTTATGTTTTTGACACGTTGTTTTCTTCGATCGATATATCTCTCTATTTTGAACACTTCGGCTTTGTTTTTGGTCACACGTTGTAACTCGGGTTAGTAAAACGTTCCTTTCAACAATTCCCCATTCATGTCTTTCAATTTATAGACGGAAGGATAAAGGCCACGCTCTCGTTAAGTGACACAAAACATTTTGGTGGTCCAATTGAGTAAGAAACTATTGTCGAGAGTGCAATCTCCTGTGGCCAACAGCTCACCCTTCATGGGGATAGGTACTGATGGGAACACACCAAACAGGCGCTAGATGATAGACACTTCGTTGTTGGGATTCACTTCTTGGGGCACGTCCAATGCTCCGATGGTAAGATTGGTTGTATGATTGAATTAAGTGTGGTAAAAGGTCAATGGACTTAAGAGCGTGTTGATGCGTAAAACATTTCCACATGCGTTCTTTCAAGATGTGCTGAAAACGTTCCGCGATGATAATTTTAGTATCCGGATTCTTGGTGGTGAAAAGAAAATGAATGCCACGTTTTCTTAATTCTTTTTGGAAAGCTTATTTCAGAAATTCGAGTCTTTTGTCGCTTTGTCGTCAAAGATGGTGACGACAACTTTGTTTTAACACCAGTTTCAGGGCTCGCACTAATTCACTGCTCGATTTGGAAGTTACTGGCACAACCCAAGCAAAGTTAGAAAGACCACGCTGACACAAAACAAATAATTGTAGCCACGATTGTAGGTGGCAAAACGCGAGATATCGGCTTAATCAGCATGCCATTGATGACATATGCCGTCCACTCTGGTGCTACTTCTAGAAAATTTTCGTCGAATGGGTTTGTGTAAAGAGTATCTGGCTTTATCTTGTAACCATCGTTGCACTTGTGGCAAACTGACATTTTCAGTTTTGTTTTGACAGTCAGAAGCAAGTTCTGAACACGTCTGTATACAGCAGGATGGGATTGATCGTAGTAAATGCTGGATAATACCTTCTCCAATTTTTAATAACGGATCCAAATTTCGCAGCTGCTATACTGAATAGAGGGAGAGGGAGGTATGTAATCGGCTTTACGTATCCAATGTGCCACGGGTGTAACAGTCGAAGGTGCTTTTGGTAATGCTGGTGGTTGTGGTGGTGGTGGTAATGGAAAGTCTTTGGTCTTCTTATCTCTTTCGACTTCTGGTTTCAATTCGTTATTTTTCACATCTGTCGAAGATGGAGTGTACATCATCTTTTAGACCTAGCTGTTTAAGTTCGTCTGCTATGGATGAAGGGAAAGGGGTCAACAAGGATGCTACACTCACTAGGAAGGGGTTCTGCTGATGACATTTCAATAAATACTCGTACCTTTTCTTCAGGCATCCGTGGGTATACTTCTGTCTTGACCACTGAGGGTGGTGGTAGTGGTGTTGATGGACAATTCATAATGTCCTTCAAATATTTCAGAGTGGGTTGAGCTGTTTTATCTAAAGCTCTTTGATGAAATATTTGTAGTCATTGAAACAATTGACCATACAATTGAGATTTTTCCGTATCGGAGAAATCACTGCGATCCATCTACGATTGCAATTCGTCATGTAACTGGGTCATCTCGGTCATATGAGGATTGAAAGAAAAATGTGCTGTTCGTTCCTTTTGTCAAGGGTTTAAATGTAGTTTTCGTCCTTCCATGGAATTTCAAGGATTACGGCTGAGGTCTTTTGACTACTACGCTCCATTTTATCTTCTTTGTTTAAGTTTTAAGGCTTCCTACAGTTTTAAGCGAGTATGGACCGTCATGTAGGATACAATGATGACATTTACTAATTCAACGGCTTCTATAAAGTCCATTATTTCGTAATTGACTAAGGATAAGTCATCACTAACGACGTCCACGTGTTGGGGTAACGAGCAAATGATTTTTGTTGTAGTTTATCATTATGTCATGACTGTTTGTTATGACTATTTAATGTATTTATATGAATTCACAAAATTCCAAAAGTCTAAAATGTTACTAAGCACATTGCAGTATTACCAGCAAAAAATTTAAATAATTCCATCCAAATGATGACTGAACACAACTATAAACTCAGATCATATATTTCCTAAGGATGATATTCGAAAGAGGACTGAGAACTTTGTTTACAAAACCTATATATACTATTTCACTTGACCCAAGACACAATAGTGTTTCCAAGGGAAAATCCAGGTATTAAACTCAAACCAAATTTATTGTTGTTGTTGTTGGGCTTAACGCCATTTTTCAGCACACGATAGGCTATTCATCGCTGCTAGTATTAATGGTGGAGGAAGAATGCGGAGAAAGCACCGGAAAGAACCACCGACCCACGAGAAGCTACTGGCAAGCTTTCTCACATATCTACATTAGCCGAATCTAAATCTATTCCTAGACTCTAACACACGCAGACAGAGGTGAGATGGCAGTGATCCGTAACGGACAGCGCTTTAGACGATTCGGCCACTCGGCGCCCCCTCAAACCAAAGTAAACATCATATTTTAAGCTATGAGAAAAGAGAGATAGGTCTAAACTCTACTCTCAGTCATGGACAAAAACAAGAAGGAACAAAATATGAAGCACACAATATATAAAACATTTACATAACAGAAAAAACCAATTAACAAGCTACAACTTGAATATATGAAAATTCCATATTTAATTAATGATTACAAAGCACACTTCTCATACAGTGAAAGGAAACAAATTCCACTGTTGAAGTGGGATTATATATACTTTTGTAAGAAAGCAGTATATCGCTATGAAGGTTATTCATATCTAGCATATGGCTCTCTGCATCGGGAAAGAAAATGGCCATTCTTTTTATTAAGTAAACAGTTGGCAAGAAATGCACTATGATGACAGCATCATGGCAGTTTGAGAGTGATTTCTAATGCTGGGGCATCATGCTGCAGACATGTAGCATCTTGTCCCACCCAGTTCCATTATCCTAACAACAAACCAACCAGTCCTAACTCTAACCTCTTAATACTGAGTGCCTAGCGATGCAGCTGTTAGTACTATTTTCATAAGTTTTGTGTAAAACTTTACTAGTGTTCGAACCCACGATGACCTCACAAATCAGAGGCAGACAATCTAATTAGTAGGCTAATGAAGTGGTCACTGGACAGAAGAAAAATTTACACAATGATAGTGGTCTTGATAAAGATGTTGCTCGACTCACAATACAAAATCAGGCCCTATATTAAACCTATATAAACACTAAAATACAAAAAAATAAATTACTTTAAATCTCTGAATGCTCATGATCAAATCTATAAATATAGACATTATATAAGCCCAAATTCCAGTTCATGTTTGGAAAAATAAACAAATGAGTCACAACTTATTTTGGATCAACATTGTTCCGAAACACATGCTTTCAATTTTTAATACAATTTAAAGGGATTTCTCATGTTATTTTTGTACCCAAAATTTATGTCATAACAACTTAACTAAATAACGGGGTGTTAATTTCAATAATGAGTTTTCTAAAGTAAAATCTTTAAAGGATTCAAATTCAAATAGTAAAAGACAGCCTCTTTTTCTGTTACAAATAGGATTAGCTTCCATGCATTTACATAACTGCAGTTCCAAACTCAACATGGATCAATAGCTTCTTGTTTATATTTCAACCTGAGGTAATTCTTAAATTGTATTAATGTCAAGAATTCATGGAACTTATTTATCCCGCCAAAAGAACATACTCAAATCAACATTTACCCAATAAACATAATATTAATTGTTGCTCTTCCTGCTTCTTTTCCCTGTGATATGTACTGACTATTACAACATGTAGGAGGCTTAATGACCCTTTCATCTTAAAAATGTATTGTTTTTGGATCAAATTAATAGAAAGTCTAATATGCAATAGCTTAATCATACAGGCATTTTGCATAAACATACATGCCAAACTCAAGAGAAGTATGGCCATACTGTTTGCATATATAAGTGGTAAAAAAGCATAATCTGAGCATAAAAAGTGTAATCTATATTTTACTACTACTTGTTATTAGTACCCGTACTTCACTGAGGCTATGAAGTCATAGCAAATATATTGCAAGTAGTAATTTCAGTATACTTCAGGGTTTACCTCATCAGCTGGAAGCCAGGTGATTTACCTGGATACTTTTACTTTACACCTGGCTAATTTATTAAAAATAGTATATCACCAATGGGGGAGATCTCCAAACACCCTTATTGCTTTGTCAACTCACCCTCCAAATTTAAATCTAATAGAAGGCCCTAAAACTGTATAAAAGGTACATTTATTTTTACTAATGACCTTATAGACAGAGATAAGTATGACACTGAAACCTCAGTTGCCATATGCAGTGATAAATGAATTATCACACTTCATGGGCAGAGCTGAAGGATTGTTACCAATGGAATTCTGAAGATTTTGTTCTATCGTCAATAATCTCAACAACAAAGAATTACATATTTGATTCAGCATGTGTAATTCAATTGCTTGTTTGCAATCATCTCTTATTCCACCTGTAATAAGGTCTGGCGTTTGTCTTCTGAATTGTCATGATGTACGGAGGGAGCATCTCGGTACCCCGTGAGACTTGTCAGAGATTCTGAAGTGGGATACAGGCTCAGTAACTCATGCTGAGAAGAAATAGATATTTCACTTTATTTTCCGTCCCTTGATCATTTTTTCTAAGTTCATTAGATTATATATTCTAAATCTACACTATGATGATGTGCAATTGGCAACAGAGCAGGCACATGTCCAATACATCCTCTATGACAGTGACCAGAAAATTCCACCAGTGTAAATATATCATGCCTTTCAAAGCCAAATGTGATACGAACTTCAAAACTTATCAATGATTTCACCAGATATTAAAAAATGCTGTTTGTACCATATAAAACTATATCTTTACCTTCTGTACCCCTGTAAAAGAAAATTGCATGATCAAATTTAAGAAAAATACCATCATAGAATTAATTGGGTTATCTGGTGGTTATTGTAGCATCTGAAGTATAAGAGAAAATGTAGTAGAATGGGAATGACCTATCAGAGTTGCTTCCCTTTTTCTATACATATGTGTAAGCTTGTGCGTGTGTGTGTGTGTATATGTGTGTGTGTTTGTATTCAGGGGTCACTCTACCAGGCGAAGGGAACAAAAAAGTAGCATGTACCACCAGGAAAACGGGGCCATTGACAGATGCCTTCTGATGTTGTGAAGAAAACAAAGAGAGTTGCAAACGATCGCATTCTTATTAGGCAATTGATACGACGTCAGAAAACGTTCAGAATCCTACGGAATGAAATTTCCATTTCATTGCTTGGGCACATTGACGAAATTGTTAAAGTTTGCAGTGCACTTTGCAACTTAAAAAAACCTATTTATATAAATTAAATTAAGCAGACATTTTTGAAAGTCTGTATAGATTCATGCTTGCTGACCAAAATTGTGCAACTTTTTGCATATCACTTAATTGCATATGTTGAAATTCGAATATATTTGAATCTCGTCTATAGTGTTTTCCACAGAATTTGTAATCGTCCTATCCAGAGAGCACCTTAAAAAAGTAAAATTCCCATTTGATTGCTCGAAAACTTTGATGACATTGTTAAAGTTTGCAGCGCACTTTGCAACTTAAAAAAGAGCACCCTATAAATGTAAAATCACATTGCCGAAATTGATTTATGTTGGATATATATATATATAATGTTCAGAATTAGAATGTTTACATATTCTACATTAAAAACAATGCCTAATAGTGCATAATAATATATTTGCAAGGTTTAAATTGCATATTTGTTGTACATTTATGTCTTGCATATTTGTAGCACACATTAGAAAAACAGGCATAAAATTACTTCGGAGATATTTTAATGTTAATGACGTGCATTTGCATTTCATTAATACACAAATACCATTTGTGATAGTGAGGCACATAAAAGGTCATTGACCAATCAAACAAGACTAGGGTGGGTGGGATAAAAACGGTAACATGGTAATAAAACAGTATGTTACAATACTGTCCTACATTAGCCTGTGTAAAACACTATGACAAAGCCTTTTTCATTCAAAAACAATATTTTATTTCAGAAACCATCTTTTTATGCTAATTTATGTCTAAATAGCTTTTCTTGCTAGTATTAAAAACCAAATTAAAAATGACTTTCTAGCATCATGAAGTTATTTGTTTACATTTAGAAGTAACAACTTCTTTAGTGACATTTTATACAGAACCACTCATCATTTTCTATTGGCAGATTATCCGCATTTATTCTGGCACATTTCAAATTTACCCAGATATCACATTTGTCACACTTCACAGATTCCCCCTTATAGTTTGATTATTCATTAACACATTCTAATGTACAGACTCCACATAGGTAAATAGGTTTTCTTAAGTGTCTAGACCTGCACTGTCCAACAGGTTTGGATCCTGTTGCTTTAGCTGACTTCAGTACTAGCTCATTTAAATCTACTGCTTTAAGTGGGATAACTCTTGCAGTTTTATGCTGACTTTGCATGTCAGCTACCAGCATGTTGTTTTCTTCAGATGCTGCTGATGTGATCATAAGTTCTGGAACATTAAATTTGCTCCAAAACCATGACAAATCTTTTAAAATAGATAAACAAAAATGTTCTTAAAATTTTACCCGAATGGTAAAGTTACCATGAAAAACGAAAATAAATAAATCACAATAGTCTCTTCTCATTACTTCCATCTGGCCTTACACCTGATAAAAATCACTGTGAGACTGCTTTAAATTAAGTTACCCATTGGTGTCCACCTGAATATATGGTACATTCTCATCTGATGGTATCTAGTCTATAATTGACTCTGGATATTTTATCTCACATAAACCAGACCACAACAACTACAGGAAACAACAAGGTCTGCACTTGCAGATATATAAGGTTTGTCAATAAATATGACCAAAACAGAATTATCCCATTCAAAATGCTAATGTTAGTGAATGTACACTTTTTTGGCAAATGGCTCCATTGAAATTCCTTGTTTCATGGCCTTGGCTGGGACAACTTGTTTATATCCACTCATCCCATGTATGAGTGGTTTCGCATCAGCATTTATGTCACTTTTCAAAGTCTGGACCCTGCTACAAATTCCATGAAATAGACTTGCTGTTAGACGACCTTGGCGCTGTTGTTTCCAAACATCAGATTGAGACAGTTCAGTAGTAGCGTTTTTGAAATCAGTTATTTGCTCATCAATAATTTATATTTTCTCGAGCAACATTTCTTTGAATTTATCTTCATTTACTTCAGTTCTGATATATTTAGCAACGTCAAGCAATAATAAAAAACACACACCGTACTCAGTTTTGTGCCTTGTTTTTTCCATTAGCAGTGAAAAAAAACAATTTGGCACTTCATTCCTAAGGAGTGAATGCATCTGTGATCTGACCAGTCCTGAGTCTTGAACATCTTGATACTGATTCTTGGACAGAGGAACAAAGCTTCTCTTCTTTGTCAAGATTTCCTTTTCGTCTGTTGCAGACTCAACTGTATTATTTTATTTTTTTCTTCCATACTACATCTGACCCTTTTGAAGATTTTACAGTTGCATGTGTTGGTGGAATATTCTATTCACATGGTTTGCTTGTGGATGAAGGTTTTGCTGCACCTGTCTTTACAGCATGCTCCAAGCGGAACTGCAATGCAGCTATATGGTTACAAGACCATAGCATTACTGCATTGCACGCGCAGTAGCTATTAATGATTTCTCCACCAAGTGTATCATGTGTGTCCCTTCTTACAACAACTCAATAATCATATGGTTTACTATGCACAGCCTGAGATGGGGCTACATTAGCCCTCAAAATACAGTAGCCATTGTTGGACATTATGTCATGTAACTCAGTTTCCTTAACCCAATTGCATGCAAGGTATCTGTAGGCTTTACCTTCTTTGAATTCCTTCATTAATCTGTGCACCATGCCTTTTGGAGTCGATCTGTTCAGGAATGCAGCTATGTCTGTTATGTAAACAGAAGGCCATTCTGCGATAGCTGTTTTTTCACCTTTACACCCATCTTTAATCGAAAGATCTGGTATAACTTCACCATTGACTATCAGCTTCTGACTATTCTTCCAACAACTGCCGTTCCGCATGTTCCGCACTTGCATCAACTGGAACATTTTCTTCCCAAACACTAAAAGCCCTGTATCATTCAGAAAATATAATGAAGATTGGGATATAAATATAAATATATAAATATATATATGTCTGTATGTATGTGTGTGCTTTATGGAAAAGGATATGTTTCTATTAAGTGCCTCCTTATTTATTTTGACAGATGTAAATTTTAGTGGATGCAAATGAACAGAGTTAAAGGAAAACAGCATTGTTCTCACAAATTAAAGATTAAGTGCATATACATAGTGCTTGGTCATAACAAAATTACTTTAAAAATCTAGATCATTATTAAAAGGACTTTGTGGAAAAGCTTTTCAAATGTTCTTTACATATAGTACTACATGTCTGTTGAAAAACAAACCCATTTAATGAATTCTTAAAAAAAAAAACTTTTGCTTATCAGGAGAAATTACCAACGAAATATTTGATTTTTTTAAGGTTTGGATGAACATGTGTATTTATGGCAAGTGTTTATCCCCACAAGCCTTGGGTTTTATCAATATAAACGAAGAAAATTAAAAAAGAAATACGAAATAATATTATATATAAGTTGGGATGGTTTCAAAAAGTTTCGTCGTTTTTTATTGATAAAATAGACCTACAGCAGAGGTGAAGGAGACAGAACATTGCAAGCCTGGTCTTTCACCAGGTTTGTTAAGTATGTGTTATATTGTAAATATATTTACTAATAAAAATAATGACCACATGTAGCCCACAATTTCATCAACTGACAACCATCATAGCAAATTTACATGCACATTCATAAATATATTCATACCCGGCTCACTATTTCCCATGTCATCGATTTTACCTTGCAGCGTGTTTGTCCAAGTTACCATTAATATTTATTTTTTGAGTGATAGGTACAACTGAAAGGCATGTGTTGACCATAAATAAAACTTGTCCAACGTCATGTCATTTAAATATTTCATTTCAACAGCATGGTAAATGTACACCAGTCTAATGAATCATGGAAGTCTGTGTTGAATATGACTCTATCTGATTTAAACAATCTCACCAGAATATGTAATCTTAGCACTCTGTGTTAAATATGAATCGATCTGTACTAACCAGTGTCACCAGTCTAGGTAATCCTGGCAGCCTGTGACAAATATAAATCTATCTGCATTAGCCTGTGTCACCAGTCAAGGCAATTTTGGCAGACTGTGTTAAATATTAAACTGTATTCATTGGCCAGTGTCACCAGTCCAGGCAATCTAGGCAGTCTGTGTTAAATATGAATCGATCTTACATAGCCAGTGTCAACAGTTTATGTAATCTTGGCACTCTGCGTTAAATATGAAGCTATCGAAATTAGTAAGAGTCACCATTCTAGGTAATCTTGGCAGTCTTTGTTAAATATGAATATATATATATATATATATATATATATATATATATATATATATATATATATATATATATGTGTGTGTATTTATATATAT
Source organism: Potamilus streckersoni (assembly GCA_016746295.1). Taxonomy (NCBI): domain Eukaryota; kingdom Metazoa; phylum Mollusca; class Bivalvia; order Unionida; family Unionidae; genus Potamilus; species Potamilus streckersoni. The sequence goes on from JAEAOA010000336.1 coordinate 70,690, forward strand.
ATATATATATATATATATATATATATATATATATATATATATATATATATATATATATATATATGTATTAGCCAGTGTCAACAGTCTAGGTAATCTTGGCACTGTGTGTTAAATATGAATGTATCTGCATTAGCAAGTGTCTTTAGTCTAGGTAATCCTGGCAGTCTGTTTTGAATAAGAATATATCTGCCTTAACCAGTGTCAGCAGAATATGTAATTTTGTCACACTGTGTTAAACATGAGTCTATCTTCATTAGCCAGTGTTACCAGTCTAGGCAATCTAGGCATTCTGTTGCATATATGAATCTATCTGCATTAACCCGTGTCAACAGTCTTTTTAAACATGGCAGTCTTTAATGAATATGAATCTATCTGCATTAACCAGTGTCAACAGTCTAAGAAATCTTGGCAGTCTATTAAATAACAAACTATCTGCAGTAGTCAGTGTCACCAATCTAGGTAATCTTGGTAGTCTGTGTAAAAGATGAATCTTGCTGCATTAGAAAGTGTCACCAGTATAGTCAATCATGGCAGTCTGCGTTAAATATGATTCTATCTGCATTAACCAATGTCACCAGTCTAGCAATATTGGTTCTCTCTGTTTAATATTTATCTATCTGCATTAGCCAGTGTCACCATTCTAGGTAATCCTGGGAGTCTGTGGTAAATATGAATATATATGTATGAGCCAGTGCCATCAGTCTAGGCAATTTAGGCAGTCTGTGTTAAATATGAATCTTTATGCATTAGCCAGAGTCACCAGTCTAGGTAATCTTGGCAATCTGTGTTAAATCGGAATCTATCTGTATTTGCTAGTGTCACCAGTCTAGGTAATCTTGGCAATACATTTTAAATATGAATCTATCTGCATTTGCCAGTATCCCCAATCTAAGTAATCCAGGCAGTCTGAGTTTTACATGAATATATCTGTTTTAGCCAGTGTCACCAGTCTAGGCAATCTAGGCATCTGTTAGGTATGAAAATATATGCATTAACCAGTCTCACCAGTGTATGTAATATTGTCAGTCTGTGTTAAACATGAATCTATCTACATTAATCAGTGTAACCAGTCTAGTTACTCTAGTCAGTCTGTGCTAAATATGAATTTATTTGCATTAGCCAGTGTCACCAGTCTAGGTAATCTTTTCAGTCTGTGTGAAATATGAATATATCTGTATTATCCAGTGTCAAAAGTCTAGTGAATCATGACAGTCTTTGTTGAATATGAATATATATGTATTATCCAGTGTTACGAGTTTAGGCAATTGAGTCTGTCTGTGTTAAATATCAATGTATTTGCATTAGCCAGTGTCATCAGTCTAGGTAATCTTGGAAGTCTGATTTTATATATGAATATATCTGTATTATCCATTGTCACCGGTCTAGGTAATCTAGGCAGTCTGTGTCAAATATGAATCTATCTGCATTAGCCTGTGACCCCATTCTAGGCAGTCTGTGTTAGATATGAATAACAACATTATCCATTTTCACCAGTCTAGGTAATCTTAGCAGTCTCTATTAAATGTGAGTCTCTCTGCAATAACTTGTGTCACCATTCTTGGTAATCTTGGCAGTCTGTGTGAAAAATGTATCTATCTGCATTAGCCAGTGTCAACATTCTAGTAAAAATCATGGCAGTCTTTGTTGAGTATCGATCTTTCTGCATTAACAGTAGAATATATAATCTTTGCACACTGTGTTACATATGAATATTTCTGCATTAGCCATAGTCACCAGACTAGGTAATCTTGGCACACTGTGTTAAATATGAATCTACCTGAATTAACCAGTGTCACTATTCTAGGCAATCTTGGCAGTCTGTGTTAAATATTAATTCAGCTCCATTAGAATATTTAAACATTCTAGGTAAATCCAGAAGTCTGTGTTAAATATCAATCCATTTGCATTAGCCAGTGTCACCAGTCTAGGTAATCTTGGCAGTCTGTGTTAACTAAATCTATCTGCATTAGCCAGTGTCACTAGTCTAGTGCATCATGGCAGTACGTGTTGAATATGAAACTTTCTGCTTGAGCCAGTGCCACCGGAATGTGCAATCTTGACACTCTGTGTTAAATATGAATCTACCATCATTAGACAGTCGCACCAGTCTAGGGAATCTAGGCAGTCTGTGTTGAATATGAATCTTTCTGTATTAAGCAGTGTCATCAGAATATGTAATCTTGGCATTTTGCATTAAATATGAATCTATCTGCATTAACCAGTGTTACCAGTATAGATAATCTTGGCAGTCTGTATTAAATATCAACCTATCTGCAGTAGCCAGTGTCACCAGTCCAGGTAATCCATTCAGTAAGTGTTAACTATGAATCTATCTGCATGGGCAAAAATCACCAGTCTAGGTAATCATGGCAGGCTTTGTTATGTATGAATCTAGCTGCTTTTGCCAGTGTGACCAGTCTGGGCAATCATAGCAGTCTGTGTTGAATATGAAATTATCTACTTTAGCCAATGACAACAGTCCATGTAATCCTGGCAGCATGTGTCAAATATGAATCTATCTGCGTTAGCCAGTGTCACCAGACTAGGTAATTTTGACTCTCTGTGTTAAATATGAAACTATTTGCAATAGCCAGTGTCACCAGTCTAGGCAATCTCAGCAGTCTGTGTTAGATATGAATAACTTCGTTATCCAGTGTCACAAGTCTAGGTAATCTTTGAAGTCTGTGCTAAATATGAATCTTTCTATATTAGCCAGTGTCACCAGTCTAGATAATATTTCGCAGTCTGCATTAGATATGAAATATTATATGAGCCAGTGTAAACTGTCTATGTAATCTTGGCACTCTGTGTGAAATATGAATTAATCTACATTAGACAGTGCCATCTATCTAGTAAATATTGGCAGTTTCTGTTAAATATTAGTCTATCTGAATTATCCAACATCACCAATCCAGGTAATCCTGGCAGTCTGTGTTGAATAAAAATCTATCTGCATTTGCCAGTGACACCAGTCTGGTAAACTTTGCTGTCTGTATTAAATATGAATCTATCTGCATTAGCCATTGTCACCATTGTATGTAATCCTGGGAGTTTGAGTTAAATATAAATATATCTTTATTAGCCAGTGTCTTCAGTCTAGTCATTCATAGAAGTCTGTCTTGAAAATGAATGTATCTGCATTAGCCAGTGTCCCCAGTCTATGTAATCTTGGCAGTCTGTGTTAAATATGAATCTCCCTGCACTAACCAGTGTCACCAGTCTAGATTGTCATGGCAATCTGTGTTAAATATGAATCTATATGTTTTAGCCAGTGTCACCAGTCTAGTCAATCTAGGCAGTTTGTGTTATATATAAATAACTGCATTAACCTGGAAAAAGTGTCACCAGTCTTGGTAATCTTGGCAGTCTGTTTTAAATATGAATCTGTCTGCATTATCCAGTGTCACCAGTCTAGGTTATCTTGGCAGTCTGTGTTAAATAAGAATCTATATACATTAGCCAGTGCCACCAGTCTAGGCAATCTTGGCAATCTGTGTTAAATATGAATCTATATACATTAGCCAATGTCACCAGTCTAGTCAATCATGGCGGTCTTTGTTTAATAAGAATCTATTTACATTTTACAGTGTCACATGTCTAGGTAATCCTGGCAGTCTGTGTTAAATATGAAACTTACTGCATTAGGCAGTTTCACCCGTCTAGGCAATATTGGTACTCTGTGTTAAATATCAACAACTGCATTAGCCAGTGTCAACAGTAAAGGTAATCTTGGCAGTATGTGTTAAATATGAATTTATCTGCATTAACTACTGTAACCAGTCAATTGAATCTTGGCAGTCGGTGTTAAATATGAATCTATATACATTAGCCAGTCACCAGTCTAGTCAATCATGAGAGTCTGTGCTGAATAAGAATCTACTTACATTAGCCAGTGTCACCAGTCTAGGTAATCTTGGCTGTCTGTGTTAAATATGAAACTATCTGCATTAGCAAATGTCACAAGTCTAGTCAATCTATGCGTCTGTGTTCATAATGAATCTATCTGCATTATACTGTGTGAGCAGTCAAGGTAATCTTGGCAGTCTGTGTTAAATATGAATCTATCTGCATTACCCAGTGTCGCCAGTCTAGCAAATCCCGGCAGACTGTTTTAAATATGAATCCATCTGCATTAGCCAGTGTCACCTGTCTAGGTAATGTAGGCAGTCTGTGTCAAATATGAATCTATATACATTAGCAAGTGTCACCAGTCTAGGTACTTTTGGCAGTCTGTGTTAAAAATGAATCCATCTGCATTAACCAGTGTCACCAGTCTAGGTAATCTTGTCAGTTTGTATTAAATATGAATTTATCTGCATTAGCCAGTGTTAACAGTCTAGGAAATCTTGGCAGTCTGTGTTAAGGTAATCTTGGCAGTCTGTGTTAAGGTAATCTTGGCAGTCTGTGTTAAGAATGAATCTCTATACATTAACCAATGGCACCAGTCTAGGTCATTTTGGCAGTCTGTGTTAAAAATGAATCTATTAGCATTAGCCAGTGTGAGCAGTGTAGGTAATCTTGGCAGACTGTGTTAAATATGAATCTCTATACATTAGCCAGAGTCAACAGTCTAGTCAATCATACCAGTCTGTGTTGAATAAGAATCTATTGACATTAACCAGTGTCAACAGTCTGGGTAATCTTGGCAGTCTGTGTTAAGGTAATCTTTGCAGTCTGTATGAAATATGAAACTTCCTGCATTAGAGAGTGTCACCAGTCTAGGTAATCTTGGCAGTCTGTGTTAAATATGAATTTATATACAATAGCCAGTGTCACCAGTCTAGCTAATATTGTCATTCAGTGTTAAGTATGAATCTATATACATTAGCCAGTATCACAAGTCTAGTCAATCAGGGCAGTCTGTGTTGAATAAGAATCTGTTTATATTAGACAGTGTCACCAGTCTAGGTAATCCTGGCAGTGTTAAATATTAATATATCTGCATTATCCAGCATCATCAAACTAGGTAATCTTGGAACTCTGTGTTAAATATGAATCTATCTTTATTAACAACTGTCACCAGTCTATCTGTTCTTGGCAGTCAGTTATAAATATGAATCTGGCTGCAATGAGCAGTGTCACCCGTATAGGCAATAAATGCAGTCTGTGTTAAATATGAATCTATCTGCATTAGCCAGTGTCACCAGTCTGTGTAATTGCAGCAGTCTGTGTTAAATATGAATCTATATACATTAGCCAGTGTCACCAGTCTAGGTACTCTTGGCAGTCTGTCTTAAATATGAATCTATATATATATTAGCCAGTGTCATTAATCTAGGTAATCTTGGCAGTCTGTATTAAATATGAATATATATGCATTAGCCAGTGTCACCAGTTTAGTCAATCTTGGCAGTCTGTTTTAAAATGAATCTATATACATTGGCAAGTGTAACCAGTCTAGGTACTCTTGGCAGTATGTTTTAAATATGAATCTATTTGCATTAGCCAGTGTCACCTGTGTATGTAATCTTGGCAATCAGTGATAAATATGAATCTATATGTTTTAGCCATTATCACCAGATTATACAAACTAGGCAGTATGCTTTAGATATAAATAACTGCATTAGCCAGTGTCACCAGTCTAGGTAATCTTGGCAGTCACTATTAAATATGAATCTATCTGCATTAGCCTGTGTCACCAGTATAGGTAATCTTGGCAGCCTGTCTTAAATAGGAATCTGTATACATTAGCCACTGTCACCAGTAGTAGTTAATCTTGGCAGTCTGTGCTATATATGAATGTATCTGCATTAGCCAGTGTCACCAGTCTAGGTAATCTTGGCAGTCTGTATTAAATTTGAAACTACTTGCATTAGCCAGTGTCACCAGTCTAATTTATCCTGGCAGTCTATGTTAAATATCAATCTATATACACTAGCCAGTGTCACCAGCCTAGGTATTGGTTGCAGTCTGTGATAAATATGGATTTATATACATTAGCCAGTGTAACCAGTCTAGGTAGGCTTGGCATGCTGTGTTATATATGAATCTATACGTTTTAGCCATTGTCACCAGTCTACTCAATCTAGACATTTTGTGTTATATATGAATAACTTTATTAGCCCGGTAAAAAGTGTCACCAGTCTAGGTAATCTTGTCAGTCTCTTTTAAATACAAATCTATCTGCATTATCCAGTGTCACCAGTCTAGGTAGGCTTTGCAGTCTGTTTAAAATATGAAACTATCTGCATTAGCTAGTGTCACCAGTCTGGGTAATCTTGGCAGTCTGTCTTAAATATGAATATATATGCATTAGCCAGTGTCACCAGTCTAGTCAATCATTGAAGTTTTTGTTGATTAAGAATCTATTTACATTATCCAGTGCCACCAGTCACGTTAATAATGTCAGATTGTTTTAAATATGAAACTGTCTGCATTTGTCTGTGTCAACAGTCTAGGTAATATTTGCACTCTGTGTTAAATTTTAATCTATCTGCATTAGCGATTGTCACCTGACCAGATAAACTTGGAACTCTTTATTAATATGAACCTATCTGCATAAACCACTGTCACCAGTCTATCTAATGTTGGCAGTCTGTGATAGATATGAATCTAGCTGCATTAACCAGTATTACCAGTCTAGGCAATCTAGGCAGTCTGAGTTAAATATCAATCTATATACATTAGCTAGTGTCACCAGTCTAGGTACTCTTGGCAGTCTGTGTTAAAAAGAATCTATCTGCATTAGCCAGTGTCACCAGTCTAGGTAATCTTGGCACTTTGTATTAGATATGAATCTCTCTGCATTAGCCAGTGTCACCAGACTAGGGAATCTTGGTAGTCCGTTTTAAATATGAATCTATATGCATTAACCAGTGTCACGAGTGAAGGTAATCTTGGCAGTCTGTGTTAAATATGAATTAGTCTGCATTAGTAGATGTCTCCAGTCTAGGTAAAATCTTGGCGGTCTGTATTAAATATGAATCTGTCTGCATTAGCCACTGTCACCAGTATAGGTAATTTGGCAGTCTGAGTTAAATGTGAATCTCACTGCATTAAACAGTGTCACCAGTCTAGGAAGTCATGGCAATATGTGCTAAATATAAATCTATATGTTTTATCCAGTGTCACCTTACTATTCAATCTAGGCAGTCTGTGTTAGATATGAATAACTGCATCAGCCAGTGTCACCAGTCTAGGAAACCTTTGCCGTCTGTATTACATATGAATCTGTCTGCTTTAAACAATGTCACCAGTCTAGGTAATCTTGGTAGTATGTGTTAAATATCAATCTATATACATTAGCCAGTGTTAGCATTAGAATTTATTCTTGGCAACTTGTGTTAAATATGAATCAATCGGCATTAGCAAGTGTCACCAATCTAGGCATTCTTGGTAGTCTGTGTTAAATATGAAACTATTTGCATTAGCCAGTGTCCCCAGTATAGATAATCCTGGCAGTCTCAGTTAAATATGAATATATCTATATAAGCCAGTGGCACCATTCTACGCAATCTTGGCACTCTGTGATAAATATAAATCCATCTGCATCAACCAGTGCCACCAGTCTAGGTAACATTGGCAAGCTGTATTAAAAATGAATATATCTGAATTAGCCAGTGTCACCAGACTAATTAATCTTGGCAGTCTACATGAAATATGAATGTATATACATTAGCCAGTATCACCAGTCTATTCAATCATGGCAGTCTTTGTTGAATAATAATATATTTACATTAACCAGTGGCACCAATTTAGGTAGTCTGTGTTAAATATGATACTATCTGAATTAGCCAGTGTCAACATTCTAGGTAATCTAGGCAGTCTGTGTTGAATAAGAATGTAACTGCATTAACCAGTGTCACCAGAATATGTAATCTTGGTACTCTGTGTTAAGTATAAATCTATCTTCATTAGCCAGTGTCAATAGACTAGGTAATCTTGGCACTCTGTGTTAAATATGAATCTGTATCCATTAACCAGTGTCACCAGTCTAAGTATTCTTACTAGTCTGTGTCAGATAGTAATCTATTTGCATTAGCCAGTGACACAAGTCTAATGAATCATGGCAATCTGTGTTAAATATGAATCTATCTATATTTGACAGTGTCACCAGTTTAGGCCATCTTGGCAGTCTGTGTTAAATATGAATCTATATACATTAGCCAGTGTCACCAGCATAGGCAATCATGGCAGTCTGTGTTAACTATGAATCTATATATATTAACCAGTGTCACCAGTTTAGGTAATCTTGGCAGTCTGTGTTAATAATGAATCAATCCGCATTATCCAGTGTGCCCAGTCTAGGTAATCTTTGCAGTCTGTATTAAATATGAAACTATCTGGAGTTAGCCAGTGTCACCAGTCTTGGTAATCATAGGAGTCTGTTTTAAAGATGAATCTACATACATTAGTCCGTGTCACCAGTCTAGTCAATCATGGCAGACTGTGTTGAATAGGAATCTGTTTACATTAGCCAGTGTCAACAGTCTAGGTAATCCTTTCAGTCTGTGTGAAATATTAATATATCTGCACGAGCCAACGTCACCAGACTAGGTAATCTTTGAACTCTGTGTTAAATATGAATCTATCTTTATTCACAACTGTCAACAGTCTATCTAATCTAGGCAGTATGTGGTAAATATGAATCTAGCTGCATTAGCCAGTGTAACCAGTCTAGTTAATCTTGGCAGTCTGTGTTAAATATGAATGTATATATATTATCCAGTGTCAGTAGTCTAGGTACTCTTGGCCATCTGTGTTAATACTGAATCAACCTGCATTAGCCAGTGTCACCAGCCTAGGTAATCTTGGCAATCTGTGTTAAATATGAATCTACATGTTTTAGCTAGTATCACGAGACTATTCAATCTAGGCAGTCTGTGTTAGATATGAATCTATCTGCATTAACCAGTGTCACCACTGAAGGTAATCTTGTCAGTCTTCGTTAAAAATGAATCTATTTGCATTAACAAGTGGCACCAGTGTAGATAGTCTGCATTTGATATGATACTATCTGCATTAAGCAGTGTCTACAGTCTAGGTAATCTAGGCAGACTGTGTTGGATAAGAATGTATCTGCATTAACCAGTGTCACCAGAGTATGTAATCTTGGCACTCTAGTCAGTCCGTGGTAAATTTGAATCTATCTCCATTAGCCAGTGTCACCAGTCTAAGTATTCTTACTAGTCTGTGTTAAATGTTAATCTATTTGCATTAACCAGTGATACAAGTCTAGTGAATCATGGAAGTCTGTGTTAAATATGAATCTATCTATATTAGACAGTGTCATCAGTCTGGGCAATCTTGGCAGTCTGTGTTTAATATAAATATCTGCATTAATCAGTGTCATCAGTCTATATAATCCTGGTACTCTGTGCTAAATATGAATCTGTCTGCATTAGCCAGTGCCACCAGTCTACATAAACTTGGCAGTACATTTTAAATATGAATCTATTTGTATTAAACAGTTCACCAGTCTAGTGAATCATGGATTTCTTTGTCTAAAATATGAATCTATCTGCATTAGGTAGTGTCACCAGTCTAGGCAATATTAGCGCTATAAGTTAAATGTTAAAATAACTGCATTAGCCAGTGTCACCAATCTAGGTAGTGTTGGCAGTCTGTGTTAACAATGAATCTATCTGCATTAGCCAGTGTCACCAGTCTATGTAATCTTTGTAATCTGTATTAAATATAAATATATCTGCATTAGCCAGAGCAGCAGGGAGGGCGAACCCTACAAAATTTTGCGACAAAATCGATTAAAGCCTCAGAATGCCAAATGGAGCCTTCCTACGAAATCTCATATTTTAACCGAAAAAAAAATAAAGACCCCATTTGTAAAATGGAGCCTTAGCGATTTTGTCGTAAATATGTTGTCATAACCACCCTCAAAATTGCTGCCATCTACGTCGCAAATATGTTGTCATCTTGCCCTCCCTGCTGCTGATTAATACAAATTATTTAACCAAATATTTGATCAAGTCCAATACGATATAGTGACCGAGGGTCGTGTAAATGTATTGTTATAAATCCATATGGGATTGACTGAGCATGACTAAAGTAATTTTTGAATCCATTGAAGTCCATATAGGAACACCATGTCTGCCAAATATTTCGTAGCGTATGTGTATCAACGCCATTGAATACAGCAAGAATATTGCAGTTATCGCGAATCACTTTTGGAATTTGAGTGTATCGTTGAGTGACATATATCACATCAGTGTTTTTATGCCTACCTCGGGAAAATATTCTAGCAGGGTTTTTTTGATTATCTAACATTACATCATCGTACACTACAAGATTGTTTATGTCTCCATCGAGATCTTCTACTGATGGTGCATCATTAATATCAGTAAAAAAGTCAATTACATTTTCACCTTTAATTTCTGATGCATTTTCATTATAATCTTTTAGCACTTCATAGCACCGTTGATCATCTACGGATGGGGCAACTAAATATAATTTATCCCACTTCATAAATCGCATTATCAAATTAAGCAGCAATTGTGTTTTACCCGATCCAGATGGTCCGATTATAATGGCACGGACAGAATTCGGAAGCGCTGCGTGGTTTTTCACCGGTTTTCTTCTTTTAGTCGCTGAAAAATAAATTATATTCATAACGCTATATATAAATTATGGATTTATATTGTGTTAAATGTAAACAGCGTACTGATACAACCGATCAGACAACCATTACAACTAAAAACAATAGACTAGCGCTTACTGGTAAGTGTGTAACATGTGGTACAAAAAAAATTAGATTTTTAAAAAAAAGCAACTCGAAGGTGATATCGCAGCCAAATTAGGAAAACTCCCCGGAACCCCATGGGCAAAATACCCCGGAGAAAAACAACTTCCAGGATATAGTTACTGTGGTCCCGGAACGAGATTAGATATCAGACTTGATGATCAAAATCAGCCCCGGCCTGGTGAGTATCCGATAAATGCTATTGATAAGGCATGTCATGCTCATGATGTTGCATATAAAAGTAATAATTTGCAACAAAGACATCTCGCGGATGTAAAATTAATTCATGCGTTAAATGCTATTCCCGATAAATCCTTCAAAGAAAAATTGGCTTCATGGTTGGTCAAATCAGCTATGAAAGGCAAATTGGTGTTAGGTGCTGGTAATTGAAAACACTAGTGTTTTTATAGTATGGAATCTATTTATTATTCTCCGAAAGGATACTGGAGGGGTAAAGCAGCAATTAGTAAACTCGCTAACGCTGCAAAAGTGAAAAAGTCCACTGCGGAAGATTGGTTATCCAAACAATCTATATGGCAAATTTATCTACCACCGCCTAAACAAATTAATTATTCTCATTTTGATGTTACCGTACCCAATGAAGTTCATCAGGCTGATTTATTGTTTTTACCACATGACCATGGTTACAAATACGCGCTAACTGTAGTTGATATTGCGAGTCGATTTAAACAGGCAGAACCATTGAAAACAAAGTCAGCTTCTGAAGTCGTTTCTGCATTTGAAAGGATTTATAGACGAGGTCCTCTAAGATGGCCAAATCTATTACAAGTTGATCCTGGCAAAGAATTTCAAGGTGCTGTTCTATCAACAATGAAAACTCATAATGTTACAATACGACGGGGACATACTGCGTTATATCGTGATCAGGCAATTGTAGAACGATTTAATCGAACTCTTGCAGAACGGTTATTTGGATATCAATATGCAAAAGAATTCATCCAAGAAAAACGATCTCGTGAATGGGTCCAAAGGTTACCGAGTGTAGTTGCAGCGTTAAATAACGAGATTACTCGAATTATTAATATGAAACCAAATATTGCAATAAAAAAATATATACCAGAAGAACCAAAGCGGGTTAGCACTCAACCACTTCTCGGTGATGTTACTGTGAGATATTTTTACGAACCAGGAGAACTTGAAGGTGGTAAAAGAAGAGCTACTGATCCTACATGGAGTGTTACTACGCATAAAATTTCAACTATAACGCGATCAACTGGTAGACTTTCAATCTACAGATTGGATTCAACTGCACCTCAGCGTGGTTTTAAACGCGAACAACTACAAGTCATTCCGGACGATACTCAATTACCGCCATTTGGTCTTAACTAGCTCCGTTACGTCTATTACACTCAAGACAGGTCAACATCACATTGTTTCTGACATGACCAAGACTGTTATTTTTTCTGTCTACGGTGAATTGTCGAGGGTCTTTATTCGAATACTGCCAGTGCATTATACAATTGCAACTGGCGCAGTCATTATTCTGTTGCTCTTTTTAAATGCGATTATTACTTCAGCATCAATATCAAATTCTCGTTGTTTATTTTTTGTCCTGCTGTTTGTAACCAGAAAGTTTTTTATTAATGATGCTAATATCAGTGTTATCATCGTTTGCATTAAAATCATCATCGAAAACAATCCTTCGTAGTTGATTTATTCGTCGTACTCTGGACACTGCGAGATAGACTAAATTTGACCATTCAATGCGATTATCAACTATCCAAACAATTGTATCCGTGATGGTCAATCCTTGTGACGAGTGTATTGTTGTTACATAACCAAGCGTCCATGGTGATTTATCAGCGCATAATGCATCTTCTACAGCATTGATATCAACTAGCACAATATCATTTAACACTAGAATCTGTTTCTCCGTCTGGCCTGGAATTTCAACTTCAATATTCTGCTTTCGTGTATCCAATGGTCTATAACACAACGGTACTGGAAACGTTGGAAATTTTTTCTTGTGTAGCTCAAACAACTTTTTCTGAAGTGCGTCTCTGACTATCTTTCTACTTGCTACTACAAAATCATTTGGTCTCCATGTTTCCCAAAAATCATTCATAGGCGTTTCAGAAATTATTTCACGCACTACTTCACATTGAATTCTATCGGGTTGTAATCTAATTAGTTTTTTAAACTCACGTAACTGCTCATCGAGTGCTCTATAGTCAGTATCAATTTCTTCGTAATAATCAACAAATCCTTTCAACCAATTATGTGGACTTCTACCAACAAATGGTAGTGGTTGACCATGATCGCCGCACAATATAACTTTTGTATTATTTTGCAATGACCAATCAAGAAACATTTGTAATACATCTTCTGGAACAGTACATGCTTCATCCCAAAATAATAACCGCAGGAATAAATTTCTCACCCATTCGCTCAGGAGTCTAAGCATCGCCCTTGTATCGAAAAAAACTATGATACGTGCAAGCTTCAACATTTCGTTGTTTTATCTCTCCCGCTAGTCTATGGGTTGGTGTGAGTACAATCATGGATGTTCTCTCTCGATATAATTCTATCACACGTGTTGTCTTTCCAGATCCACCACAACCGTTTAAATAAACTGTTTTATATCTACAAATTGGATCTGATATCGGTGGTGCTTTAGACATAGAAAATCCTTCGGATTTTTCACTGATAGAATTATCGTTTTTCAGGTAACTGCTTTTAATCTCAACGTCTGCTGATTTAGAATAATCGCATTGTATTTCACGTTTAATTCGCCATGTTCCCCAAGTCTCTTCGCTATTAGTAAATTTAGTTACCTCTTTGATATATTTTTTATCGACATACATTGAATTAATTGCAACTCTAACTGCTATACTAGGAAATCTATTTATCATTGCAAATAAATTGATAGATGCATAACCCAGCATAGAAGCTCTCATATGTAGATATGCTGAGCTTTCTCCATCACTGTAAGTAACAACTCTACCTAACTTTGTTCTATTGGACAAGAAAGCTCTTTTACAATTTGCGTACCTATTTTTCTCTACTGCATCTTTAATAACGAAGTCGTACTCGGCATCATCTATAATCAGTCGTAAGGATTGTCTTTTAAAGTTGATTTTTTTTCTACCTTGTGTAAATTTACCGATTATTCTTCGGCCGAGATCCTTTGCTTCACTATTTCGTTGATTAGATATCTTTTTTGACCATTCAATGATGTACTCCTCGTCAGCATCAATATGTTTTCTAGACTTATCGATTATACTATCAAGACATTCTGGTTCTGGTAACCAGACATTGGTTTGTTTTCGATATGAGATAATCGTTTCGCTGACAATCAGAGAAACTAACATTGTACAATCAATCCTATATCGCAATAACACTATTGGTAACCACATCCTTTCAGCCATGTGTCTACCAATCCAAAAATAACAACACGGATGAAGTCCTTCAACGAATTCAAATGATACTACGCGAGCAAAACCGGTCAAATCAAAATCAGGCAGAGCAGCAGGGAGGGCGAACCCTACAAAATTTTGCGACAAAATCGATTAAAGCCTCAGAATGCCAAATGGAGCCTTCCTACGAAATCTCATATTTTAACCGAAAAAAAAATAAAGACCCCATTTGTAAAATGGAGCCTTAGCGATTTTGTCGTAAATATGTTGTCATAACCACCCTCAAAATTGCTGCCATCTACGTCGCAAATATGTTGTCATCTTGCCCTCCCTGCTGCTGATTAATACAAATTATTTAACCAAATATTTGATCAAGTCCAATACGATATAGTGACCGAGGGTCGTGTAAATGTATTGTTATAAATCCATATGGGATTGACTGAGCATGACTAAAGTAATTTTTGAATCCATTGAAGTCCATATAGGAACACCATGTCTGCCAAATATTTCGTAGCGTATGTGTATCAACGCCATTGAATACAGCAAGAATATTGCAGTTATCGCGAATCACTTTTGGAATTTGAGTGTATCGTTGAGTGACATATATCACAGTGTTTTTATGCCTACCTCGGGAAAATATTCTAGCAGGTTTTTTTGATTATCTAACATTACATCATCGTACACTACAAGACTGTTTATGTCTCCATCGAGATCTTCTACTGATGGTGCATCATTAATATCAGTAAAAAAGTCAATTACATTTTCACCTTTAATTTCTGATGCATTTTCATTATAATCTTTTAGCACTTCATAGCACCGTTGATCATCTACGGATGGGGCAACTAAATATAATTTATCCCACTTCATAAATCGCATTATTAAATTAAGCAGCAATTGTGTTTTACCCGATCCAGATGGTCCGATTATAATGGCACGGACAGAATTCGGAAGCGCTGCGTGGTTTTTCACCGGTTCTCTTCTTTTAGTCGCTGAAAAATAAATTATATTCATAACGCTATATATAAATTATGGATTTATATTGTGTTAAATGTAAACAGCGTACTGATACAACCGATCAGACAACCATTACAACTAAAAACAATAGACTAGCGCTTACTGGTAAGTGTGTAACATGTGGTACAAAAAAATTTAGATTTTTTAAAAAAAGCAACTCGAAGGTGATATCGCAGCCAAATTAGGAAAACTCCCCGGAACCCCATGGGCAAAATACCCCGGAGAAAAACAACTTCCAGGATATAGTTACTGTGGTCCCGGAACGAGATTAGATATCAGACTTGATGATCAAAATCAGCCCCGGCCTGGTGAGTATCCGATAAATGCTATTGATAAGGCATGTCATGCTCATGATGTTGCATATAAAAGTAATAATTTGCAACAAAGATATCTCGCGGATGTAAAATTAATTCATGCGTTAAATGCTATTCCCGATAAATCCTTCAAAGAAAAATTGGCTTCATGGTTGGTCAAATCAGCTATGAAAGGCAAATTGGTGTTAGGTGCTGGTAATTGAAAACACTAGTGTTTTTATAGTATGGAATCTATTTATTCTTCCTCGAAAGGATACTGGAGGGGTGAAGCAGCAATTAGTAAACTCGCTAACGCTGCAAAAGTGAAAAAGTCCACTGCGGAAGATTGGTTATCCAAACAATCTATATGGCAAATTTATCTACCACCGCCTAAACAAATTAATTATTCTCATTTTGATGTTACCGTACCCAATGAAGTTCATCAGGCTGATTTATTGTTTTTACCACATGACCATGGTTACAAATACGCGCTAACTGTAGTTGATATTGCGAGTCGATTTAAACAGGCAGAACCATTGAAAACAAAGTCAGCTTCTGAAGTCGTTTCTGCATTTGAAAGGATTTATAGACGAGGTCCTCTAAGATGGCCAAATCTATTACAAGTTGATCCTGGCAAAGAATTTCAAGGTGCTGTTCTATCAACAATGAAAACTCATAATGTTACAATACGACGGGGACATACTGCGTTATATCGTGATCAGGCAATTGTAGAACGATTTAATCGAACTCTTGCAGAACGGTTATTTGGATATCAATATGCAAAAGAATTCATCCAAGAAAAACGATCTCGTGAATGGGTCCAAAGGTTACCGACTGTAGTTGCAGAGTTAAATAACGAGATTACTCGAATTATTAATATGAAACCAAATATTGCAATAAAAAAATGTATACCAGAAGAACCAAAGCGGGTTAGCACTCAACCACTTCTCGGTGATGTTACTGTGAGATATATTTACGAACCAGGAGAACTTGAAGGTGGTAAAAGAAGAGCTACTGATCCTACATGGAGTGTTACTACGCATAAAATTTCAACTATAACGCGATCAACTGGTAGACTTTCAATCTACAGATTGGATTCAACTGCACCTCAGCGTGGTTTTAAACGCGAACAACTACAAGTCATTCCGGACGATACTCAATTACCGCCATTTGGTCTTAACTAGCTCCGTTACGTCTATTACACTCAAGACAGGTCAACATCACATTGTTTCTGACATGACCAAGACTGTTATTTTTTCTGTCTACGGTGAATTGTCGAGGGTCTTTATTCGAATACTGCCAGTGCATTATACAATTGCAACTGGCGCAGTCATTATTCTGTTGCTCTTTTTAAAT
Organism: Potamilus streckersoni; assembly: GCA_016746295.1. Classification (NCBI taxonomy): domain Eukaryota; kingdom Metazoa; phylum Mollusca; class Bivalvia; order Unionida; family Unionidae; genus Potamilus; species Potamilus streckersoni. The sequence goes on from JAEAOA010000336.1 coordinate 87,426, forward strand.
GCGATTATTACTTCAGCATCAATATCAAATTCTCGTTGTTTATTTTTTGTCCTGCTGTTTGTAACCAGAAAGTTTTTTATTAATGATGCTAATATCAGTGTTATCATCGTTTGCATTAAAATCATCATCGAAAACAATCCTTCGTAGTTGATTTATTCGTCGTACTCTGGACACTGCGAGATAGACTAAATTTGACCATTCAATGCGATTATCAACTATCCAAACAATTGTATCCGTGATGGTCAATCCTTGTGACGAGTGTATTGTTGTTACATAACCAAGCGTCCATGGTGATTTATCAGCGCATAATGCATCTTCTACAGCATTGATATCAACTAGCACAATATCATTTAACACTAGAATCTGTTTCTCCGTCTGGCCTGGAATTTCAACTTCAATATTCTGCTTTCGTGTATCCAATGGTCTATAACACAACGGTACTGGAAACGTTGGAAATTTTTTCTTGTGTAGCTCAAACAACTTTTTCTGAAGTGCGTCTCTGACTATCTTTCTACTTGCTACTACAAAATCATTTGGTCTCCATGTTTCCCAAAAATCATTCATAGGCGTTTCAGAAATTATTTCACGCACTACTTCACATTGAATTCTATCGGGTTGTAATCTAATTAGTTTTTTAAACTCACGTAACTGCTCATCGAGTGCTCTATAGTCAGTATCAATTTCTTCGTAATAATCAACAAATCCTTTCAACCAATTATGTGGACTTCTACCAACAAATGGTAGTGGTTGACCATGATCGCCGCACAATATAACTTTTGTATTATTTTGCAATGACCAATCAAGAAACATTTGTAATACATCTTCTGGAACAGTACATGCTTCATCCCAAGTAATAACCGCAGGAATAAATTTCTCACCCATTCGCTCAGGAGTCTAAGCATCGCCCTTGTATCGAAAAAAACTATGATACGTGCAAGCTTCAACATTTCGTTGTTTTATCTCTCCCGCTAGTCTATGGGTTGGTGTGAGTACAATCATGGATGTTCTCTCTCGATATAATTCTATCACACGTGTTGTCTTTCCAGATCCACCACAACCGTTTAAATAAACTGTTTTATATCTACAAATTGGATCTGATATCGGTGGTGCTTTAGACATAGAAAATCCTTCGGATTTTTCATTGATAGAATTATCGTTTCTCAGGTAACTGCTTTTAATCTCAACGTCTGCTGATTTAGAATAATCGCATTGTATTTCACGTTTAATTCGCCATGTTCCCCAAGTCTCTTCGCTATTAGTAAATTTAGTTACCTCTTTGATATATTTTTTATCGACATACATTGAATCAATTGCAACTCTAACTGCTATACTAGGAAATCTATTTATCATTGCAAATAAATTGATAGATGCATAACCCAGCATAGAAGCTCTCATATGTAGATATGCTGAGCTTTCTCCATCACTGTAAGTAGCAACTCTACCTAACTTTGTTCTATTGGACAAGAAAGCTGTTTTACAATTTGCGTACCTATTTTTCTCTACTGCATCTTTAATAACGAAGTCGTACTCGGCATCATCTATAATCAATCGTAAGGATTGTCTTTTAAAGTTGTATTTTTTTCCACCTTGTGTAAATTTACCGATTATTCTTCGGCCGAGATCCTTTGCTTCACTATTTCGTTGATTAGATATCTTTTTTGACCATTCAATGATGTACTCCTCGTCAGCATCAATATGTTTTCTAGACTTATCGATTATACTATCAAGACATTCTGGTTCTGGTAACCAGACATTGGTTTGTTTTCGATATGAGATAATCGCTTCGCTGACAATCAAAGAAACTAACATTGTGCAATCAATCCTATATCGCAATAACACTATTGGTAACCACATCCTTTCAGCCATGTGTCTACCAATCCAAAAATAACAACACGGATGAAGTCCTTCAACGAATTCAAATGATACTACGCGAGCAAAACCGGTCAAATCAAAATCAGGCAGAGCAGCAGGGAGGGCGAACCCTACAAAATTTTGCGACAAAATCGATTAAAGCCTCAGAATGCCAAATGGAGCCTTCCTACGAAATCTCATATTTTAACCGAAAAAAAAATAAAGACCCCATTTGTAAAATGGAGCCTTAGCGATTTTGTCGTAAATATGTTGTCATAACCACCCTCAAAATTGCTGCCATCTACGTCGCAAATATGTTGTCATCTTGCCCTCCCTGCTGCTGATTAATACAAATTATTTAACCAAATATTTGATCAAGTCCAATACGATATAGTGACCGAGGGTCGTGTAAATGTATTGTTATAAATCCATATGGGATTGACTGAGCATGACTAAAGTAATTTTTGAATCCATTGAAGTCCATATAGGAACACCATGTCTGCCAAATATTTCGTAGCGTATGTGTATCAACGCCATTGAATACAGCAAGAATATTGCAGTTATCGCGAATCACTTTTGGAATTTGAGTGTATCGTTGAGTGACATATATCACATCAGTGTTTTTATGCCTACCTCGGGAAAATATTCTAGCAGGGTTTTTTTGATTATCTAACATTACATCATCGTACACTACAAGATTGTTTATGTCTCCATCGAGATCTTCTACTGATGGTGCATCATTAATATCAGTAAAAAAGTCAATTACATTTTCACCTTTAATTTCTGATGCATTTTCATTATAATCTTTTAGCACTTCATAGCACCGTTGATCATCTACGGATGGGGCAACTAAATATAATTTATCCCACTTCATAAATCGCATTATCAGATTAAGCAGCAATTGTGTTTTACCCGATCCAGATGGTCCGATTATAATGGCACGGACAGAATTCGGAAGCGCTGCGTGGTTTTTCACCGGTTCTCTTCTTTTAGTCGCTGAAAAATAAATTATATTCATAATGCTATATATAAATTATGGATTTATATTGTGTTAAATGTAAACAGCGTACTGATACAACCGATCAGACAACCATTACAACTAAAAACAATAGACTAGCGCTTACTGGTAAGTGTGTAACATGTGGTACAAAAAAAAATTAGATTTTTAAAAAAAAGCAACTCGAAGGTGATATCGCAGCCAAATTAGGAAAACTCCCCTGAACCCCATGGGCAAAATACCCCGAAGAAAAACAACTTCCAGAATATAGTTACTGTGGTCCCGGAACGAGATTAGATATCAGACTTGATGATCAAAATCAGCCCCGGCCTGGTGAGTATCCGATAAATGCTATTGATAAGGCATGTCATGCTCATGATGTTGCATATAAAAGTAATAATTTGCAACAAAGTCATCTCGCGGATGTAAAATTAATTCATGCGTTAAATGCTATTCCCGATAAATCCTTCAAAGAAAAATTGGCTTCATGGTTGGTCAAATCAGCTATGAAAGGCAAATTGGTGTTAGGTGCTGGTAATTGAAAACACTAGTGTTTTTATAGTATGGAATCTATTTATTATTCTCCGAAAGGATACTGGAGGGGTAAAGCAGCAATTAGTAAACTCGCTAACGCTGCAAAAGTCAAAAAGTCCACTTCGGAAGATTGGTTATCCAAACAATCTATATGGCAAATTTATCTACCACCGCCTAAACAAATTAATTATTCTCATTTTGATGTTACCGTACCCAATGAAGTTCATCAGGCTGATTTATTGTTTTTACCACATGACCATGGTTACAAATACGCGCTAACTGTAGTTGATATTGCGAGTCGATTTAAACAGGCAGAACCATTGAAAACAAAGTCAGCTTCTGAAGTCGTTTCTGCATTTGAAAGGATTTATAGACGAGGTCCTCTAAGATGGCCAAATCTATTACAAGTTGATCCTGGCAAAGAATTTCAAGGTGCTGTTCTATCAACAATGAAAACTCATAATGTTACAATACGACGGGGACATACTGCGTTATATCGTGATCAGGCAATTGTAGAACGATTTAATCGAACTCTTGCAGAACGGTTATTTGGATATCAATATGCAAAAGAATTCATCCAAGAAAAACGATCTCGTGAATGGGTCCAAAGGTTACCGAGTGTAGTTGCAGCGTTAAATAACGAGATTACTCGAATTATTAATATGAAACCAAATATTGCAATAAAAAAATATATACCAGAAGAACCAAAGCGGGTTAGCACTCAACCACTTCTCGGTGATGTTACTGTGAGATATTTTTACGAACCAGGAGAACTTGAAGGTGGTAAAAGAAGAGCTACTGATCCTACATGGAGTGTTACTACGCATAAAATTTCAACTATAACGCGATCAACTGGTAGACTTTCAATCTACAGATTGGATTCAACTGCACCTCAGCGTGGTTTTAAACGCGAACAACTACAAGTCATTCCGGACGATACTCAATTACCGCCATTTGGTCTTAACTAGCTCCGTTACGTCTATTACACTCAAGACAGGTCAACATCACATTGTTTCTGACATGACCAAGACTGTTATTTTTTCTGTCTACGGTGAATTGTCGAGGGTCTTTATTCGAATACTGCCAGTGCATTATACAATTGCAACTGGCGCAGTCATTATTCTGTTGCTCTTTTTAAATGCGATTATTACTTCAGCATCAATATCAAATTCTCGTTGTTTATTTTTTGTCCTGCTGTTTGTAACCAGAAAGTTTTTTATTAATGATGCTAATATCAGTGTTATCATCGTTTGCATTAAAATCATCATCGAAAACAATCCGTAGTTGATTTATTCGTCGTACTCTGGACACTGCGAGATAGACTAAATTTGACCATTCAATGCGATTATCAACTATCCAAACAATTGTATCCGTGATGGTCAATCCTTGTGACGAGTGTATTGTTGTTACATAACCAAGCGTCCATGGTGATTTATCAGCGCATAATGCATCTTCTACAGCATTGATATCAACTAGCACAATATCATTTAACACTAGAATCTGTTTCTCCGTCTGGCCTGGAATTTCAACTTCAATATTCTGCTTTCGTGTATCCAATGGTCTATAACACAACGGTACTGGAAACGTTGGAAATTTTTTCTTGTGTAGCTCAAACAACTTTTTCTGAAGTGCGTCTCTGACTATCTTTCTACTTGCTACTACAAAATCATTTGGTCTCCATGTTTCCCAAAAATCATTCATAGGCGTTTCAGAAATTATTTCACGCACTACTTCACATTGAATTCTATCGGGTTGTAATCTAATTAGTTTTTTAAACTCACGTAACTGCTCATCGAGTGCTCTATAGTCAGTATCAATTTCTTCGTAATAATCAACAAATCCTATCAACCAATTGTGTGGACTTCTACCAAAAAATGGTAGTGGTTGACCATGATCGCCGCACAATATAACTTTTGTATTATTTTGCAATGACCAATCAAGAAACATTTGTAATACATCTTCTGGAACAGTACATGCTTCATCCCAAAATAATAACCGCAGGAATAAATTTCTCACCCATTCGCTCCCGAGTCTAAGCATCGCCTTTGTATCGAAAAAACTATGATACGTGCAAGCTTCAACATTTCGTTGTTTTATCTCTCCCGCTAGTCTATGGGTTGGTGTGAGTATAATCATGGATGTTCTCTCTCGATATAATTCTATCACACGTGTTATCTTTCCAGATCCACCACAACCGTTTAAATAAACTGTTTTATATCTACAAATTGGATCTGATATCGGTGGTGCTTTAGACATAGAAAATCCTTCGGATTTTTCACTGATAGAATTATCGTTTTTCAGGTAACTGCTTTTAATCTCAACGTCTGCTGATTTAGAATAATCGCATTGTATTTCACGTTTAATTCGCCATTTTCCCCAAGTCTCTTCGCTATTAGTAAATTTAGTTACCTCTTTGATATAATTTTTATCGACATACATTGAATTAATTGCAACTCTAACTGCTATACTAGGAAATCTATTTATCATTGCAAATAAATTGATAGATGCATAACCCAGCATAGAAGCTCTCATATGTAGATATGCTGAGCTTTCTCCATCACTGTAAGTAACAACTCTACCTAACTTTGTTCTATTGGACAAGAAAGCTGTTTTACAATTTGCGTACCTATTTTTCACTATTTTTTTGGCCCGAAGATCCACCTAGAAATGCTAGCATTTCCACGCGCGAGCCTGTAAAATCTGATTACGTCACTGATGAAATAGTACCTAAAAATCCATCAAAAACTTATAAAAAATTTGAGGATATAAACTTCACAAAGAGATATCGATATAAGGATCAATATGATGAGGATGCGTGGATAATTCCACTTTTTAATGATAATATTCCACAGGAAGGTGAAATTTTGGAAACGCATGAAACAAGCCCAATACTCGTAGATATTGAAAATCACATCCTTGAAAGAATGAATAACGTGTGATGTAATCGAAGAAAGCTATCAAATTAATCTCGAGCAATCAAATCAAGCCCGACAAGTTACATTCTTTATTCATTTACGTCAACAGCTCCTCCATGATTTTTAATTGTTGAGAAGCCGATTAATCCAGTATATATGCAATGTCAAAATGATTTGCTAACTAGAATTAATTTTACACTCACCGATCAGTCAAATAATTTAATTGATCTACGTGGTGAAGTATTATCGATTAGTCTGTTTGTGGAAAGCTAACAAATATTGGTTAAATCATTTGTATTAACCCTGAAATCCTTCCAGCGGGGGAGGGTTATGAAAATAATGATAGCAATTATTGGCAGCAATTTGAGGGTGGTTATGACAATATATTTACGACAAAATCGCTAAGGCTTCATTTGTAAAATGGGGTCTTTATTTTTTTTTTTTGGTTAAAATATGAGATTTCGTAGGTAGGGTCTATTGGGCATTCTGAGGCTTTAATCGATTTTATCGCAAAAATTTGTAGGGTTCACCATCCCTGCTGCTGCCAGTGTCACCAGTCTAGGTAATCTTTGTAGTCTGTATTAATTATGAATTTATCTGCATTAGCCAGTGTCACCAGTCTAGGTAATCTTGGTAGTCTGTGTTAAATATGAATCTATATACATTAGTCAATGTCACCAGTCTTGTCAATCATGGCAGTCTGTTGTGAATAAGAGTCTATATACATTAGCCAGTGCCACCAGTCTAGGTAATCTTGGCAGTCTGTGATAACAATGAATCTATTTGCATTAGCCAGTGTTACCAGTCTAGGTAATCATGGCAGTCTCTCTTAAGTATGAATCTATATGCATTAGCCAGCGTCCCCAATCTAGGTACTCTTGGCAGTCTGTGTTAAAATGAATCTATCTGCATTAGCCAGTGTCACCAGTCTAGGTAATCTTGGCAGTTTGTATCAGATATGAATCTACCTGCATTAGCCAGTGTCACCAGTCTAAGTAAGCTTGGCAGTGTGTTTTAAATATGAATCTATCTGCATTAGCAAGTGTCACCACCAGTGTAGGTAATATTGGCAGGCTGTGTTAAAAAGGAATCTATATACATTAGCCAGTGTCACTATTAAAGGTAATCTTGGCAGTCTGTGTTAAATATGAATCTGTAGACATTAGCCACTCTCACCAGTAGTAGTTAATCTTGGCACTCTGTGGTATATATGAATGTAACTGCATTAGCCAGTTTCACCAGTCTAGGTAATCTTTGCAGTCTGTATTAAATTTGAATCTACTTGCATTAGCCAGTGTCACCAGTCTAATTAATCCTGGCAGTCTGTGTTAAATATGAATCTATATACATTAGCCAGTCTCACCAGCCTATATAATCGTTGCAGTCTGTGTTAAATATGAATTTATATACATTAGCCAGTATTACTATTTTAGTTAGTCTTGGCAAGCTGTGTTAAATATGAATCTATATGTTTTTGCCAGTGTTACCAGTCTAGTCAATCTAGGCAGTTTGTAATATATATGAATAACTGCATTAGCCCGGTAAAAAATGTCACCAGTCTAGGTAATCTTGGTAGTCTGTTTTGAATATGAATCTATTTGCATTATCCAGTGTCACCAGTCTAGGTAATCTTTGCAGTCTGTTTTAAATATGAATCTATCTGAATTAGCCAGTGTCCCGAGTCTAGGTAATCTTGGCAGTCTGTCTTAAATATGAATCTATATACATTATCCAGTTTCACCAATCCAGGTAATTTTGGCAGTCTGTATTAAATATGAATATATATGCATTAGCCAGTGTCACCAGTCTAGTCAATCATTGCCGTTTGTGTTGAATAAGAATCTATTACCATTATCCAGTGCCACCAGTCAAGTTAATCCTGGCAGATTGTTTTAAATATGAAACTATCTGCATTAGTCAGTGTCAACAGTCTATGCAATATTTGCACTCTGTGTATAATTTTAATCTATCTGCATTAGCGAGTGTCACCAGACTAGATAATATTGGAACTCTTTATTAATATAAACCTATCTGCATAAACCACTTTCACCAATCTATCTAATGTTGGCAGTCTGTGTTAGATATGAATCTAGCTGCATTAACCAGTGTTACCAGTCTAGGCAATCTAGGCAGTCTGAGTTAAATATCAATCTATATACATTAGCCAGTGTCAACAGTCTAGGTACTCTTGGCAGTCCATGTTAAAAAGAATCTATCTGGATTAGCCAGAGTCACTAGTTTAGGTAATCTTGGCAGTTTGTTTTAAATATGAAACTATATGCGTTAGCCAGTGTCACCGGTGAATGTAATCATGGCAGTCTGTGTTAAATATGAATCAATCTGCATTAGTAAGTGTCTCAATCCTAGTAATCTTGGCGGTCTGTATTAAATATGCATCTATCTGCATTAGCCAGGGTCAACAGTCTAGGTAATCTTGCAGTCTGTGATCAATATGAATCTATATGTCTTAGCCAGTGTCACTTTACTACTCAATCTAGGCAGTCTGTGATAGATATGAATAACTGTATTAGCCGGTGTCACCAGTCTAGGTAATCTTGGCTGTCTGTATTAAATATGAATCTATATATATATATATATATATATATATATAAGCCAGTGCGACCAGTAGAAGTTAATCTTGGCAACATGTGCTAAATATGAATCAATCTGCATTTAGCAAGTGTCACCAATCTAGGCATTCTTGGTAGTTTGTGTTAAATATGAAACTATTTGCATTAGCCAGTATCCCCAATCTAGATAATCCTGGCAGTCTGTGTTAAATATGAACATATCTATATAAGCCAGTGGCACCATTCTACGCAATCTTGGCACTCTGTGCTAAATATAAATCCATCTGCATCAACCAGTGCCACCAGTCTAGGTAACATTGGCAGTCTGTATTAAATATGAATATATCTGCATTAGCCAGTGTCACCAGACTAAATAATCCTGGCAGTCTGTGTTAAATATGAATCTATATACATTAGCCAGTATCACCAGCCTAGATAAACGTTGCAGTCTGTGGTAAATATGAATTTATATACATTAGCCAGTGTTACTATTTTAGGTAGTCTTGGCAAGCTGTGTTAAGTATGAATCTATATGATTTAGCCAGTGTCACCAGTCTAGTCAATCTAGGCAGTTTGTGTTATACATGAATAACTGCATTAGCCCGGTAAAAATTGTCACCAGTCTAGGTAATCTTGGTAGTCTGTTTTAAATATAAATCTGTTTGCATTATCCAGTGTCACCAGTCTAGGTAATCTTTGCAGTCTGTTTTAAATATGAATCTATCTGAATTAGCCAGTGTCCCGAGTCTAGGTAATCTTGGCAGTCTGTCTTAAATATGAATCTATATACATTAGCCACTTTCACCAATCTAGGTAATCTTGGCAGTCTGTATTAAATATGAATATATATGCATTAGCCAGTGTCACCAGTCAAGTTAATCCTGTAAGATTGTTTTAAATATGAAACTATCTGCATTAGTCAGTGTCAACAGTCTAGGCAATATTTGCACTCTGTGTTAAATTTTAATCTATCTGCATTAGCGAGTGTCACCAGACTAGATAATATTGGAACTCTTTATTAATATGAACCGATCTGCATAAACCACTGTCACCAGTCTATCTAATGTTGGCAGTCTGTGTTAGATATGAATCTAGATGCATTAACCAGTGTTACCAGTCTAGGCAATCTAGGCAGTCTGAGTTTAATATCAATCTATATACATTAGCCAGTGTCAACAGTCTAGGTACTCTTGGCAGTCCGTGTTGAAAAGAATCTATCTGCATTAGCCAGTGTCACGAGTTTAGTTAATCTTGGCAGTTTGTTTTAAATATGAAACTATATGCATTAGCCAGTGTCACCAATGAAGGTAATCTTGGCAGTCTGTGTTAAATATGAATCAATCTGCATTTTGTAAGTGTCTCAAGCCTAGGTAATCTTGTCGGTCTGTATTAAATATGCATCTATCTGCATTAACCAGTGTCACCAGTCTAGGTAATCTTGCAGTCTGTGTTAAAAATGAATCTCACTGCATTAACCAGTGTCACCAGTCTAGGTATTCATGGCAATCTGTGTTAAATATGAATCTATATGTCTTAGCCACTGTCACTTTACTACTCAATATAGGCAGTCTGTGTTAGATATGAATAACTGCATTAACCGGTGTCACCAGTCTAGGTAATCTTGGCCGTCTGTATTAAATATGAATCTGTCTGCATTAGGCAGTGTCACCAGTCTAGGTAATCTTCGTAGTCTGTGTTAAATATGAATCTATATATATTAGCCAGTGCCACCAGTAGAAGTTAATCTTGACAACATGTGTTAAATATGAATCAATCTGCATTAGCATGTGTCACCAATCTAGGTATTCTTGGTACTCTGTGTTAAATATGAAAATATTCGCATAAGCCAGTGTCCCCAGTCTAGATAATCCTGGCAGACTGAGTTAAATATGTATATATCTATATTAGCCAGTGGCACAAGTCTATGCAATCTTGGCACTCTGTGTTAAATATGAATCCATCTGCATCAACCAGTGCCACCAGTTTAGGTAACATTGGCAGTCTGTATTAAATATGAATATGTTTGCATTAGCCAGTGTCACCAGACTAAGTAATCCTGGCAGTCAGCGTGAAATATGAATCTATATACATTAGCCAGTGTCACCAGTCTCTTTAATCATGGCAGTATTTGTTGAATAATAATATATTTACATTAACCAGTGGCACCAGTCTAGGTAGTCTGTGTTAAATATGATACTATCTGAATTAGCCAGTGTCAACATTCTAGGTAATCTAGTTAGTCTTTGTTGAATAAGAATGTAAATGCATTAACCAGTGTCACCAGAATTTGTAATCGTGGCACTCTGTGTTATGTATAAATCTATCTGCATTAGCCAGTGTCAATAGACTACGTAATCTTGGCACTCTGTGTTAAATATGAATCTGTATCCATTAACCAGTGTCACCATTCTAAGTATTCTTACTAGGCTGTGTTAGATATTAATCTATTTGCATTAACCAGAGACACAAGTCTAATGAATCATGACAATCTGTGTTAAATATGAATCTATCTATATTAGAGAGTGTCACCAGTATAGGTAATCTTGGCAGTCTGTGTTAAATATCAATCTATATATATATTAGCCACTTTCACCAGTGTAGTTAATCATGGATGTCTGCAATAAATATGAATCTATCTGCATTAGCCAGTGTCACCAGTCTAGGCAATCTAGGCAGTCTCTGTTTAATATAAATATATGCATTAGTCAGAGTCACCAGTCTATGTAATCTTGGCACCATGTGTTAAATATGAATTTATCTGCATTAGCAAGTCTCATCAGTCTAGGTCATCATGACAGTTCATTTTAAATATGAATCTATCTGTATCAAAATATGTCACCAGTCTAGTGAATTATGGATTTCTGTGTATAATATCAATCGATCTGCATTAACCCGTGTCATCAGTCTAGGCATTATTAGGGCTATCTGTTAAATATTAATATATTTGTATTAGCCAGTGTCACCAGTCTAGGAAATCTTGTCTCTCTGTTTTAATTATGAATCTATCTGCATCAACCAGAGTCACCAGTCTTGGTAATATTGGCAGTCTGCGTTAAATATCAATCTATCTGCAAAAAACAGTGTCACCAGTCTAGTGAGTCATGGCAGTCTGTGTTAAATATGAATTTTTGCATTATCCAATGCCACCAGTCTAGGTAATCTTGGCAGTCTGTGTTAAATATGAATCTATTTGAATTAACCAGTGGCACCACTCTATTAATCTGTGGTAAATATTAATCTATCTACATTAGCCATTGTCACCAGTCTACGTAATCTAGGTTATCTGTGGAAAATATGAATATATCTGCATTAGTCAGTGTCACCAGTCTAAGCAATAATGGCAGACAGTGTTACGTATTAAACTTTCTGCATAAGCCCGTGTCACCAGACTAGGTAATCTTGGCACTCTGTGTTTAATATGAATCTAACTGCATTAACCAACGTCACCAGTCTAGGCAAATAGGCAGTCTTTGTTAAATAAGAATCTGATTACATTAGCCAGTGTCACCGGTCTAGGTAATCCTGGCAGATTGTGTTAAATATGAATCTATCTGCATTAACCAGTGTCACCAGTCAAGGTACTCTTGTAAGTATGATGTTAAAAAATGAATATTTTTGCATTAACCTGTGGCAACAGACTAGGTAGACTGTGTTAAATATGATACTATCTGCATTAGCCAGTGTCACCAGTCTAGGTAATCTAGTGAGTATTTGTTGAATAAGAATGTGTCTGCATTAAACAGTGTCACAAGAATATGTAATCTTGGCATTCTATGTTAAATATGAATCTATCAGTCTAGGTAATCCTGGCAGTCAGTTTTAAACATGAATCTATCTGCATTAGCCAGTGTCACCAGTCTAGGTAATCTTGGCAGTCTATGTTAAGTAATAATCTTTATAAATTAGGCAATGTCACCAATCTAGACAGTGCCACCAGTTTAGGTAATCTTGAAAGTCTGTGTTAAGTATGAATAAATATACATTAGCCAGTGTCACCAGTCAAGGTAATCTTGGCAGTCTGTGTTAAATATGAAAGTATATACATTATGAAGTGTCACCAGTCTAGTCAATCATGGCAGCCTGTGTTGAATAAGAATCTATTTATATTAGCCGTTGTCACCAGTCTAGGTAATCCTGGCAGTCGGTGTAAAATATAAAACTATCTGCATCAGCCAGTGTCAGCAGCCTAGGCAATATTGGCACTTTGTGTTAAATATTAATTTATCTGAATTATCCAGGGTCACCAGACTAGTTAATCTTTTAACTGTGTTAATATGAATCTAACTTCAATAACCAATATAACCAGTCTAGGCAATCTAGGCAGTCTATCTTGAATATGATTCTGTCTGCATTAGCCAGTGTCAACCGTCTAGGTACTCTTGGCAGCTTGTGTTAAATATAAATCTATCTGCATTACCCAATGTCACCTTTCTTGTCAATCATGGAAGTCTTTCTTGAAAATGATCCTTTCTGCATTAGCCAGTGTCTCAAGTCTAGGTAATCTTGAAAATCTGTATTAAATATGAATCTATCTGCATTAGCCAGTGTCTCCAATCTAGTCAATATTTGCACTCTGTGTTAAATATTAATAAATCTGCATTAGCCAGTGACACCAGACTAGGTAATTTTGGTACCCTGTGTTAAATATGAATCAATCTGCATTAACCACTGTCACAGTGGTAAGTAATATTGACAGTTTGAGTTAAATATGAATCTAACTGCATTAGCCAGTGTCACCAGTCTAGTTAATCTTGGCAGTCTGTGTTAAAAATGAATCTATCTGCATTAGCCAGTGTCACCTTTCAAGGTAATATTTGCAGTCTATTTTATATATGAACCTATCTGCAATATCCAGTTTCACCAGTCTATGTAATCTTGGCAGTCTGTGTTAAATATGAATATATATACATTAGCCATTGTCATCAGTGTAAGTAATCTCGGCACTCTGTGTTAAATATGACTCTATCAGCATTAACCAGTGTCACCAGTCTAGGTAATCTTGGCAGTCTGTGTTAAATATGAATCTATATACATTTGCAAAGGTCAACAATCTAGTCAGTCATGGCAGTAAGTGTTGGATAAAAATCTATTTACATTAGCCAGTGTCACCAGTCTAGGTAATCCTTGCAGTCTTTGTTAAATATTAATATATCTGCATTTGAAAGGGTCATGAGACTAGATAAATTTCGAACTCTGTGTTAATATGAATCTATCTGCATTAACAACTGTCACCAGTCTATCAAATCTTGGCAGTCTGTTTTAATTATAAATCTACCTGCATTAGCAGGTGTCACCACTGTATTTTATCGTGGCAGTCTGTGTTAAATATGAATATATATGCATTAGCCAGTGTCCCCAGTCTAGGTAATCCTGGCAGTCTGAGTTGAATATGAATATATCTATATCAACCAGTGTCATCACTCTAGGCAATCTTTACACTCTGTGTTAATATGAATCCCTCTGCATCAACCAGTGCCTCCGGTCTAGGTAACATTGGCAGTCTGTATTAAATATGAATCTATCTGCATAAACCAGTGTCATAAGAATAGATAATCTTCGCAGTCTGTGTTAAATATGAATCTATATACATTAGCCAGTGTCACCAGTCTAGTCAATCATCGCAGTCTGTGTTGAAAAACAATATAATTACATTATCCCGTGTCACCAGTCTAGTTAATCCTGGCAGTCTATGTTAAAAATGAATCTATCTGCATTTTCAAGTGTCACCAGTCAAGGTAAACTTGGCAGTCTGTGTTAGTAATGAATCTTTTTGCAATAACCAGTGTCACCAGACTAGGTAATCTTGGCAATCTGTGTTAAATATGAATCTATCTCCATTAACCAGTGTCATCAGTCAAGGTATCTTGGCAGTCTGTTTTAAATATTAATCTCTCTGCATTATCAAATATCACCATTCTAGGTAATCCTGGCAGTCTGTGATAAATATGAATCTATTTGCATTAGCCTGTGTCACCAGTCTAGGTAATCTTAGCAGTATATGTTATATCTGGATCTGTCTGCATTATCCAGTGTCACTGTTCTTTAGAAGCATGCAGTATTTGTTAAATATGAAACTATCTGCATTAACAATCGTCCCCAGAATATGAAATCTTGAATCTTTGTGTTCAATATGAAACTGTCTGCATTAACCATTGTCACCAGTCTAAGTAATCTTGGCAGTCTCTTTCAAACATTAATATAACTGAATTAGCCAGTGTCACCAGTCTAGATAATCTTGGCAGTCTCTGATAAATAAGAATCTATATACATTAGCCAGTGTCACCAGAATAGGTAATCTTGGCAGTCTGTGTAAAAATTGAATCTATCTGCATTAGCCAGTGTCACGAGTCTATGTAATCTTTTCAGTCTGTTTTAAATTTTAATCTATTTGCAATATCCTCTGTTACCAGTCTAGTAATCTTGGCATTCTGTTTTAAACATGAATCTATATACATTAGCAGGTTTCACCAGTCTAGGTAATCTTGGCAGCCTGTTTTCAATATGAATCTATTTACAATAGACAGTATCATCAGTCTAGACATCCATGGCAGTCTGTGTTGAATAAGAAACTATTTACATTAGCCAGTGTCACCACTCGAGGTAATCCTGGCAGTCTGTGTTAAATATGAAACTATCTGCATTAACCAATGTCACCAGTCTAGACAATAGTGGCACACTGTGTTAAATATTAATCTGTCTGCATTAGCCAGTGTTACCAGACTAGCTAATCTTTGAACTGTGTTAATATGAATCTATCTGCATTAGCCAGTGTCACCACTCGAGGTAATCCTGGCAATCTGTGTTAAATTTGAATCTAGCTTCGTTAGCTAGTGTCACCAGTCTAGGTAATCTTGAAAGTTTGGATTTAATATGTATCTCTCTCCATTAGCCAGTGTCAACAAGCTAGGTAATCTTGCTAGTCTGTTTCAAATATGAATCTATCTGCATTAGCCAGTGTAGCCAATGTATGTAATCTTGGCAGAATGTTCTAAATAAGGATTTACATACATTATCCAGTGTCACCAGTCTAGGTAATCTTGTCAGTCTGTGTTAAAAATGAATCTGTCTGCATTAGCCAGTGTCACCAGTCTAGGTAATCATGGCAGTCTGTGTTAAATATGAATCTCACTGCATTAGGCAGTGTCCACAGACTAGGTAATCTTGGCACTCTGGGTTAAATATTAATCTATCTTAATATTATATAATATTATTTTACTTATAAAGAGTTCGATTATATCAATCTTGCCAAGGGTCTTGTTTAGCCAAAACTACATTTATAGGCTCAACTTCACTGTCACTATCCTCACATCCGGTGCCATTTATCACAGAATCAAATAACATAATCATTGTTAATTGCATTACACGATTTTCTATCATTTTTTTCGTTCGTATTCGTGAGACAATGCACATTTTATCTTTTCGATTGAACGCGCAAGAGGTGTAAATAGCTTTACTTGTGTGTCATCTACGACAGCTAAAGATTCTAACATAGAATTATAAAAAGATTTTATGAATCGGTAATTGGAAGGCAATGTGAATTTATGCTGAACTTTTTTTTTGCATTAATGATTCAAAATGATACATAATCTTTTCAGGGTAGAGATTATCGGACAAATTTATTCCGTTATGCTTTAATTTGTAAGAGCAGAAACAATATCATTAGTATTTTCAATGTTCATTATATATATATATATATATATATATATATATATATATATATATATATATATATATATATAATAAAAATAATTGATATTCAAACTTCAAAAAATCTTATTTCTTTTTTTAATATTTACACTACGAGCGTATGTATAAATTAATATATAGAGTTTCGTTTCTTAAGTCTACAATGTTTCCATCCTGACTTGTAAGTTTGAAATTCATTCTCGACAATAATGGATTATGTACACGCAGGTAGACTTGATTTATTTGCTCAGATACAATAAGCCACTCTGGAGGTATTTGAATACCGGAAGAGTATATATATATATATATATATATATATATATATATATATATATATATATATATATATATATATATATATATATATATATATATATATATATATATATATATATATATATATATATATATATTCTCATTAGCATTTTTAGCAAAATTCTGTGGTCATACTATTTCATATTGTTTATATTCTGGAAAATTAGAAGAATTTTTTACAAACATAATTGACGGACCAGCTGATCTTGAATAATTGTCATTGTATCTTGCAAGACCAAGTATTGTTGTTGCAACATCAACATCTTTTTAAATTGATTCAATATTTTTTTCCGTCTATTCTGTACGTAGCACTATGACATAACGCCATAATACCATTATTAACAAAACCATCACTGACATAAGCGTCATATACAGTATTATCCGCTTTTAATATCTCACCTTCTATTTCAATAAATGATTCGGAGGGTAAGAAATATCTTCTTGTATCATGAACCTGAAGTTCAATCATTCCACCCTTATATGGAATTCGTGTGTCGTAAGAATAATACTGATAATCACGTATAGACTCATCTATGAGGACTGGTGCGTCCATGTCGAATACAGGATCACTTATACGTTTGAACATATTTATTATAATTATTATCGTCTAAAACGAAGACCACCTCGAGAAGTGAGACCACTTTCTGCTATGAGACTGCCGGATATATTTTTCTCTTTTTTCTGATAAAGGTATAACAGCCAACACTGCTAGTTTTTGATTAGCGATGTGATTTATATTTTTTACTAATATTTGCGGGCAATAATTCAGTGCTAGGTAATTTTACCGGCTGAGGTCGGACCGCTTAATTATGCTAGTATATCTTTAATAGCCGAGAATACTTTACTAGCAACATTACCAGCAGAACATCTAACTTTTTCACGAACAACATCAATAGCTTTCATACCCAACTGCATTGCAATTGGTATTGCTTTTGAAGCTATTTTTCTACAATGACCCTGCACTATACCACCTAACCCATCTCCTTAGGTTGCCCTGAAAATCATTATTCGAGAATTTATTGCCCTGAGCATGGTTGGTCCACGTTGAGTACTATGTATTATCATTTTATTTAATAATCATTATGTTTAATTACATACTTAGTTCAGAGACTTAGTCACTATACTTATCATCGGCTATTTTGATTATTTAGAGACTAATACACATTAATATCCATCATACCGCCTGTAAATAATCTTTTACAAATATATGTTGCTTCATTAATGATTTCTTGGGAATTATTGCCAGCTCGTTTTCCTCCAATCAAATTTTCTAGAAATCCAACATCAACAAGGACGTTCTTAGGACACTGAATAATAAGACCACTTCACTGTGTGGTAAGACCACTTCTTGAAGAGGTGCCTGATGGCCAATATTCTTCTTTTTCTCTTTTCTTTTGTGATGGTCATTCAATTACTTCAGTACGTTATGGTCGTTTAACTACTTCAGTAAGTGCTGATAATCTCTCAACTACTTTAGAAGGTGGTGGTAATCTCTCAACTACTTCAGAAGGTGGTGGTGGTTTTAAAAAGATTTGAAGAGGTTGCCCCCTTCTGAATAGTTGTTTTGGTTTTTCCTTGAGTTCTTTGAATTCCTCCTCTTTTTTTCCTTTTATCGTATTCTTTTTTTTTCTCGTCTTGCTTTTTCTTCTTTCCTTCTTGGTATACCTATATCATCTATTCTCCATATGTAACCCTGATATAATTGATCATCAGCTCTAGCTGTTTCAATATTCATGCGTATTCTATATAGTGCTTTTTGCCACTGATTACGGATTTTAAAATATTTGGCGTGTTCAAGTTTCATTAATTGATCTCGCTGAGAAAAACTGTCCAGTGCAAATTCAGCAAGTTGTTGTTCATTTTTAACGCTCTAAATTGCTTCAACAGTCCTTTCATCAAGTTTATTCATCAATTCAGTAGCACAAATAAATTTACAGCTCCTTTGTTTAGTGGGTTGTGCATCAGAGCCTTCAAGTGCTTCTTGTGCTCGTTGAGCAGCAGCTATTTCGACTGGAATTTCTCTAATATTTTTTTTGTTTATTTAGTTCTTTTCTCTAATACAGGTTGAATATCCTTAGTGGTCTCAGTAATAGCTTTAAATAATTGTTTTGTGTCATCTTTAAATTCAATTTCTTTCTCCTGACGCGACTGAAGTTGATCTTTAACTGCATCAAAGACGGGTAAATACTTTTTGTTTTCCTATAGACGTTCGCGAGCTAATCTAGCTGAGTGGGATTCTCCAATATTCATTATTAATAATATCTATAATATATATTTATGTGAATTATAAGTAAACAAAGCGCGATAAATATGCTGTGAATCTATGTTCAACACAGATAATTATTTCCCTTTGTGAAATAATGTAACATAATTTTCGATGTTTGAATACGGACAAAATATATCATTTTCCAGACAATTATTACCTAATTATATGTCATCCACAAACAATTAGGTGTTCGAGAACAACAAAAGTGTAACACAGAGAAAAACTGGTACATATATTAGTCTCTATAACCTAAAATTAAAGATCACTTACATATTTAGGTCATAAGTGTTTTATATATTCGAAAACAGTTCTTTAACGGAAGATAACTCACGAAGAAACACAACGTGATTTTATTTATAGTATATTTTTATATTATGTTTGAGAATAAAATCAAATTCATAATACAATTCTAAAATAATTATAATTTTTGTTCAGTATTTACTGCTCGCACTTAATTTCCCTGTGCATTCTCGTACATAAGCCACATATATATTAACTATCTGAACATAATTATGTTTGACAAATTCATAGTCCAATGGGGTAACCGTGTGACTGTGGTACATGCGGATACGCGTTCGAATGTCTGTGGCAGCCAGGAATGGCGACGTTTTGCGATTTGATGCCGATTTCTCTTTTAATGAGGGGCCAAGTACAGAATGATTAAATACACTCACACACCATACACCAAGTGGCGTGGTACGTTTTTATATCACTCACGGGGTTTATGTTGTGGTTAGTGAATTTAATCTTTCTGGATGTAGGTAAATTCCCCGTTAGGGTAAGTTTATATTTGTGATGTCCACAAAAATAAAAAAATCATATTCATCATCTGTGTATATATATATATATATATATATATATATATATATATATATATATATATATATATATATATATATATACTTATGTTCATACAATCGTTATCATATTCACCTGTCGTTATTTGTGACCTCTGGACTTCCTTGGATGTCAAAGGGCAACCAAGGAGTTCAAATAAAGTTTGTGTGCCGTCCTTAGAATAAAGTTCTTAGAAATGAATTTACCAACACCATATGTATAGTTCATGTTCATATAATCGTTATCATAATCATCTGTGTATATATATATATATATATATATATATATATATATATATATATATATATATATATATATATATATATGTATATATATATGTATATATATATATATATATATATATATATATATATATATATATATATCTATATATATATATATATATATATATATATATATATATATATATATATATATATATATATATATATATATATATATGCTCATGTTCATGCAATAGTTGTATGTGACCTGTGAACTTGCTTGGATGTCAAAGGGCAACCGAGGAGTTCAAATAAGGTTTGTCTTTCCTCTTTCGAATTTTCTCTGGTCTCTCTAAGATGTTGTTTGGCACCTTAGGAGATCACTCGGGGATTAATTCAAATGCCCCTGAACTTGCCAGCATGTTTTATGACAAGCTAGGAGTTCATATGGTTGAGTTGTGATTATATGTTTTATTTTTTATTTTAAATAAATAATTAAATAAATAAATATATAATGAACAGTGAAAATATTGCTGATATTGTTTCTACTATTAAAACATTAAGGCATGAAGGAAAAAATTTATCCGATAACTTCAACCCTGATAAAATTATGAATGACTTTAAATTATTACATGCATTTAAATGAAAAGATAAAAGTGTACTGTCTCACGAATACGAGATAAAAAGATGGATGGACAATCGTGTAATGCAGCTGAACAAGATTATGTTAGTTTTTTCTGTGATAAATAACAGCGAAACTAAGGACAGCTACAATGTAGGCGGGCCCCTGACGCAGTCAGGAAATGTAACTGTGGCTAAACATGACCCTTGGCAAGATTGATAGAATCGAACTTTATATAAAGTAAACTAATATTTATATATTTTTCTGGTTTAAGAGTACACAGTTTTTATACGTAATTAAATACAATCCTTTGGTCATACTTTATTGAATATGCAGATTTATCTGTTTAATTTGCGTCAAATTTTACCGATCGTGGATGAATGCTAAAATATATAGCTGATGCATTAATTGATGGGAGTTATTTCTTGGTCTGTTTCTGTGTTTATGGATTTAGTCGCTCTCTTTTTGAATACTTTACACTTTCCAGTATTTCCACGTCTGAAATTCTGACTCCTCCTAATAGCTTGCAGATTAGATAATTCGTTATTAGGCGGACACCCATCAATGTGGTCAACTACAAATCCATCTTTAAAAACCCCAAAATAACACTGGAATATGAACTTATTTGAATAATAATTTTTTCCTCAACCATAATAATATACTTAAATGCAGAGACGAGCACGATGAAAAACGTGCCAAAGATCTTGGTAGAAAGATAATCGGTAGCTTTACTCAAGGCAGTTCATTCGGTCATAAACTACACTGTACAAGATAGATTATGGACGATGCTGAGCTAGATTTTATTATCGTTGATACAACGAAGAAAAACACATTTATAAACCGATGTAATGCTTATTTATCGGATGGAACCAAACTAGGTACTGTTGTAAGCTATACTGAGGGCGAATCACCACAATTTGCTCGTTTAAAATCTAAATGCTAACATATGTTTCTATAAATATATTGTCGAAGATAAAAAGATTTGCTCGTTACACTGTTAGAATCGCTAGGGATTCATTTTATAAAAACAAAAATATAAGGATTTATAAGATCTGCTACTCGTTAATGGTGAGTGGGGGCTATGAAGGATAAAGCTAGAAAATATACACAGTAATTTTGAATTTACTGACGTTCAAATTAAGGAAATATATTACAGAAATAATAATCAAATATCAGAGTCATCCGCACCTCTGTATACGATCCTGTAGCTAGACATACGACTGTTTATCTTAATGGGTGGGGAAGGTTGTTAAAACAAGTCAAGTGACAAAATTATTTATGAACAAGAATTCAGATATAATCGTTTTGACGCCTACAAATAAACTCGCCAGAGAAATAAGAGAAAGAGGCATTAAAACATGAACATATCATAGTTTCTTTAGATGGTCCGGAGACACATTGACTCCTGAGCGATCGGGTGAAATTATATATCTATATAAATAAATAAATTATATATATATATATATATATATATATATATATATATATATATATATATATATATATATATATATATATATATATATATATATATATATATATATCTATATCCATATCTATATCCATATCTATATCCATATCTATATCTATATATCTATCTCTCTCTCTCTCTCTCTCTCTCTCTATATATATATATATATATATAAATATATATATTTATATATATATATATATATATATGTATCTCTATATATATATGTATCTCTATATCTATATGTATATATATGGATATATAAATTATACATATATATATATATATATATATATATATATATATATATATATATATAAATATATATATATATATATATATATATATATATATGTGTGTGTGTGTGTGTGTGTATATTATGTGGAACGAGATCGACACGTTAGAAACACAAAAATCTTTCCTAGTGTAGTTATTGACCAAAAATACTGCGGTGATTATATTTGGTGCCCATGGTCAACCACGACCTTTTGTTGGACAGGCTCCACATGTATGGCTAAGGAATAATGTAGATTATTATGAAGAAATACATGATAACCATAAAGCTATTGATGAACCGTTGTAAGAACTTAAAAGACTAATCAGACTACATGTAGATACAATACAATGTGAGGTAATGCGTGAGATAATTCCAGAAACTACCATGAATGATTTGTTTGACTTTATGGAGACCTACTGATTTGATATTCGCAAGTAGAAAGATAATTCGTGATGAATTGCAGAAGAAATTATTTACGTTACATAAAGACAAAATTTCACACTTACCTGTACAATTATGTTATCGCTGAGCAGATGCTCGACAGGAATATTGAAGTTGATCACTATTAATAAAATTTAAGGGGCATTGAGTATGAATAAATCACCGTGGACGTTAGGATACGCTATAGTGATTCGCTTGTCGCAGGGATTTACTATCTCTGATAGAAAAAATGGCTTGTAGATGATCGGATCGAGTGGTCAAACTTAGTCTATCTTGCAGTATCTCGCGTCCATGCAGCAGGGAGGGTGAACCCTACAAATTTTTGCGACGAAATCGATTAAAGTCTCAGAATGTCCAATAGAGCCTTCCTACGAAATCTCATATTTCAACCCCCCCAAAAAATAAAGCCCCCATTTTACAAATGGAGCCTTAGCGATTTTGTCGTAAATATGTTGTCATAACCACACTCAAATTGCTGCCAATAATTGCTATCATTGTTGTCATAACCCTCCCTGCTGCTGTAAGGATTTCAGGGTTAATACAAATGATTTAACCGAATATTTGTTAGTTTTTTACAAACAGACTAATCGATAATACTTCACCACGAAGATCAATTAAATTATTTGACTGATCGGTGAGTGTAAAATAAATTCTAGTTAGCAAATCATTTTGACATTGCATATATACTATATTAGTCGGATTCTCAACAATTAAAAATCCTGGAGGAGCTGTTGGTGTAAATGAATAAACAATGTAACTTGTCGGGCTTGATTTGATTGCTCGAGATTAATTTGATAGCTTTCTTCGATTACATCACACGTTAAATTAAGCGCGATCACCGATGAAATGTCCACATTCTTCGGTGCGATATGTCTACCGTCGCCGTCGGGAGAATTATTATGAGTGAGGATAATAGGCTTCGGCTGGATATCTTTCCATGATTGATAAATTTTAATAAATTCTTCGTCGATGGTAGTTCTGAGTTTTTTCTTTAACTCAGGTACGTTATATCCCGGTAGTTTATAATTTGGATTTTCCTTTATATTTTCTTATATTCTTTGGCGGAAAAGTTGTTTGAAATGGGTGAATTTTCATTGTTAAAAACACTAATAATCCTCGAATTAAAGATTTCCATATCATCGATGATTTTATTACCTGCAGCGACTACACTAGTAAATTCAGCTTGTGTGAAAAGGCCAGATTTTAACGAGGGTAATAGCAACGAAATATCATTATTCATTCTATCAAGGATGTGATTTTCAATATCTACGAGTATTGGGCTTGTTTCATGCGTTTCCAAAATTTCGCCTTCCTGTGGGATATAATCATTAAAAAGTGGAATTATCCTCGCATCCACACCATATTGATCCTTATATCGATATCTCTTTGTGAAGTTTATATCCTCAAATTTTTTATAGGTTTTTGATGGATTTTCAGGTTCTATTTCATCAGTGACGTAATCAGATTTTACAGGCTCGGACGTGGAAGAGCTAGCACTTCTAGGTGGATCTTCGGGCCATCCTAATACTGTTCTTATTGAACTGTTATAAATATCTACAACATACCCAGGAGAGATTATTTCAATTGTAGATGATAGTGTTGGTTCATGAACTTTTATCGCAATTTTTGATTCCCTTCTAGTAATGGATTTTATTCTACGTTGTAATTCATTATTAATTTGCTCAATATGATAGGACCCAGTTGGTATTGTAACAACGTTCCAATCTGGAGTGTCATCTTTTTTATTCCTATACGCAAATACCAGAGAATTATTAGTTCTCTGACCACCAAATGGAACCGATCTGATATTAGGCCAAATATGATACACTCGTAATTTTGCCAACGCGATTTCCTTTACTGAAACAGGGGAAGGGAAATTCACACTGAATTTAGGGTTTCTTGACGATATTTATATCATGCTCGTTTTCCGAGGAGTTTTTTTTAGCTATCCGCTGAAGTAGTTGAATCTCTTGCGACATTATTATTATTATTTACAATGTCTAATTTTGCAATAGATAAAAGAACGCTAGCGTTTTTAATCGCAGTATCATAAATACGTATCATTGCGGAGAAATCGTCTTCGGTAATTATCGTATCATCAATCGATGATGACATCAACGAGGACAATTGTGAGTAACCGTTAGATACTGTTTGATTTTTTACTACATAGTCGTTAACTTTTTATTGAGAACAGGATGATATTTTTTTTAGTAATAGCATTTGCAATTCCAGCAAATGTTGTCACCGCGGAAATAGCAATTGGGACAGCAATCGGAGAAACCATTGTTACTGAAGATAGTATAATACCAGCACCGGCCATTATACCAGATACCGAGTATACTGTAACATCAATCGCGGTAATTCTCCTGCGATATTTTTTTTAATTTTTATTTCATACTCATCAATGAGTGTTTTGAGTTTCGTTAAAAACTCTTTGACGGTATCATAGCGATATTGCGATGTCGGAGTCATATTATTTTAAAATCTCAAGTGGTATCTAATTGTTAAAAATTCTAATTCAGATCAGCTACAAACTCCATATACCATACAAATGATGTCTTATTTAAATTAGGATCAGTGCTTGTTATTGTAAACCGTTTGTATTCACCCACGTCAATAGTCGTTGAAATCACGTTGTTGTATCCATATGAAGTCGATGATGATATATTAAACTGGTTCAGTGACACTATTGTTAATCGATAAATAACCGGGTTGACACAGTGGGAGTTATTGTATTCTTATTAGGTTTCCAATCTAATGATCCAGAGAAAATTGTGTATACCATATTTATGATATTCCTCTCATGAGGAATCTTTATTTTTTCAAATAGCGGAAGATTGTTTTTGAACGTTGTAATATCCGTGTTGATTGCTTCCAATTGCCGATTAATCGCTGATATTTCTTCGATGGATTTTTTTAATATCCGGAAGTTTGATATCTAGTTTATCAAGTGGACCTCCCAAAAATTTATCAACAATGTTTTTACGAAATGTTGAAAACAGTTTTACGTGTTCTTCATATCTTAATTGAAATGTTGCAATTTCCAAAATAGATGCTTTTATCTCTGCAATATTCGGTGTGGTTACTGGTGGATTTCCAACGAATTCTATCAGCTGTTTGTCGATTTTGTCCACGATTGACTTTTGTAATTTATGGAATTTATTAAATTCAACTTTATGATTGTTATATTCATCATTGAGTGATTTTAACTCGTTTGCTGTGCTATCTACTGTTGTTAGTTTATCCGTGATCATCGAAACAAATACCCCGGGTTTGAGTTTTCCATCGTTTGAATATAACGCTATTGTATTTTCAACGACGTCACGTCTTCGTATTAAGATATCATTCAATGACACATTACTAGATTTCAATTTGCCCTGGCGATCTTGAAATACAACTATTTCCCCAGGATCTACACTTCACAAGTATAATGTCTCATCGATTTCATCTTCGATTATTTTTTTACATCTTTGAGAGCGAATTTACTATCGGTTTCTGTTTTTTTTTTGCTCTGATAGAGGTCGTCCACATATATCAATCATTATATGAAAACATTAAGCTTTTTCTAAATCATTTCTAATTGGTGAAAACGCTAGCGTTTTTGCCATTGCCTGCTGTAATATTCATTAACAGCAACTTGTGGTGGTTTCCTTGGAAATCTTGATATCTCTGCAAGGACGTTTAATACTTCACGACCGCATATCGGTGGATCATTTAACCGTTGTGTTGGTAGCGTGGAATATAAAATTGGAGCCAACGATGATTTTGTTATTGTAGCTACATATCGCATAAATTCTTTTGGTGGAGCTAATCCATATGAATCAAAGTAGATAATTCCACGTGGATCAATTGCATATGCAAACCAATGAGTTCCTTCTCCGCTGCTGTTATCAAGATTGATAATACCAGTTTCATTTTTCATTGGTTTTGACGGTAATTGACCTCTCATGAAAACTCCTCTAACGTTTTTTTTATTGATAACGATTTTACAGCATCAATTAAATCAAAATTGGACATTGGTGAAAATCCAAGGGATTTTTCCAGAAATAAGTCGTTCCTGTTATTCTCAGGCCCGTGCCCTCGTACCAATAGTGTGGGGTTCCTGGTAGTCTTAGACCCTTTCCCTTTTTTATAGCCTTTTCCAGTAGCCTTTTTCAGGGCCATTCCTGCAGCAGTACCAACGGCTCCTAACGCTGCCGCCTTCGCAACCGCTGGGACAGCCGCTGCAATCAATGCTGGAATAGCAGCTAACAGCTGGAATATACCACCTGATTTTATCATACTGGCGATTGCTGCTTTCGAAAAATCAATTTGAACTCCTCGTTTGTTCTTTAGCGCATCATTGAAATGTTTTATTTGACGATCTGTCAATGACAATTTAGGCGCACCACCGGACATTTGAGTGAGTTTCAGCGTTATTGTGGTTCCACATTCCTTAGCCGACTTGATTTCAATTTCTTGACCTGACCATCAGTCAACTGGACATTAACAATACTATATGTCATTCTATTCTACAACGTAATTTACACTTTTAATTGATCTTATTGTGAAACTCCTATGGATTTTATAGCTACATGTTTTCCACTGGTGCATCAATAAGTCTCATTCGTCTTCCAACTCCTTCTAACAACATTGATTTATCACTGAGAATGACAGCAAAAGCTCTATAATCATCTATACCAACAGGGCGTTGTACCCGAGCTTGGAATTATATAACAATAACAGATTGTCTCATCATGTCAAGATGTTCCAATGAAAAGTAATAAATCGGATAGTGTTTTTCAAAATCAATTTGCGATATTTGCAAACCAGTATCAACATTTTGATCACGACCCATAAACGACAATATTCTATGATATACACGTGCTACGTCGTTTTTTTCATAATCAAGCTGTACAATCTCTGCTGGCTCTTGTTGTCCGTTTATTCTCAACGAAACTTCACTTACTCCTAATTTATTAAATATCATATGACTAGATAATTGACGACTCACTCGATTTGCATCCTGTAACGCTATAAAGATATGACGTGGAGCTGAATCATCTTGTTTTGATGCTAAGTGCCATGTAAATTTGCCATTTACATTATCCTGCTTCGTATCAGTCGTTGTTGTTAGCCAAATTAGCAATGATTTTCCACCTGTGTCCATAAACGATAGTAATTGTTGCTCTACTGCGACTGATGGAGTCAAGATTGCCATCCATAGAACCAGTTTATTTAAAATGACTTTACCATCATCAACACCATTAGCACGCCAGATTACATCATTGTCATTCTCCTTTCGCACTAACACGACTGTATGCTTTGCTCCATAGATGACTTTTCTGACATTTCTACAGAATCCGAATATGTGATGTAACGGAATTGCACATGGAAACGGTCGATGCTATCCTTTCAATGCTCCCTTTTGTGTTGCAAATCCTAGATTGAAATTATCATTGACCCTTTTTGAAATGTCGAATTCAGCGGCTGGTCTACCTTCACGGCCTAGATTAGCTGCGAGTTGTTGATCAACTTCAGCAGAATCTCTCACAGTTCGTAATATAATAAACTGAATATGGTCAGCATGATCAGAAGTATCCTTAGCAAACATTATAGACGGACCAGCCGACCTTGTATAATCATCAGAATATCTCGCAAGTCCGATTATTGTTGTTGCAATATCAACATCTTTTTCTATTGATTTAATTTCTTTTCCATCAATGATATATCTTGCACTGTTAAATAGCGCCATAATACCATTATTTACAAAACTAACTCGGATATTTGGGTTATCCCCATATGGTGTATCAGCTGCAACATTTGTTACAAGCTCTCCTTCTACTTCAATAAACGCCTCACACGGCAAAAAGTATCTACTTGTATCTTGAACTTGAAGTTCAACTCTCCCCCGTTGATTAGGCTTTCTTGCAGGATAGGCATAATACTGATAGTTAATTTTAGAATCATCTTTATTTACTAGAGCTGCCATATCAAACGCTGGATACGCGATTTTTTTAAATGCCATTTATACTAAAACACTATCGTTTTTCTAAATGTAGTAAGGCTATCATTTTCTTTTTCGTCTGAAATTTTTACGATTTCCTCCAAGACCACTTCCCGCTATCATACTTGCAATATTACTAATATCTGGTGAAGTCATTGCAAATGATGCTAGTTTTTGTTCCACTGCGTTATTTATCACTTTACTGACATTTGCAGGCATCATTGTTGTTGAAGGTAGCGGTGTTGAAACCATTTGTGGTGGTTTTCGTCTGAATCTAGATTTCACGAATGACGTTATTCTATTCTTTGCGGTAGAAAAGGTCGTTCCTGCAAGATCTCCAACAGCGTTAATTCCCTTATTACGAATAACATCAATGGCTTTCATCGCTAATTGTTTAGCAATTGGTGCTACTTTTGGGGCTATTCTTGTGAATAAACCCGCTATGGTATTTCCAAGGCCGTCTCCATACTATGCCCTATAGACGGGCAATCTTGAGTTTACCACATACACGTTTGTTGGTTTATCGTGATTATAGTGTACTATCATCTTATTTGAAATGACTTTGTAATTTCTAAATGAAAGCATTTCAGAAATTTCAATCGCTATAATAACCACTAAATTCCCCTGGAATTCTGTCCATTAACTGATCCAAGAGTTCTCGATAATTTTATTACATGTAGCTACCACACTAAAAAACTGAATTACATGTAATGTGCTTTACAATTTTGACCTCACATACAATCTATTTTAATTTGTAATTACAAAGTAAATTCATTTTCGTACAAAATCTAAACAGCTGTTAACGTGCGTAATTGGGATTTTTAAAAAATCTATTAATAGAACCTTGACATAATGTCTTGTGTTACGCGCGTACAACAACCATATTTACTACCTATTTGTGTGGCTGTTCCAGCTTCTGACCTTGGCTGTTCCAGCAACTGTCATCTACTTTTTTAATACACGTATGCGTGGACATTGCGAATAAGTATTGGAAAAAAATATTTGTACATAATAGCTTATAAATTGACATTAATGCGAAACGCTTTTAGCGTTTTTTCATATGAAAAAAAAACACAGAAAATCGACTACTTTACCCTATGGTAATTGGTCTGAATTGTAATAAGATACCATAAAAACATGCAAAAATGACACAAAAAGTGGCTAAAATAGCATCAAATTTTTATTTATAATTATAACTAATTATTGAGAGCTATCTTGTAAATAGGAAAACTTTATTCTATGTCCATTTTTCTTTGAGACAGCTGTTTGATAAATCCCTTCAGCAACTTTTCGTACTGAAGGCATACATATTCCAAATTATTTCCTTGCAGCAATCTTTGATTGATAAATTCTTTTTTCATTCGTCGCTGTATCAAATGACTGTACTGGTTTCTTTCCAACTGACTTACAAGTCCCTGTCTTTCCCTTTCTTGTATTATCACTTTGAGAAATGCATTGCAAATTTTGAAGAGAATTATTTTGAATATCAGAATCAATGTGATCAATAACACAGCCATCTTTGATCGGTCCCATATCACACTCAAAGACTGCCCTATGACAGAGATATACCTTTCCTCCAGCAGTTAAACACAAATATCCCTGATTATTAACAAATCCCACAGGTTTCTTTAGTCTACAGTGTCTACCAACACCTTTACGAGATATTTCATAATTAACAAGTTTGGGGTGAGGTCTGAATTCTTGCTACATTTATATACAATAATAATAATTGTCTAATTCATCATTTGCTTTATTTATAAATCTACTAATGTAGTCTTGAGGGGTTTTTATGATCTTGTCTTTGACAGAGTCATTCCTAGGGTCAATGATAGCGTTTTTTATTCGCTTATCATAATAAAGTTTCAATTCTCTAAACCGCTTACCTACACAATTGATACATCATTGTGATTTTCCTCTCACACCCACCCCACAATTTAGGCATGGGGACAGGATTGTCGAATTATTTCTGACGCTCTGTAAGTGATGTCCACAGAATTCACCTCAACACGATTTATTGCATGGGGTTACTGATCCAATCATAAGCCATTTGCAGTGACTCATTATTTATAAACAAAATTTTCTATTTAAATGTTTGCCTTGTTTATATGAATGAAGAATTCAAGAGATTATCGACAATCAAGCCTTATAAAAATATTAAGTTCAATCTCGATAGAACACTCGAAGACGTAACAAAAGAGAGAATAAATAATAGAAGTTTGATTAGAAAAATTCGAGATTGTGTTAAAGAGTTTAAACAGGACGGCGCATCACACACCTGGTCAACATTTAAAATTGATGGTGTTGTTGATGCTGGAATGAATGATGAAACAGCAGCCATGACACTATCACAACTTGGCAATAAAAGGTATTTTCTCAGAATGAAATTCATTATCAATTTAAAATCGGGCGATTGGATCATACGGGACAAATTTGATCCAATTCTCAAAGATAAGACAACAGTCATTGTTAGCCGTGATTCCAGACCAGGGCTGTTAACTGGAATTGATAAACTATACTATGAAAAAGCGTATCCAGAAACAGCAATTGTTTATGGGATGTATCCGTTAAGTAAGAAACCTGACATCGGAAAACTAGCACCAATGAAACAGTCAACGTCAGTGGAAAAATCACTCAATTGTGTAGCAGATCATGTCATAGAACACTTTACAAATGCACCACGTGGGAATAAATTAACCGATCTAAGACGTTAAAAAATAGATCAATGGGAGCTAACAGTGAAAGAGAACGGAGCAACTTTTCCGATATAGCTAGATTGGAAAAGTCGCTTAGATTTCCGATAACCGTTTCAACGATAACCGGCGAAGTATTATACGAATCGAAATACAATAAAAACGGAGCTCCAATCATAATTATTGATCATCACAAACACGCATGGACATCCGCGGTTACAATATTCCCGCGAGACAGAACAGTGAAGTATATCCCAGAAGAATTCTCAAAGGATGGTATTCTCACTGAAGAAAGATTATTCCATGCTATTGCTAGTTTGTGTAAAAACGACCCTGTATCAGTATGGCTACTTCATAGTTTTGAAGATGAAGAATGTCAATACAAACAATTTGTGAGACCAAACGGTGGATTATATCGTACTGAAAGTCTACATAATAGGATGAAAAATCTAGCAATAAGTCTCAGTGAAAACGCTAGCGTTTTTAATGGAAAATCCGACGATTACGAACAGTTACTTACGAAAAGTTTTACAATTCCATCGGTTGCAGCTCATTTTGCAAGAAAGAAAAATAATTAGAAACCAACTCGAAAAGAGTTTTTACAGGATGTTCAATCGAGCTGTCTGGGGTATTATCATGGCGGTCTATGGAACGTTAAGTACAATCGTGAAAGTATGATATCAGTTGATATCGTTGCCTGTTATCCAGGAAGTTTTCTAGGATATGGATTCGATGGTGAGTATTTTAAACAGTTTGGAAATCCCACACATGAAATGACTCGCGTTGCTATTAATGGACCACTGCCGGATGTTGATTTGACCGGGTTTGCTCGCGTAGTATCATTTGAATTCGCTGAAGGACTTCATCCGTGTTGTTATGTTTGGATTGGCAGACAGATGGCTGAAAGGATGTGGTTACCAATAGTGTTATTGCGATATATGATTAATTGTAAAATGTTAGTTTCGTTGATTGTCAGCGAAGCGATTATCTCATATCGAAAACAAACCAATGTCTGGTTACCAGAACCAGAATGTCTTGATAGAATATTCGATAAGTCTAGAAAACATATTGATGCAGACGAGGTGTACATCATTGAATGGTCAACAAAGATATTTAATCAACGAAATAGTGAAGCAAAGGATCTCGGCAGAAAAATAATCGGTAAATTTTCACAAGGTGGAAAAAAATTCAACTTTAAATGACAATCCTCACGATTGATTATAGATGATGCCGAATACGACTTCGTTATTAAAGATGCAGTAGAGAAAAATAGATACGCAAATTGCAAAACAGCCTTCTTGTCCAATAGAACAAAGTTAGGTAGAATTGTTACTTACAGTGATGGAGAAAGCTCTGCGTATCTGCATTTGTGAGCTTCTATGCTGGGTTATGCATCTATCAATTTATTTGCAATGATAAATAGATTTCCTAGTATAGCAGTTAGAGTTGCAATTGATTCAATGTATGTCGAAAAAAAAATATATCAAACAGGTAACTAAATTTACTAATAGCGAAGTGACTTGGGGAACAGGGCGAATTAAACGTGAAATACAATACGATTATTCTAAATCAGCAGACGTTGAGATTAAAAGCAGTTACCTGAAAAACGAAAATTCTATCAGTGAAAGATCCGAAGGATTTTCTATGTCTAAAACACCACCGATATCAGATCCAATTTGTAGATATAAAACAGTTTATTTAAACGGTTGTGGTGGATCTGGAAAGACAACACGTGCGATAGAATTATATCGAGAGAGAACGTCCATGATTGTACTCACACCAACCCATAGACTAGCGAGAGAGATTAAACAACGAAATGTTGAAGCTTGCACGTATCATAGTTTTTTTCGATACAAACGCGATACTTGGACTCCTGAGCGAATGGGTGAGAAATTTATTCCTGCGGTTATTATTTCGGATGAAGCATGTACTGTTTCAGAAGATGTATTACAAATGTTTCTTGATTGGTTATTGCAAAATAATACAAAAGTTATATTGTGCGGCGATCATGGTCAACCACCACCATTTGTTGGTAGAAGTCCACATAAATGGTTAAAAGGATTTGTTGATTATTACGAATAAATTGATACTGACTATAGAGCACTCGATGAGCAGTTACGTGAGTTTTAAAGACTAATTAGATTACAACCCGATAGAACTCAATGTGAAGTAGCGCGTGAAATAATTTCTGAAACACCTATGAATGATTTTTGGGAAACATGGAGACCAAATGATTTTGTAGTAGCAAGTAGAAAGATAGTCAGAGACGCACTTCAGAAAAAGTTGTTTGAGCTACACAAGAAAAAATTTCCAACGTTTCAAGTAAAGTTGTGTTATAGACCATCGGATACACGAAAGCAGAATATTGAAGTAGAAATTCCAGGCCAGACGGAGAAACAGATTCTCGTGTTAAATGATATTGTGCTAGTTGATATCAATGCTGTAGAAGATGCATTATGCGCTGTTAAATCACCATGGACGCTTGGTTATGTAACAACAATACACTCGTCACAAGGATTGACCATCAGGGATACAATTGTTTGGATAGTTGATAATCGCATTGAATGGTCAAATTTAGTCTATCTCGCAGTGTCCAGAGTACGACGAATAAATCAAATACGAAGGATTGTTTGCGGTGATGATTTTAATGCAAACCATGACTACACTGATATTAGCATCATTAATAAACAACTCTCTGCTTACAAACAGCAGGACAAAAAAAAAACAACGAGAATTTGATATTGATGCTGAGGTAATAATCGCATTAAAAGAACAACAGAATAATCACTGCGCCAATTGCAATTGTATAATGCACTGGCAGTATTCGGATAAAGACCCTCGACAATTCACCGTAGACAGAAAAAATAAGTCTTGGTCATGTCAGAAACAATGTGATGTTGACCTGTCTTGAGTGCAGTAGACGTAACGTAGCTAGTTAAGACCATGTGGCGGTAATTGAGTATCGTCCGGAATGACTTGTAGTTGTTCGCGTGTAAAACCACGCTGCGGTGCAGTTGAATCCAATCTGTAGATTGGAGGTCTACCAGTTGATCGCGTTATGGTTGAAATTTTATGCGTACTAACACTCCATATAGGATCAGTAGCTCTTCTTTTGCCACCTTCGAGTTCTCCTGGTTCGTATAAATATCTCACAGTAACATCATCGAGAAGTGGCTGAGTACTAACCCGCTGTGGTTGTTCGGGTATATATTTTTTTATTGCCATATTTGGTTTCATATTAATAGTTCGAGTAATCTCCTTATTTAACGCTGCAATTACACTCGGTAACCTTTGGACCCATTCACGAGATCGTTTTTCTTGGATGAATTCTTTTGCATATTGATATCCAAATAACCGTTCTGCAAGAGTTCGATTAAATCGTTCTACAATTGCCTGATCACGATGTAACGCAATATGTCCCTGTCGTATTGTAACATTATGAGTTTTCATTGTTGACAGAACAGCACCTTGAAACTCTTTGCCAGGATCAACTTTTAATAGATTTGGCCAACTTAGAGGACCTAGTCGATAAAACCTATCAAATGCAGAAGCGACTTCAGAAGCTGACTTTTTTAATGGATCTGCTTGTATAAGTCGACTCGCAATATCAACTACAGTTAGCGCGTATTTGTAACCATGGTCATGTGGTAAAAACAATAAATCAGCCTGATGAACTTCATTGGGTACGTTAACATCAAAATGAGAATAATTAATTTGTTTAGGCGGTGGTAGATAAATTTGACATATAGTTTGTTTGGATAACCAATCTCCGCAGTGGACTTTTTCACTTTTGCAGCGTTAACGAGTTTACTGATTGCTGCTTTCCCCTCAAATATCCTTTCGGAGAATAATAAATAGATTCCATACAATAAAAACACTAGTGTTTTCAATTACCAGCACCTAACACCAATTTGCCTTTCATAGCTGATTTGACCAACCATGAAGCCAATTTTTCTTTGAAGGATTTATCGGGAATAGCATTTAACGCATGAATTAATTTTACATCCGCGAGAAGTTTTTGTTGCAAATTATTGCTTTTATATGCAATATCATGAGCATGACATGCCTTATCAATAGCATTTATCGGATACTCACCAGGCCGGGGCTGATTTTGATCATCAGGTCTGAGATCTAATCTCGTTCCGGGACAACAGTAGCTATATCATGGAAGGGGTTTTTCTCCAGGGTACTTTGCCCATCGGGTTCCGGGGAGTTTTCCCAATTTGGCTGCGATATCATCTCCGTGTCGCTTTTGTTTAAAGAAATAAATCGAAATTTTTTTGTACCACATGTTACACACTTACCAGTAAGTGCCGATCTGTTATTTTTAGTTGTAATCGTCGTCGCATCATTTGTACTAATACGCTGTTTACATTTAACACAATATAGATCCATAATTTATATATAGCGTTATGAATATAATTGATTTTTCAGCGACTAAAAGAAGAGAACCGGTGAAGCACCACGCTTCTGAATTCTGTCCGTGCCATTATAATCTGACCATCTGGATCGGGTAAAACACAATTGCTGCTTAATTTGATAATGCGATTTATGAAGTGGGATAAATTATATTTATTTGCTCCATCCGTAGATGATCAAAGGTGCTATGAAGTGCTAAAAGATTATAATGAGAATGCATCAGAAATTAAAGGTGAAAGTGTAATCGACTTTATAACAGATATTGATGATGCGCCTAGCGTAGATGACATAAACAATCTTGTAGTGTAAGATGATGTGATGTTAGATAATCAAAAGAACCCTGCTAGAATATTTTCACGAGGTAGGCATAAAAACACGGACAACGCTACACTCAGATTCCAAAAATGATTCGCGATAACTGCAATATTATTGCTGTATTCAACGGCGTTGATACACATACGCTACGAAATATTTGGCAGACATGGTGTTCCGATATGGACTTCAATGGATTCAAAAATTACTTTAGTCATGCTCAGTCAGTCCCACATGGATTTATAACAATACATTTACACGACCCTCGGTCACGATATCGTATTGGACTTGATCAAATATTCGGTTAAATCATTTGTATTAACCCTGAAATCCTTCCAGCAGCCGGGAGTGCTATGACAACAATGATAACAATTATCGGCAGCAATTTGAGGGTGGTTATGACAACATATTTACTACAAAATCGCTAAGGCTCCATTTGTAAAACTTGGTCTTTATTTTTTTTGGTTGATATATGAGATTTCGTAGGAAGGCTCTATTGGGCATCTTTAGACTTTAATCGATTTCGTCGCAAAAAATTTGTAGGGTTCACCCTCCCTGCTGTCCGAGACTGTTGACTCACTAACAGGACTGTTTGTTTGTGACTGTGTATGAATCGCAAAAAACTCAAAGCATATATGGGAATGATAAAGCTTAGCCTGAACTGCACTCACACGAGGAAGCATACAATTTCCCAATACTTCTGAGCAATGAATTTTCCTCATCATACACAACACGTGCCAACAAGAACTACATCTACGACTCAAGTAAACTTATCAAAAACATGTTAGACGATATAATGAAATAAAAAATAAAAAGATTTATACAAAATTGATTTTTTAACGCACGTGGAAGTCCAGGGTCGTAACAATATATATATATATATATATATATATATATATATATATATATATATATATATATATATATATATATATATATATATATATATATATATATATATATATATATATATATATATATATATATATATATATATATATATATATATATATATATATAAAGTCATAACATAATGATTTAACATGGCGAGACTGCTTGAATGTATATGCCATTTAAAAAAAATTAAATAATTATCAATAATATTATTTACAGAACATATATTGATACGCATACTTAACCGTAATCATATTAAAAGCAAGCTCATCATTAAATCAAAGCTATAACTTACTTTAATCACCTTACGCCTGTAATCTCTCTCTCTCTCTCTCTCTCTCTCTCTCTCTCTCTCTCTCTCTCTCTCTCTCTCTCTCTCTCTTTGTGTAAACTGGTTTACTACATATGCATACGATAAACCTGTATTAACAGTGTGGCACGGTCAGAGGATATAAAATTAACAGTGCGATTTATCTGCATCATGACAAGATCAACAACAAATGACTACACTGTCTAAACTGTCAAAACAAATGAAAGATTTATCTGCAGTTGTAATTACATATATGAGAAAACTTGGTAAATATATTTGAACAAAGCAAAATGCAGTATAGATGCAGTAATTGGTAATCATTTTTTTGTGAAATTTGAAATGCCTCCAACAAGTTGAGTCTCAAGCGGAAGCAGAAACTATATTTTATGGTTTATGTGAATCTTTCTAAGCGAAATTGTTGTACAACCAATCAAATCCGTCGTTGTTATTAATATTTAATTATTGGCACATTTTCTCCCATTTGGCACCTCTAGATTGCTGTCTCTTGACAACATGTTCTCAATTTTCCTGTATTGGTCTATTGATGGCAAAATAAGCATATAATACAAAAGGAAATTTGTATTTTCCAACATCCTCCCAAAACAAACATAGATTCACCTAACATATTCTGACTGATTGACACCATATCATTCTAACCATTCTAATTCAAACTGAGACACATCCATCACAGTGCATTTAATTGATAAGGAACGGCGGATGTGTGACAGTTAGCATAGGGACGCCATGCAAAATATATAACTGTGGAACAATTTCGTTTATTATACTTTATGCAGAGCTATAAATCGACTAACAAACTGTAAGAATAATGATTGTTATGTGCGTGGTTTTGCTCATCGTATTTAACTAGCAATCATTGTATCCGTCCTTAATATATTGACCAGTCACCGTTCGTTTAAGCTTTTACATTGTGACCACACGATGGCCGTGGGAATAGTCTTTAAAAAGGTTACTACATGGTCCTGCGCATAGTTTTTCCAACGGTTGGTAAAGGGCATCCGTTCGAATTAACACAATTCGATCGTTTAGTTTGGTCATATATTACTAAATACTAGTATTTGTCAAGTATTTAGTTTTGTTTTGCATGCATATGATCTGCACTAAAAAAAAATGATGGCAAAGTTTCGAAGAAAAAATTTAAGATGCATTTGTGCAATTTTTTCTTTGAATCTTTAATGGTGAATATATATAAAGTTTAATTTTCCATGTCAGTAAATAACACAGATTATTGGCCTTATATCTAAATATTGAAGTGAACATTTATATTCTGTATCAGTATTTATTTGCTTAATTTTTCCTAAACTGTTATAAGAAATCAATGTGTTAGTAGCAAAGATTTTGTAATATGTTGCAGTGAAAAATGCCTGTTTGAAGGTGTCCCACTAATAATAAAGTTCTAGTAAACTAATGAGAACAGCGGCTAGGTCTTGAGCGACTAACATTCGCTCCAGAGCCAAAACCCTCAGGCAAAAATGGCATCAGTTAGATTGGATATTTCTAATGCGATTCCCTTTGTCTCCGAATTGTAGTACGTATTTAAATTGTATTTGGTCGAATATTTCCTAATCAGTACCTCCAGTAGCAATTGACAAAATTATTGACCCTTTTAACATCTAGTACAAAAAAGGAGCTTGCTAGAAACGAGCTGCACAAACCGAGAACGGGCAATGTGTTAACATGGTAAACGAAATGTGTGAAGTGATTTCTCTTATTTGATCTGAAGTGGGTTATTAAACATTATTTCGTTGAATATTTCCTAATGAATACTTTTGTCATGGTCAAGAAAGGGTGGTGACCCAATTTAATGACGTCAGTATCTCACGATTAGTGTGCGATTTTAGAGATAAGCGTGTCGCACGAACCAGGGACAGGCACAAATTTATGACGCTCGACGATTTCCTTAGAGTGTTGTGACATGCCAGAGAGAAAGAAAGTTATTGTAAAGTATGCATTGTATCCTAGAGGGTTTAAAGCTCAAACTCCTATTAATATCAGTGGCCCAAACTGAGTAGAACAAATGCGGGTAAGGTTATAAAACTGTGATGGACAGATGAGGATAAATGCAAATGTTATCTGATCAAATGTTTCAGTAAAGGTAGAACTTTTAATTTGCACACCAGGAATTGCAGAAGAAAAAATATTTTAATAGTGAAGTATCTGATAAAATGTTAAGTGGATATCAAACGGAGACTCCTATTGGAGAAGACATATTGCAGGGTGCAGTATATGACGAGATGTTTAGTCAGCGTGAATACCTGTATGAAGATCTGGTTATAGACTCGGCAGAAAATTCATTTAAGTGTGAACTATGTGATAACAATTTTATTTATTACGGAAGTCTGAACTTCCACAAGAGGACGCATGCTGAAGAAAAGCAATATAAGTGTGATGTATGTGGTGATGAGTTTATTCAAAGTGGACATCTAGAGGTGCACTTTTTGATTCATACGGACGGGAAACCATTCAAGTGTGAAGTGTGTGATAAACGGTTCCGTAGACAAGGATATTTGAACAGGCACAAGAAGACACATGGAGAGAAATCGTTTAAGTGTGAAATATGTGATAAAGCATTTTGTCGGCATGAGCTTCTACAAAATCACATGAGACTCCATACTGGGGAAAAACCATTTAAATGTGAATTATGTGATAAAGCGTTTCGTCTGAGTGAATTTCTAAGAGTGCATATGAGAACACATACTGGCGAAAAACCATTTAAGTGCGAATTATGTGATAAAACGTTTAGTCGGAATGAGAATCTGAAAAGACATATGAGACTCCATACTGGGGAAAAACCATTTAAATGTGAAGTATGTGATAAAGCGTTTCGTCTGAGTGAATTTCTAAGAGTGCATATGAGAACACATACTGGGGAAAAACCATTTAAGTGTGAATTATGTGATAAAACGTTTAGTCAGAATGAGAATCTGAAAAGACATATGAGACTCCATACTGGGGAAAAAACATTTAAATGTGAAGTATGTGATAAAGTGTTTCGTCTGAGTGAAAGTCTAAGAGTGCATATGAGAACACATACTGGGGAAAAACCATTTAAGTGTGAATTATGTGATAAAACGTTTAGTCAGAATGAGAATCTGAAAAAACATATGAGACTCCATACTGGGGAAAAACCATTTAAATGTAAAGTATGTGATAAAGCGTTTTGTCTGAGTGCAAGTCTAAGTGTGCATAGGAGAACACATACTGTTGTAAAGCCATTTAAGTGTGAATTGTGTGATAAAACGTTTAGT
The DNA here is from genome assembly GCA_016746295.1 of Potamilus streckersoni. NCBI lineage: Eukaryota > Metazoa > Mollusca > Bivalvia > Unionida > Unionidae > Potamilus > Potamilus streckersoni. Next base: position 128,309 of record JAEAOA010000336.1, read on the forward strand.
CAGAGTGTGCATCTGAAAGGACACATGAGAATCCATACTGGGGAAAAACCATTTAAATGTGAAGTATGTGACAAAACGTTTCGTCTGAATGATTTTCTAAAAGTACACATGAGAACACATACTGGGGAAAAACCCTTCAAGTGTAAAGTATGTGGTAGATCGTTTAGTGACCGAGGAAATCTTAGAGCGCATGAGAGGATACATTCTGGAGAGAAATCGTTTTAGTGTTCAGTATGTGATAAAGCGTTTCTTCAGAGCAAACATCTAAAAAATCACATGAGGACACATACTGGGGAAAAACCATTTAAGTGTGAAGTATGTGATAAAGTGTTTTGTCGCAGTGAACATCTAGAAAGGCACATGAGAACACATACTGAGTAAAAAAATGTGTGAAGTATGTGAATAAAAGTTTCTTCACGGTGGAAATTTTAAAAAGCGTATACATGCTGGACAAAAAAAAAATAATGTGAATTGTGTGTTAAACGGCACCGTAATCCAGGACATCTAAAGAGGCACAAGAAAATACATCATGCAGAGAAATCGTTTAAGTGTTCGATATGTGATAAAGGGTTTAGTCAGAGTAAATATCTAAACGTGTGAAGTTTGTGATAAACGCTTCCGTAACCCAGGAAATCTAAGCGAACACAAGAGAATACTTTCATGAGATAAATCATTTAAGTGTCCATTATGTGATAAAGGAATTTGTATGCGTGGACATCTAAAAATGCAAATGAGAACACATACTGGGGAGAAAACATTTAAATATGCAGAATGTGATAAGTATTTACTCAGAATTGAAATCTGCTAACGCACATGATGATACATACTAAAGCATGTGATAAAAGGTTCATTGACCATGGATGTCTTGAAGAAACACAATAGGATGCATCCTGAAGAAGAAAAATAATTGTGAAATAGGTGTTATATGGTTTAGTCAAGGTGGAGGTTTAAAGACTCGAGAAAATGAGTCATAGAGAATATCCTAGTGTGAAGTAAGCAATAAAATGTTAATTATAGTGGTTATCTCATGATTCACATGAGAGTACATACCGTTGAACATGAGAAGAAATATATAAGTATGAAGTAGGTTGTCAGACTTTCGTGATAACTAAGCACATGAAGTAATAAACATTTCAGTCAAGATTGATGTGCCTACAAAGTCAACCCTGTGCGAAGTGGGTGAACGATATTTTAGGTAGAGGAAGTAGTACAGTGAAGTAAATATTCTGATTCCCATGATTTGCTTGAAAGGGTGCATTTTTCTCATAATCTCAGTCTCATAACCTGAGAACGCAAACAATGAAAATGTTTTTAGAGTTTTAGACAGATTGATGATGGCGGGACCGAGACCTGACTCACCATAAAAGGAAAATGAATTTTATCTCCTAATTATGGTATCAAAAAACGTGTATCCCCATTTATAACAAACTTGCAAGTGAGGTCAAAACTCTATTTTTCGTATACAGCTCTTTAGAATGGGCTCTGTTTTACTTAGTCATGCTCAAACCCATTAGGTGTAAATATGATGTACTCGAAGTGGTTTTTTAATAGACAAAACTTATTATTTTTAGAATGTACATTTCCAGTACTTAGATCTGTTCTATAAAATTAGAATATTTTGCAGAGGAATTTTTATTTTTATTGCATGACAATATCTTACACAATATACAATGTTTTTTTTTAAACAATTATGAATTGGATGTATCACGCAATAAAGAAACAATGAGCTGTGTTTTGACATGTGAATATATTGTAGTATACCTTTGTCTTTTTAATATTAACAGATTACGCAATGAATCATGTATGTTTTAAAATGCACTTTATTTTTAGCAATCACTATATTCGTTTTAATTTGTGTTACACCTTGAGTCATTAAACATTCATAAAATGTAAATATATGGCGTGCCTATTGTGCTCCACTTCGAATTCGCAACAGCTATGACTGTATCTTTCTCTTTCTTTGCTCTCAAAGTGATTGATCAAGCTTAGATCATGAAGGTCATCGATGTGCTTACACTGATAAATTTTGGAGAGTTGAATCCTATCAACGATTCCTCCAACATCATGTCTTGTTGTTGATAACTGGATGCTTACAGTCACGCCTTAAATCTAGGCTGACATCAAACCTCCACTATATTGTAAGTCTTTCCACCACATGAAATCCATATATCATCGCACCAACTATCTCTTAACTTGTTTATCAGATTCCTTTGTTTTGTTTTGCTTTTTGTTCTGTGTAGAATGGAGCGAATGACGAACGCTATGATTTTATATATATGTCAAGCACGGAAGTGAATACAGATATCCCTTACAGCATTTCGCATATTAAATAATATCGTCACCAATGAACGTGCAATCGTAAAAAAACAAATATACTATCCACAACATAGTTATGAGGAAAAATACAAATACACTATCCAAACCATCGGGATAAGAAGAAACAAACAAATATACTTGAAAAAAAAACATTACATACTATTAACACCAACGAAAGAGCTAGCATTAAACACATACAAATATAGTATCCACACCAACGAACGAGGAAGCATAAAACACATACAAATATGCTATCCACAGCAGCGAAAGCACATGCAAAAATGTACAGATCACTAAAGGAGCGTTTGTAGTCACACTACACCACACTACATTCACACATATTGGTATATTGATTAGTCTCTCTTTCTAAAGATCTGGTTAGTCCTGAGAAGGACTATTTTTATAGAACTCCATTTGCACCTGGCTAATGCTGGCATCTTTCAGGACGGGCAACACACTCGCATCTCCGGCTCAAGTCCTGCTCCCAATTAATGCCTGTTGCTGACATCCCAGAGGAAGCCTGAGTGCCTTCAGATTCCCAGTCTTCAGTTTCTGGGATCCTGAACACTTGTGCAAGACTTGGGAATGTATCTGTGCAAGACTTGGGAATGATTCTGCGGACTCTGAGGTTACCCTTCTTCCCTTTGTTTTTCCGAATCCTCAATTTACCCCAACTTTTGTATCTGGTGGATATCGAGTCTTGGTACTAGTGGTAGTGACAGAGAATCTGATATTTATGCTGCTGGAGATGTCCTCACCTCAGGTTTCACCTCGCACAGAGGTAAAATGAAGAGGTGAATTCGGGTCCTTTTCGCATCTAGGATTCTGATCTTTTTCTCTGTAGCGTCCCTTGCGAATTCTTCCAAAATGCGCCTGGAATACTCCAGGTGCATTTTGAATTCTATAAGCTTCGCAATTCTATTGCACATCTTAGTCGAAAAGAACATATTCACAATGGCAAATAGACTGAAGTGCGCTTGGATTTATATTCGTGGAGCAAGGAAGTAAAATAAAACATCCCTTAACACTTAAGTTTACCATCACATGCAACAGATGAACACAAAAGAAGCACTCACGTTGACTTTAGATTTACAAACACAGACAGACACGTTTTTAACAAGACAGAGAAACGAATGTTTATAGATTCACTTCTATTTTCTAAAATATTTAAAGTTTTGGCAAACTGAATGAGCATATCTTTTCAATAGTATTGGGTAGCAATGAAAAACGCTGTTCTGGTTCACGGAGTGTAATGGCAATCAATTCTTTCTTGCTGTGTAAGATTGCGTCCCCGTCTGACAGCAGACATTCCTATGCAATATGGATTGCGTTTGTGAAAAAAGAAAGAAAATTCGTTGATGTTAATTCGACAGTCCGCAAAACCTCTGTCTGGTCTGGTTCTTGCTGTTTTTACTGCTGGTGTTTTTGTTGTTGTTGCTCGTCTCTCTGCTTCTTCTGAAGTCTCTACTTCTCATTCCATTATCCTTGTTCTTTCTTAATTTCCTCTCTAAATAACTCTTCTATTAGGTCTTTGGCTATGAAAAACAATCCTAGCTTTCTATATCTCTTCATGTTTAGTTATCAAGTATAGCCTTCTACAATGTAATTGAACGTAAGCTTTGTTCAGTTTAGCAAGTCTGGAAGTTATATTGATAGATTGACGAGTTAACCGTTGATACGACTGGAGCCCACCCGCTTTATATCGTAGAAACACAGACATGATCGAAAACATTCATACTGGGTTTTAGCATAAGAACGGTATGATAGCTCATATCAAGGTGTGTGTTAGAGATAAAATCAAAGAGCATATCATCACAGTGTGGCTTTATCACAACAAAACGACAGACACGTTTTGAAAAATATAACAATTGTATTCAAGTAACAAGAAACAAGGGAGAGAGAATAGTTATATCAAAGAAACAAATTATTTTGACAAAGGTTGACAACGTTGTTAAATTATGTGAGACTTCCATTGATGAAATTCAAGAGACTTTGATGTACACTATGTTTTGTAGCTAAAGATAAAAGATAACCATAACGGTCACAAAAACATCTATCTTCTTTCCTATTATTTTCATGAAGAGTGACGTTCAAAATAAGTTACTCAATGTTCTAAAGAATATCCCAGCCGTGTTGATAAAGAACGTACACACAATATTATCTACACGCCATGGAATTGTTTCCTTGTAATTTCACATTACTGTATCGTGCTGTCTGGGTATTTCGTCTCCCTAAAGTCAATGCTGCCATTCTTTCAAAGGAGGTAATCCATACGAACCAAATTACTCCACACAATTCTCTTGAGGAAAGTAGACGACTGTTTTGATTTTCGACGATGTTTATGAATTGTGTAGGATGAACCATTTTAATCAGAGCTACTTCCCAATGGGCATCGTGGTGTTATTGTATGGAATTAGGTAATCTGGCCGTGTAACATAACAAATTGTAATTAGAAAAAAACCTCCATGGAACTGTCACTGGGTAATTAGTAGCTCATAATTACACAGTTTGAGTGTCAAAGGAGTCACTGGATTTTTGTTGTAGTTTATAATTATGTCATGACTGTTTGTTATGGCTATTTAATGTATTTATATGAATTCACAAAATTCCAAAAGTCTAAAATGTTACTAAGCACATTGCAGTAATACCAGCAAAAAATTTAAATAATTCCATCCAAATGATGACTGAACACAACTATAAACTCGGATCATATATTTCCTAAGAATGATATTCGAAAGAGAACTGATAACTTTGTTTACAAAACCTATATATACTATTTCACTTGACCCAAGACACAATAGTGTTTCCAAGGGAAAACCCAGGTATTAAACTCAAACAAAAGTTATTGTTGTTGTTGTTGGGCTTAACGCCATTTTTCAGCACACGATAGGCTATTCATGGTTGCCAGTATTAATGGTGGATGAAGAATGCGGAGAAATCACCGGAAAGAACCACCGACCCACGAGAAGCTACTGGCAAGCTTTCTCAAATATCTACATTAGCCGAATCTAAATCTAATCCTAGACTCTAACACACCCAGACAGAGGTGAGATGGCAGTAATCCGTAACGGACAGCGCATTGGACGATTCGGCCACTCGGCGCCCCCTCAAACCAAAGTAAACATCATATTTTAAGCTATGAGAAAAGAGAGATAGGTCTAAGCTCTACTCTCAGTCATGGACAAAAACAAGAAGGAACAAAATATGAAGCACACAATATATAAAACATTTACATAACATAAAAAAAAACAAATAACAAGTTACAACTTGAATATATGAAAATTCCATATTTAATTAATGATTACAAAACACACTTCTCAGACAGTGAAAGGAAACAACTACCACTGTTGAAGTGGGATTATATATAATTTTGTAAGAAAGCAGTATATCGCTTTGAAGGTTATTCGTATATAGCATATGGCACTATACATCGGGAAAGAAAATGGCCATTCTTTGGATTAAGTAAACAGTTGGCAAGAAATGCACTATGATGTCTGCATCATGGCAGTTTGATAGTGATTTCTAATGCTGGGGCATCATGCTGCAGACATGTAGCATCTTGTCCCACCCAGTTCCATTATCCTAACAACAAACCAACCAGTCCTAACACTAGCCTCTTAATACTGAGTGCCTAGCGATGCAGCTGTTAGTACTATTTTCATAAGTTTTGTGTAAAACTTTACTAGTGTTCGAACCCACGATGACCTCACAAATCAGAGGCAGACAATCTAATTAATAGGCTAATGAAGTGGTCACTGGACAGAAGAAAAATTTACACAATGATAGTGGTCTTCATGCTGGACTCACAATACAAAATCAGGCCCTATATTAAACCTATGGGAACACTAAAATACAAAAAAATTAAATTACTTTAAATCTCTGAATGCTCATGATCAAATCTATCAATATAGACATTATATAAGCCCAAATTCCAGTTTATGTTTGGAAAAATAAACAAATGAGTCTCAACTTATTTTGGATCAACATGGTTCCGAAACACATGCTTTCAATTTTTAATACAATTTAAAAAGATTTCTCATGTTATTTTTTGTACCGAAATTTATGTCGTAACAACTTAATTAAATAACGGGGTGTTAACTTCAATAATGAGTTTTCTAAAGTAAAATCTTTAAAGGATTCAAATTCAAATAGTAAAAGACAGCCTCTTTTTCTGTTACAAATAGGATAAGCTTCCATGCATTTACATAACTGCAGTTCCAAACTCAATATGGATCAATAGCTTCTTGTTTATACTTCAACCTGAGGTAAATCTTAAATTGTATTAATGTCATGAATTCATGGTTCTTATTTATCCCGCCAAAAGAACATACTCAAATCAATATTTACCCAATAAACATAATATTAATTGTTGCTCTTCTTGCTTCTTTTCCCTGTGATATGTACTGACTATTACAACATGTAGGAAGCTTAATGACCCTTTCATCTTAAAAATGTATTGTTTTTGGATCAAATTAATAGAAAGTCTAAAATGCAATAGCTTAATCATACAGGCTTTTTGCATAAACATACATGCCAAACCCAAGAGAAGTATGGCCATACTGTTTGCATATATAAGTAAAAAAGCATAATCTGAGCATAAAAGTGTAATCTATATTTTACTACTACTTGTTATTAGTACCCGTACTTCACTGAGGCTATGAAGTCATAGCAAATATATTGCAAGTAGTAATTTCAGTATACTTCAGGGTTTACCTCATCAGCTGGAAGCCAGGATATTTACCTGGATACTTTTACTTTACACCTGGCTAATTTATTAAAAAAATAGTTTATCACCAATGGGGCAGATCACCAAACACCCTTCTTGCTTTGTCAACTCACCCTCCAAATTTAAATCTAATAGAAGGCCCTTAAACTGTATAAAAGGTACATTTATTTTTACTAATGACCTTAAAGACAGAGATAAGTATGACTCTGAAACCTCAGTTGCCATATGCAGAGATAAATGAATTATCACACCTCATGGTCTGAGCTGAAGGATTATTACCAATGGAATTCTGAAGATTTTGTTCTATCGTCAATAATCTCAACAACAAAGAATTACATATTTGATTCAGCATGTGTAATTCAAATGCTTGGTTGCAATCATCTCTTATTCCACCTGTAATAAGGTCTGGAGTTTGTCTTCTGAATTGTCATAATGTACGGAGGGAGCATCTTGGTACCCCCGTGAGACTTGTCAGAGATTCTGAAGTGGGATACAGGCTCAGTAACTCATGCTGAGAAGAAATAGATATTTCACTTTATCTTCCGTCCCTTGATCATTTTTTCTAAGTTCATTAGATTATATATTCTAAATTCACACTATGATGATGTGCAATTGGCAACAGAGCAGGCACATGTCCAATACATCCTCTATGACAGTGCCCAGAAAATTCCACCAGTGTAAATATATTATGCCTTTCAAAGTCAAATGTGATAAGAACTTCAAAACTTATCAATGGTTTCATCAGATATTAAAAAATGCTGTATGTACCATATAAAACTATATCTTTACTTTCTGTACCCCTGTAAAAGAAAATTGCATGATCAAATTTAAGAAAAATAATATCATATAATTAATTGGATTATCTGCTGGTTATTGTAGCATCTGAAGTATAAGTGAAAATCTAGTAGAATGAGAATGACCTATCAGAGTTGCTTCCCTTTTTCTATACATATGTGTATGCTTGTGCGTGTGTGTGTGTATGTGTGTGTGTGTGTGTTCAGGGGTCACTCTACCAGGCGAAGGGAACAAAAAAGTCGCATGTACCACCAGGAAAACATGGCCATTGACAGATGCCTTCTGATGTTGTGAAGAAAACAGAGTTGCAAACGATCGCATTCTTTTTAAGCAATTGATACGACGTCTGAAAACGTTCAGAATCCTACGGAATGAAATTTCCATTTCATTGCTTGGGCACATTGACGAAATTGTTAAAGTTTGCAGTGCACTTTGCAACTTAAAATAACCTATTTATAGAAACTAAATTAAGCAGACATTTTTGTATGCTCTGTATAGATTCATGCTTGCTGACCCGAATAGTGAAAGTTTATGCATATCACTTAATTGCATATGTTGAAATTCGAATATTTTTGAATCTCGTCTATAGTATTTTCCACATAAGTTTTAATCGTCCTAACCAGAGAGCACCTTAACAAAGTAAAATTCCCATTTCTTTGCTTGGACAATTTGATGAAATTGTTAAAGTTTGCAGTGCACTTTGCAACTAAAAAGATAGCACCTTATAAATGTAAAATCACATTACCGAAATTGATTTATGTTTGATATATATATATATATATATATATATATATATATATATATATATATAAATATAATGTTTAGAATTAGAATGTTTACATATTCTACATTAGAAGCAATGCCTAATAATGCATAATTATATATTTGCAAGGTTTAATTTGCATATTTGTTGTACATTTATGCCTTGCAAGTTTGCATTACATATTTGTTGCACACATCAGAAAAACAGGCATAAAATTACTTCGTACATATTTTAATGTTAATGACGTACATTTGCTCTTCATTAATACACAAATACCATTTGTGATAGTGAGGCACATAAAAGGTCATTGACCAATCAAACAAGACTAGGGTGGGTGGGATAAAAAGGGTAACATGGTAATAAAACAATACGTCACAATACTGTCTTAACATAGCCTGTGTGAAACAATATTACAAAGTCTTTTTCATTAAAAAACAATATTGTATTTCAGAAAACATTTTTTTATGCTAATTTATGTCTAAATAGCTTTTCTTGCTAGTATTAAAAACCAAATTAAAAATGACTTTCTAGCATCATGAAGTTATTTGTTTTCATTTAGAAGTAACAACTTATTTACTGACATTTTATACAGAGCTACTCATCATTTTCTATTGGCAGATTATCAGCATTTATTCTGGCACATTTTAAATGTACCCAGATATCACATTTGTCACACTTCACAGATTCCTCCTTATAGTTTGATGATTCATTAATACATTCTAATGTAGAGACTCCACATAGGTAAATAGGTTTCTTTAAGTGTCTAGCCCTGCACTGTCTAACAGGTTTGGATCCTGTTGCGTTAGCTGACTTCGGTACTAGCACATTTAAATCTACTGCTTTAAGTGGGATAACTCTTGCAGTTTCATGCTGACTTTGCATGTCAGCTACCTGCATGTTGTTTTCCTCAGATGCTACTGATGGGATCATAAGTTCTGGAACAATAAATTTGCTCCAAAACCATGTCAAATCTTTTAAAATAGATAACCAAAAATGTTCTTAAAATTTTATCCGAATGGTAAAGTTACCATGAAAAGCGAAAATAAATAAATCACAATAGTCTCTTCTCATTACTTCCATCTGGCCTTACAAATGATAAAAATCAGGGTGAGACTGCTTTAAATAAAGTTACCCATTGGTGTCCACCTGAATGCATGGTACATTCTCATATGATGGAATCTAGTCTTTAATTGACTCTGGACATTTTATCTCACATAAACCAGACCACAACAACTACAGGAAACAAACCTGGTCTGCACTTGCAGATATATAAGGTTTGTCATTTATTTGTATTTATGGCAAGTGTTTATCCCCACAAGCCTTGGGTTTTATCAATATAAACAAAGAAAATTATCAAAAATATGAAATAATATTATATATAAGTTGGGATGGTTTCAAAAGGTTTCATCGATTTTTATTGATAAAAAAGATCTACAGCTGAGGTGAACGATACAGAACATTGCAAGCCTGGTCTTTCACCAGGTTTGTTAAGTATGTGTTATATTGTAAATATATTTACTAATAAAAACAATGGCCAAAAGCAGCAGGGAGGGCGAACCCTACAAAATTTTGCGACAAAATCGATTAAAGCCTCAGAATGCCAAATGGAGCCTTCATACGAAATCTCATATTTTAACCCAAAAAAATAAAGACTCCATTTTTACAAATGGAGCCTTAGCGATTTTGTCGTAAATACATTGTCATAACCACCATCAAAATTGCTGCCATCGACGTCGCAAATATGTTGTCATCTCGCCCTCCCTGCTGCTGAGTAATACAAATTATTTAACCAAATATTTAATCAAGTCCAATACGATATCGTGTCCGAGGGTCGTGTAAATTTATTGTTATAAATCTATATGGGACTGACTGAGCATGACTAAAATAATTTTTAAATCCATTGAAGTCCATATCGGAACACCATGTCTGCCAAATATTTCGTAGCGTATGTGTATCAACGCCGTTGAATACAGCAAGAATATTGCAGTTATCGCGAATCACTTTTGGAATTTGCGTGTATCGTTGAGTGACATATATCACGTCAGTGTTTTTATGCATACCTCGTGAAAATATTCTAGCAGGGTTTTTTGATTATCTAACATTACATCATCGTACACTACAAGATTGTTTATGTCTCCATCCATCGAGATCTTCTACTGATGGTGCATCATTAATATCAGTAATAAAGTCTATTACACTTTCACCTTTAATTTCTGATGCATTTTCATTATAATCGTTTAGCACTTCATAGCACCGTTGATCATCTACGGATGGGGCAACTAAATATAATTTATCACACTTCATAAATCGCATTATCAAATTAAGCAGCAATTGTGTTTTACCCGATCCAGATGGTCCGATTATAATGGCACGGACAGAATTCGGAAGCGCTGCGTGGTGTTTCACCGGTTCTCTTCGTTTAGTCGCTGAAAAATCAATTATATTCATAACTCTATATATAGATTATGGATTTATATTGTGTTAAATGTAAACAGCGTACTGATACAACCGATCAGACAACCATTACAACTAAAAAAAATAGACTAGCGCTTACTGGTAAGTGTGTAACATGTGGTACAAAATAATTTAGATTTTTAAAAAAAAGCAACTTGGAGGTGATATTGCCGCAAAACTTGGAAAACTCCCCGGAACCCCATGGGCAAAATACCCCGGCGAAAATCACCTTCCAGGATATAGTTACTGTGGTCCCGAAACGAGATTAGATATCAGACTTGATGATCAAAATCAGCCACGGCCTGGTGAGTATCCGATAAATGCTATTGATAAGGCATGTCATGCTCATGATGTTGCATATAAAAGTAATAATTTGCAACAAAGACATCTCGCGGATGTAAAATTAATTCATGCGTTAAATGCTATTCCCGATAAATCCTTCAAAGAAAAATTGGCTTCATGGTTGGTCAAATCAGCTATGAAAGGCAAATTGGTGTTAGGTGCTGGTAATTGAAAACACTAGTGTTTTTATAGTATGGAATCTATTTACTATTCTCCGAAAGGATACTGGAGGGGTAAAGCAGCAATTAGTAAACTCGCTAACGCTGCAAAAGTGAAAAAGTCCACTGCGGAAGATTGGTTATCCAAACAATCTATATGGCAAATTTATCTACCACCGCCTAAACAAATTAATTATTCTCATTTTGATTTTACCGTACCCAATGAAGTTCATCAGGCTGATTTATTGTTTTTACCACATGACCATGGTTACAAATACGCGCTAACTGTAGTTGATATTGCGAGTCGATTTAAACAGGCAGAACCATTGAAAACAAAGTCAGCTTCTGAAGTCGCTTCTGCATTTGAAAGGATTTATAGACGAAGTCCTCTAAGATGGCCAAATCTATTACAAGTTGATCCTGGCAAAGAGTTTCAAGGTGCTGTTCTATCAACAAAGAAAACTCATAATGTTACAACACGAAGGGGACATACTGCGTTACATCGTGATCAGGCAATTGTAGAACGATTTAATCGAACTCTTGCAGAACGGTTATTTGGATATCAATATGCAAAAGAATTCATCCAAGAAAAACGATCTCGTGAATGGGTCCAAAGGTTACCGAGTGTAGTTGCAGCGTTAAATAACGAGATTAATCGAACTATTAATATGAAACCAAATATTGCAATAAAAAATATATACCCGAACAACCACAGCGGGTTAGCACTCAGCCACTTCTCGGTGATTTTATGTAAGATATTTATACGAACCAGGAGAACTTGAAGGTGGTAAAAGAAGAGCTACTGATCCTATATGGAGTGTTACTACGCATAAAATTTCAACCATAACGCGATCAACTGGTAGACCTCCAATCTACAGATTGGATTCAACTGCACCTCAGCGTGCTTTTACACGCGAACAACTACAAGTCATTCCGGACGATAATCAATTACCGCCACTAGGTCTTAACTAGCTCCGTTACGTCTATTACACTCAAGACAGGTCAAAATCACATTGTTTCTGACATGACCAAGACTGTTATTTTTTCTGTCTACGGTGAATTGTCGAGGGTCTTTATCCGAATACTGCCAGTGCATTATACAATTGCAACTGGCGCAGTGATTATTCTGTTGTTCTTCTAATGCTTTTATTACTTCAGCATCAATATCAAATTCTCGTTGATTTTTTTGTCCTGCTGTTTGTAACCAGATTATTTTATTAATGATGCTAATGTCAGTGCTATCATCGTTTTCATTATCATCATCATCGAAAACACTCCTTCGTAGTTGATTTATTCGTCGTACTCTGGACACTGCGAGATAGACTAAATTTGACCATTCAATGCGATTATCAACTATCCAAACAATTGTATCCGTGATGGTCAATCCTTGTGACGAGTGTATTGTTGTTACATAACCAAGAGTCCAAGGTGATTTATCAGCGCATAATGCATCTTCTACAGGATTGATAACAACTAGCACAATATAATTTAACACTAGAATCTGTTTCTCCGTCTGGCCTGGAATTTCAACTTCAATATTCTGCTTTCGTGTATCCAATGGTCTATAACACAACGGTACTGGAAACGTTGGGAATTTTTTCTTGTGTAGCTCAAACAACTTTTTCTGAAGTGCGTCTCTGACTATCTTTCTACTTGCTGCTACAAAATCATTTGGTCTCCATGTTTCCCAAAAATCATTCATAGGTGTTTCAGGAATTATTTCACGCGCTACCTCACATTGAATTCTATCGGGTTGTAATCTATTTAGTTTTTTAAACTCACGTAACTGCTCATCGAGTGCTCTATAGTCAGTATCAATTTCTTCGTAATAATCAACAAATCCTTTTAACCAATTATGCGGACCTCTATCAACAAATGGTTGTGGTTGACCATGATCGCCGCACAATATAACTTTTGTATTATTTTGCAATAACCAATCAAGAAACATTTTTAATACATCTTCTGAAACAGTACATGCTTCACCCCAAATAATAACCGAAGGAATAAATTTCTCACCCATTCGCTCAGGAGTACAAGCATCGCCCTTGTATCGAAAAAAAACTATGATACGTGCAAGCTTCAACGGAAAATCCTTTGGATTTTTGACGTTGTTTTATCTCTCTCGCTAGTCTATGGGTTGGTGTGAGTACAATCATGGACGTTCTCTCTCGATATAATTCTATCACACGTGTTGTCTTTCCAGATCCACCACAACCGTTTATATAAACTGTTTTATATCTACAAATTGGATCTGATATCGGTGGTGCTTTAGACATAGAAATTCCTTCGGATTTTTCACTGATAGAATTATCGTTTTTCAGGTAACTGCTTTTAATCTCAAGGTCTGCTGATTCAGAATAATCGCATTGTATTTCACGTTTAATTTGCCATGTTCCCCAAGTCTCTTCGCTATTAGTAAATTTAGTTACCTCTTTGATATATTTTTTATCGACATACATTGAATCAATTGCAACTCTAACTGCTATATTAGGATATCTATTTATCATTGCAAATAAATTGATAGATGCATAACCCAGCATAGAAGCCCTTAATGTAGATATGCAGAGCTTTCTCCATCACTGTAAGTAACAATTATACCTAACTTTGTTTTATTGGACAAGAAGGCTGTTTTACAATTTGCGTATCTATTTTTCTCTACTGCATCTTTAATAACGAAGTCTTATTCGGCATCATCTATAATCAATCGTGAGGATTGTCTTTTAAAGTTGAATTTTTTCCACCTTGTGTAAATTTACCGATTATTCTTCGGCCGAGATCCTTTGCTTCACTATATCGTTGATTAAATATCTTTTTTGACCATTCAATGATGTATTCCTCGTCAGCATCAATATGTTTTCTAGACTTATCGATTATACTATCAAGAAATTCTGGTTCTTCTAACCAGACATTGGTTTGTTTTTGATATAAGATAATCGCTTCGCTGACAATCAACGAAACTAACATTTTACAATCAATCATATATCGCAATAACACTATTGGTAACCACATCTTTTCAGCCATGTGTCTACCAATCCAAACATAACAACACGGATGAAGTCCTTCAACGAATTCAAATGATACTTCGCGAGCAAAACCGGTCAAATCAAAATCAGGCAGTGGTCCATTAATAGCAACTCGAGTCATTTCGTGTGTGGGATGTCCAAACCGTTTAAAATACTCACCAGCGAATCCATATCCTAGAAAACTTCCTGGATAACATGCAACGATATCAACTGATATCATACTCTCACAATTGTATTTTACGTTCCATAGACCGCCATGATAATATTCCAAACAGCTGGATTGAACATCCTGTAAAACTCTTTTCGTGTTGGTTTCCAATTATTTTTTTTTCTTGCAAAATGAGCTGCAACCGATGGAATTGTAAAACAATTTGTAAGTAACAGTTCGTAATCGTCGGATTTTTCATTTAAAAAAAGCTAGCGTTTACACCGAGACTTATTGCTATATTTTTCATCCTATTATGTAGACTATCAGTACGATATAATTCACCGTTAGGTCTCACAAATTGATTGAATTGACATTCTTCATCTTCAAAACTATGAAGTCGCCATACTGATACAGGGTCGTTTTTACACAAACTAGCAATAGCATCGAATAATCTTTCTTCAGTGAGAATACCATCCTTGGTAAATTCTTCTGGGATATATTTCACTGTTCTGTCTCGCGGGAATATTGTAACCGCGGATGTCCATGCGTGTTTGTTATGATCAATAATTTTGTTTGGAGCTCCGTTTTTATTGTATTTCGATTCGTATAATACTTCGCCGGTTATCGATGAAACGTTTATCGGAAATCTCAACCACTTTTCCAATCTAGCTATATCGGAAATAGTTGCTCCGTTCTCTTTCACTGTTAGCTCCCATTGACTTATTTTTTTACGTCTTAGATCGGTTAATTTATTCCCACAGAGTGCATTTGTAAAGTGTTCTTTGATACGTTGTGCCACACAATTGAGTGGTTTTTCCACTGACGTTGACTGTTTCATTGGTGCTAGTTTTCCAATGTCATGTTTCTTATTTAACGGATACATCCCATAAACAATTGCTGTTTCTGGATACGCTTTTTCATAGTATGGTTTATCAATTCCAGTTAACAGCCCTGGTCTGGAATCACGGCTAACAATGACTGTTGTCTTATCTTTGAGAATTGGCTCAAACTTGTCTCTTATAACCCAATCGACCGATTCTAAATTGATAATGAATGTCACTCTGAGAAAATACCTTTTATTGCCAAGTTGTGATAGTATCATAGCTGCTGTTTCATCATTCATTCTAGCATCAACAACACCATCAATTTTAAATGCTGACCAGGTGTGTGATGCGCCGTCCTGTTTAAACTCATTAACACAATCTCGTATTTTTCTAATCAGACTTCTATTATTTATTCTCTCTTTTGGTACATCTTCGGGAGTTCTATCAAGATTGAATTTAATATTTTTCCAAGGCTTGATTGCCGATAATCTCTTGAATTCTTCATTCATATAAATAAGA
This sequence comes from Potamilus streckersoni, assembly GCA_016746295.1. Classification (NCBI taxonomy): domain Eukaryota; kingdom Metazoa; phylum Mollusca; class Bivalvia; order Unionida; family Unionidae; genus Potamilus; species Potamilus streckersoni. The sequence continues at coordinate 144,377 of JAEAOA010000336.1, forward strand.
CAAGTATTTAAATAGAAAATTTTGTTTATATATAATGAATCACTGCAAATGGCTTATGATTGGATCAGTAACCCCATGTAATAAATCGTGTAGAGGTGAATTCTGTGGATATCACTTACAGAGTGTCAGAAATAATTCGACAGGCCCGGCACCATGCATAAATTGTGGAGTGGGTGTGAGAGGAAAATCACAATTATGAATCAATTGTGGGGGTAAGCGGTTTAGAGAATTAAAACGTTATTATGATAAACTAATAAAAAACGCTATCATTGACCGTAACCATGACTCTGTCAAAGACGTAATCATAAAAACCGCTCAAGACTACATTAATAGATTTATAATTAAAGCAAATAATGAATTAAACAAATAGTATTATTATATATAAATGGAGCAAGAATTCAGACCACATCCAATACTCGTTAATTATGAAATATCTGCTGATGGTGATGTTAGACACTGTAGACTGAAAAAGCCAATTGTTTTTTTTTTAATAATCAAGGATACTTGCAATTTACTGCTGGAAGAAAGAACTATTGCGTTCACATAATTGTATATGAAGCATTTTATGGATTGATTAAGGATGGTAATGTTATTGATCATATTGACTATAATCCTTTAAACAACGCGATTTCCAATTTACAATGCATTTGTCAAAGAGAGAATACAAAAAGAGGAAAGAGAGGAAAATACTCAAAACGACGCAAGGGAGTTAAATCATTTGATACAACGACGAATGAAGAAAGAGTTTTTCATTCAATGAATGCTGCGGGAAAATATTTTGGAATATGTATGCCTTCAGTTCGAAAAGTTGCTGAAGGGATTTATCAAACAGCTATCTCAAAGAAAAATGGACATAGAATAAAGTTTTCCTATTTACAAGATAACTCTCAATAGTGAGTTATGCTATTTTAGTCATTTTTGCATGATTTTACAATTCAGACCAATTACCATGGGGTAAAGTAGTCGATTTTCCATAGGGCAAAACGCTAAAAACGTTTCACGTTAATATCATTATGTACATATATTTTTTTCAATACATATTCGCAATATCCACGCATACATGTATTAAAAAAGTAAATCACAGTAGCTGGAACAGCCGGAACAGCCACATAAACAAATAGTAAATATGGTTATTGTACCGAAACTCGCGTGTGTAACACAAGGCACTGGGTCTAGGTTCTATTAATAGAATTTTAAGAATCCCAATTACGTACGTTAACAGCGCTGTTTAGATTTTGTATGAAAATGAAATTCCTTTGTAATTACAAATTAAAATAGATTGTATGTGAGGTCAAAATATTAAAGCGCATTACATGTAATTTAGTTTTTTTAGTGTGGTAGCTACATGTAATAAAATTATCAATGACACAGAAAATATAATTCTCGAACCATTCAAGAAATAGCAGGTCATACGCATCAGTTTCTGTAACAAATGTTGCAGCTGATACACCATATGGGGATAACCCAAATATCCGAGATGGTTTCGTAAATAATGGCATTATGGCGCTATTTAACAGTGCGAGATATATCATTGATGGAAAAGAAATTGAATCAATAGAACAAAATGTTGATATTGCAACAACAATAATCGGACTTGCGAGATATTCTGATGATTATACAAGATCGGCTGGTCCGTCTATGATGTTTGCTAAGGATACTTCTGATCATCCGAACCATTATCAATTTGTTAAAGTACGAACTCCGCAAGATACTGCAGAAGTTGATCACCAACTTGTAAATCATCCAGACCGTGAAGGTAGACTAGGCAGTCCATTCGACATTTTAAGAAAGGTCAATGATAATTTCAATCTAGGATTTGCAACACGAAAAGGAGCATTAAAAGGACAGCGTCGGAGGTTTTCATGTGCAATTCCGTTACATCACATATTCGGATTCTGTAGAAATGTCAGAAAAGTCATCTATGGAGCAAAGCATACAGTCGTGTTAGTGCGAAAGGAGAATGACAATGATGCAATCTTGCGTGCTAATGGTGTTGATGATGGTAAAGTCAATTTAAATAAATTGGTTCTATGGATGCCCGTCTTGACACCAGCAGTTACAATAGAGCAACATTTACTATCGTTTATGGACACAGGTGGAAAATCATTGCTAAGTTGGCTAACAACAACGACTGATACGAAGCAGGATAATGTAAATGGCACATTTACATGGCACTTAGCATCAAAACAAGGTGTTTCAGCTCCACGTCATATCTTTATAGCGTTACAGGATGCAAATCGAGTAGGTCGTCAATTATCTAGTCATATGATATTTGATAAATTAGGAGTAAGTGAAGTTTCGTTGAGAAAAAACGGACAACAAGAGCCAGCAGAGATTGTACAGCTTAATTATGAGAACAACGATATAGCACGTGTATATCATAGAATATTGTCGTATATGGGTCGTGATCAAAATGATGATACTGGTTTGCAAATATCGCAAATTGATTTTGAAAAACACTATCCGATTTATTACTTTTCATTGGAACATCTTGACATGATGAGACAATCTGTTGTTGATATATACTTCCAAGCTCGGCTACAACACCCTGCTGGTATAGCTGATTATAGAGCAGTTGCTGTCATTCTCAGTGATAAATCAATGTTGTTAGAAGGAATTGGCGGACGAATGAGACTTATTGATGCACCAGTAGAAAATCTTTGATTTCCAAACATGTAATGTTTTCAAAAATCATTTGATTTTCCAAACATGTAGTTAAGATTTTCACATTAAGATCAATTAAATTTGTAAATTACGTTGTAGAATAGAATGACATATAGTATTGTTAATTTCCAGTTGACTGATGGTCAGGTCAAGAAATTGAAATCAAAGTCAGCTAAAGAATGTGGAACCACAATAACCCTGAAACCCACTCAAATGTCTGGTGGTGCACATAAATTATTATTGACAGATCGTCAAATAAAACATTTCAATGATGCGCTAAAGAACAAACGAGGAGTTCAAATTGATTTTTCGAAAGCAGCAATCGCCAGTATGATAAAATCAGGTGGTTTATTTCCGCAGTTAGCTGCTATTCCAGCATTGATTGCAGCGGCTGCCTCAGCGGTTGCGAAGGCGGCAGCGTTAGGAGCCGTTGGTACTGCTGCAGGAATGGCCCTGAAAAAAGCTACTGGGAAAGGCTATAAAAAAGGAAAGGTTCTAAGACTACCAGGAACCCTATACAATTGGTACAAGGGCACGGGCCTAAGAATACCAGGAACGGCTTATTACTGGAAAAATCCCTTGGATTTTCACCAGTGTCCAATTTTGATTTAATTGACGCTGTAAAATCGTTATCAATAAAACACTTTAGAGGAGTTTTCATGAGAGATCAATTACCGTCAAAACCAATGAAAAATGAAACGGGTATTATCAATCTTGATAACAGCAGAGGAAAAGGAACTCATTGGGTCGCATATGCAATTGATTCACGTGGAATTGTATATTTTGATTCATATGGTTTAGCTCCACCAAAAGAATTCATGCGATATATATCCACAATAACAAAATCATCTCCAATTTTTTGTTCCACGCTACCAACACAACGGTTAAATAATCCACCGATATGCGGTCGTGAAGTATTAAACGTCCTTGCAGAGATATCTAGATTTCCAAGGAAACCACCACAAGTTGTTGTTAATGAATATACTAGTGGGCAATGGAAAAAACGATAGCGTTATGATTTAGAAAAACGTTAGCGTTTTCGTATAATGATTGATATTTGCGGACGACCTTTATCAGAGTGAAAAAAAACAGAAACCGATAGTAAATTCGCTGTCGAAAATGTAAAAAAAATAATCGAAGATGAAATCGCCGAGACATTAAATTTGTCAAGTGTAGATTCTGGGGAAATAGTTGTATTTCAAGATCGACAGGGCAAATTGAAAACTAGTAATGTTTCATTGAATGATGTCTTAATACGAAGACGTGACGTCGTTGAAGATACAATAGTGTTATATTCAAATGATGGAAAACTCAAACCAGGTGTACTTGTTTCTACAATCACAGTTGCATTAAAAATTTAAATGAAGAACTTGAAAAACATATAACAACGTATACTTCCCTTCGTAGAGATATTATCAATAAATTTTTAGGAACACCAGCGGTAACCTCTCCATCTCTCGCTTTAATTAAATCCAATTTTGATGAAATTAACAGGATTAATAGATTTTTTGGAAAACCAGCGGTAACCTCTCCATCTCTCGCTGAAATTAAATCCAATTTTGATGAAATTAAATCCAATATTAAAAATATTAATGATGCTGGATTTAATATTATTAGAGATAACATTAGTAATATTAAAAAAACTATCGAGGATATTACAAAGTTTAAAACAGACAATCTTCCGCTACTTGAAAAAATAAAGATTCCTCATGAGAGGAATATCATAAATATGGTATACACAGTTCTCTCTGGATCATTAGATTGGGAACCTAAAAAGAATACAATAACTCTCACTGTGTCAAACAAGGGTATTTATCGATTAAGAATAATGTCACTAAACCAATTTAATATATCATCATCGACTTCATATGGATACAACAACGTGATTTCAACGACTATTGACGTGGTTGAATACAAACGGTTTACAATAACAAGCACTGATCCTAATTTAAATAAGACATCATTTGTATGGTACATGGAGTTTGTAGCTGATCTAAATTAGAATTTTTAACAATTAGAAACCACTTGAGATTTTAAAATAATATGATTCCGTCATCGCAATATCGCTATGATACCGACAAAGAGTTTTTAACGAAACTCAAAACACTCATTGATGAGTATGAGATAAAAATTAAAAAGTATCGCAGGAGAATTACCGCGATTGATGTTACAGTATACTCGGTATCTGGTATAATGGCCGGTGCTGGTATTATACTATATTCAGTAACAATGGTAGCTCCGATTGCTGTCCCAATTGCTATTTCCGCGGTGACAACATTTGCTGGAATTGCAAATGCTATTACTAAAAATATCATCCTGTTCTCAAGAAAAACTTAACGACTATATAGTAAAACATTAAGCAGTATCTATCGGTTACTCACAATTATCCTCGTTAATGTCATCATCAATTAATGATACGATAATTACCGAAGACGAATTCTCCGCGATGATACGTATTTATCATACTACGATTAAAAACGCTAGCGTTTTTTCATCAATTGCAAAATTAGACATTGTAAATAATAATAATAATGTCGCAAGAGATTCAACTACTTCAGCGGATAGCAGAAAATACCACTCCGCGGAAAACAAGCATGATATCAATATCGTCAACAAACCCTAAATTCAGTGTGAATTTTCCTTCCCCTGTTTCAGTAAAGGAAATCGCGTTGGCAAAATTACGAGTGTATCATAGTTGGCTTAATATCAGATCGGTTCCATTTGATGGTCAGAGACCTAATAATTCTCTGGTATGTGCATATAGAAATAAAAAAGATGACACTCCAGATTGGAACGTTGTTTCAATACCAACTGGGTCCTATCAAATTGAGCAAATTAATAATGAATTACAACGTAGAATAAAATCCATTACTAGAAGGGAATCAAAAATTGCGATAACAGTTCATGAACCAACACTATCATCTACAATTGAAATAAGCTCCCCTGGGTATGTTGTAGATATTTATAACAGTTCAATAAGAACAGTATTAGGATGGCCCGAAGATCCACCTAGAAATGCTGGTAAATCCACGCTCGAGCCTGTAAAATCTGATTACGTCACTGATGAAATAAGACCTGAAAATCCATCAAAATCTTATAAAAAATTCGAGGATATAAACTTCACAAAACGATATCGATATAAGGATCAATATGGTGAGGATGCATGGATAATTCCACTTTTTAATGTTAATATTATACGAGAGGACGAAATTTTGGAAATGCATGATACAAGTCCAACATTTGTATATATTAAAGATAACATCCTTGATAGAATGAATAATGATTTTTTGTTGTTATTTCCCTCGTTAAGATCTGGCCTTCTTACACAAGCTGAGTTTGCTAGTGTAGTCGCTGCGGGTAATAAAATCATCGATGACATGGAAATATTTAATTCGAGGATTAATAATCTTTTTACTGATGAAAATAACCCGATTTCAAAAACTAGTTCAGCCCAAGATTATAAAAAAAATATAAATGAAAATCCAAATTATAAATTACCAGGATATAACGTTTTCGAGTTAAAGAAAAAACTCAGAACTGCCATCGACGAAGGATTTAATAAAATTTATCAATCATGGAAAGATAGCCAGCCAAATCCTATTATCCTCACTCATAATAATTCTCCCGACGGCGACGGTAGACATATCACACTGAACAATGTGGACATTTCATCGGTGATCGCACTTAATTTAACGTGTGATGTAATCGAAGGAAGTTATCAAATTAATATGGAACAATCAAATCAAGCCCGACAAGGTTACATTCTTTATTCATTTGCACCAACGGCTCCTCCAGGATTTTTAATTGTTGAAAATCCGACTAATCCAGTCTATATGCAATGTCAAAATGATTTGCTAACTAGAATTACTTTTACACTCACCGATCAGTCAAATAATTTAATTGATTTACGTGGTGAAGTATTATCGATTAGTCTGTGAAAAGCTAACAAATAATTTGTATTAATCAGCAGCAGGGAGGGCGAGATGACAACATATTTGCGACGTAGATGGCAGCAATTTTGAGGTTGGTTATGACAATGTATTTACGACAAAATCGCTAAGGCTCCATTTGTAAAATGGAGTCTTTATTTTTTTTTTGGTTAAAATATGAGATTTCGTAGGAAGGCTCCATTTGGCATTCTGAGGCTTTAATCGATTTTGTCGCAAAATATTTTAGGGTTCGCCCTCTCTGCTGCTCCACATGTAGCCCACAATTTCATCAACTGACAACCATCATAGCAAATATACATGCACATTCATAAATATAGTCATACCCGGCTCACTATTTCCCCCGTCATCGATCTTACCTTGCAGCGTGTTTGTCCAAATTACCATTAATATTTATTTTTGTAAGTGACACGTACAGCTGAAAGGCATGTGTTGACCATAAATAAAACTTGTCCACCGTCATGTCATTTAAATCTTCCATTTCAACAGCACGGTTGTCTTTTGATTCGAAGAATATGGAGCGTAAATGTACACCAGTCTAGTGAATCATGGCAGTCTGTGTTGAATATGACTCTATCTGCATTAAACAATCTCACCAGAATATTTCATCTTAGCACTCTGTGTTAAATTTGAATCGATCCGTACTAACCAGTGTTACCAAACTAGGCAATCTTGACAATCTGTGTTAAATATGAACTTATCTGCATTAGCCAGTGTCACCAGTCTTGATAATCTTGGCACTCTATGTTAAAAATGAATCTATCTCCATTCACCAGTGTCACCAGTCTAGGTAATCTTGGCAGTCTATGTCAAATATGAACCTATTTGCATTAACCAATGTCACCAGTCTAGGCAGTCTGTGTTAAATATTAATCTATCTGCATTAGCCAGTGTCACCAGTCTAGGTAATCCTGGCAGCCTGTGACAAATATAAATCTATCTGCATTAGCCTGTGTCACAAGTCTAGGCAATTTTGGCAGACTGTTAAATCTTAAACTATCTTCATTGGCCAGTGTCACCAGTCCAGGGAATCTAGGCAGTCTGTGTTAAATATGAAGCGATCTTATTTAGCCAGTGTCATCAGTTTATGTAATCTTGGCACTCTGTGTTAAATATGAAGCTATCTGAATTAGTAAGAGCCACCATTCTAAGTAATCTTGGCAGTCTTTGTTAAATATGAATATAAATATATATATATATATATATATATATATATATATATATATATATATATATATATATATATATATATATATATATATATATATATATATATATATATATATATATATATATATATATATATATATATATATATATATATATCTATATATATATATATATATATATATATATATGTATTAGACAGTGTCGACAGTCTAGGTAATATTGGCACTGTTTGTTAAATATGAATGTTTCTGCATTAGCAAGTGTCATCATTCTAGATAATCCTCTCAGTCTGTGTTGAATAAGAATCTATCTGCCTTAACCAGTGTCAGCAGAATATGTAATTTTGTCACACTGTGTTAAGCATAAGTCTATCTTCATTAGCCAGTGTTACCAGTCTAGGAAATCTAGGCATTATGTTGTATGTATGAACCTATCTGCATTAAACAGTGTCAACAGTCTCTTTAAACATGGCAGTCTTTGATGAATATGAATCTATCTGCATTAAGCAGTGTCAACAGTCTAGGTAATCTTGGCAGTATACTAAATATCAAACTATCTGCAGTAGTAAGTGTCACCAATCTAGGTATTGTTGTCAGTATGTGCAAAATATGAATCTTGCTGCATTAGCCAGTGTCACCAATGTAGACAATCATGGCAGTCTGCGTTAAATATGAATCTATCTGCATTAGCCAATGTCACCAGTCTAGCAATATTGTTTCTCTCTGTTTAATATTAATCTATCTGCATTAGCCAGTGTCACCAGTCTAGGTAATCTTTTCAGTCTGTGTGAAATATGAATATATCTGCATTATCCAGTGTCAAGAGTCTAGTGAATCATGACAGTCTTTGTTGAATATGAATATATATGTATTATCATGTGTCACCAGTGTAGGCAATTGAGGCTGTCTGTGTTAAATATGAATCTATCTGCATTAGCCAGTGTCACCAGTCTAGGTAATCTTGGCAGTTTTATTTATATATGAATATATCTGTATTATCCATTGTCACCCGTCTAGGTAATCTAGGCAGTCTGTGTCAAATATGAATCTATCTGCATTTGACTGTGACTCCAGGCTAGGCAGTCTGTGTTAGATATGAATAACAACATTATCCATTGTCACCAGTCTAGGTAATCTTGGCAGTCTCTATTAAATATGAATCTCTCTGTAATAGCTAGTGTCACCAGTCTAGGTAATCTTGGCAGTCTGTGTGAAATATGTATCTATCTGCATTAGTCAGTGTCAACATTCTAGTAAATCATGGCAGTCTGTGTTGAATATGGATCTTTCTGTATTATCCTGTGTCACAAGAATATATAATCTTTGCACACTGTGTGAAAATATGAATATATCTGCATTAGCCAGAGTCACCAGACTTGGTAATCTTGGCATGCTGTGATAATATGAATCTACCTGAATTAACCAGTGTCACTATTCTAGGTAATCTTGGCAGTCTGTGTTAAATATTAAATCAGCTCCATTAGGTTATGTAACCATTCTAGGTAAATCCAGAAGTCTGTGTTTAATATGAATCCATTTGCATTAGCCAGTGTCACCAGTCTAGTTAATCTTTGCAGTCTGTTTTAAATATGAACATATCTGCATTAGCCATTGTCACCAATCTAGGTAGTCTGTCTTAAATATGATACTATCTGCATTAGCCAGTGTCAACAGTCTAGGTAATATAGGCAGTCTGTGTTGAAAAAGAATGAGTCTGCTTTAGCAAGTGTCACTAGAATATGTAATCTTGGCATTTTGTGTTAAATATGAATCTATCTGCATTAGCCAGTGTCACCAGAATATGAAAACTTAGCACTCTGTGTTAACTAAGAATTTATATACATTAGCCATTTTCACCAGTCTAGGTAATCCTGGCAGTCTGTTTTAATTATGAATCTATCTGCATTAGCTAGTGTCACCAGTCTAGGTAATCTTGGCAGTCTGTGTTATGTATGAATAAATATACATTAGCCATTGTCACCAGTCTAGGTCTAGTTAACCTTTGCAGTCTGATTTAAATATGAACCTATCTGCATTAGCCAGTGTCACCAGTCTAGGTAATCTTGGCAGTCTGTGTTAAATATGAATCTATGTACATTAGCCAGTTTCACCAATATAGTTAATCTTGGCCGTCTGTATTAAATATGAATCTCTATACATTAGCCAGTGTCACCATTCTAATCAATCATGGCAGTCTCTGTTGAAAAAGAATCTCTTTACATTAGCCAGTGCCAAGTTATTCTTGGCAGTCTGTCTTAAATATGAAACTATCTGCATTAGTCAATGTCAACTGTCTAGGCAATATTAGTACCCTGTTTTAAATTTGAACCTGTTGGCATTAGCCAGAGTCACCAGTCTAGGCAATATTGGAACTGTGCTAAGTATTAATCTATCTGCATTAGCCAGTGGCACCAGTCTAGGCAATCTGGGCAGTCGGTGTTGAATAAGAATCTATTTACATTATCCTGTGTCACCAGGCTAGGTAATCTTCACACTCTGTGTTAAATATGAATCAAACTTCATTAGCCAGTGTCACCAGTCTAGGTAATCTTGGGACTCTGAGTTAAATATGTATCTTATTGCATTAACCAGTGTCACCTGTCTAGGTAATCATGGCAACCTGTGTAAAATATGAATCTATATATTTTCGCCATAGTCACCTTACTAACCAATCAAGGCAGTCTGTTTTGAATATGAATGAATTGATATAAATAACTGCATTAGCCAGCGTCACCAGTCTATGTAATCTTGGCAGTTTGTTTTAAATATGAATCTATCTGCATTAGCCAGAGACACCAGTCTAGGTAATCTTGGAAGTCTGTGTTAAAAAAGAATCTATATACAATAGCAATTGTCGCCAATCTAGGTAATCTTTGCAGTCTGTTTTAAATATGAATCTATTTGCATTAGCCAGTGACAACAGTCTAGGTAATCTTGGCAATCTGTGTTAAATATGAATGTATATACATTAGCCAGTGTCACCACTCTAGGTACTCTTGGCAGTTTGTGTTAAATATAAATTTATCTGCATTACCTAATGTAACCAGTCTAGTCAAAAATGAAAGTCTTTCTTGAAAATGAAACTTTCTGCATTAGCCAGTGTCACTAGTGTGGGTAATCTTGGAAATCTGTATTAAATATGAATCTATCTGCATTAGCCAATGTCCCTAGTCTAGGCAATGTTGGCACACTGTGTTAAATATTAAAATATCAGCATTAGCCAGTGATACCAGTCTAGGTAATCTTGGAACTCTGTGTTAAGTATGAATCTATCTGCATTCACCACTGTCACCAAGGTATGTAATCTTGCCACTCTGAGTTAAATATCAATCTAACTGCATTAGCCAGTGTCATCAGTCTAGTCAAGTTAGGCAGTATTTGATGAGTAAGAATCTATTTACATTAGCCAGTGTCAATAGTCTAAGTAATCTTGGGACTTTGTGTTAAATAGAATCTATCTAAATTAGCTAGTGTCACCAGTCTAGGTAATCTTGTTAGTCTGTGTAAAAATGAATCTATCTGCATTAGCCAGTGTCACCTTTCAAGGTGATCATTGCAATCAGTTTTAAATATGAATCTGTCTGCAATATCCAGTGTCACCAGTCTAGGTAATCTTGGCAGTCTGTGTTAAATATGAATCTATATACATTAGCCAGTGTCACCAGTCTAGGCAATTTAGGCAGTCTTTGATGAATATGAATCTATTTACATTAGCCAGTGTCACCAGTCTAAGTAATCTTGGCAGACTGTGTTAAATATGAATCTATAGACATAAACCAGTGTCTCAAATCAAGGTAATCTTGGAAGTCTGTGTTAAATATGAATCTACAAACATTTGCCAGGGTCATTGATCTAGTGAATCATGGCAATCTAGGTTGAATAAGAATCTATTTACATTAGCCAGTGTCACCAGTCTAGGTAATCCTGGCCGTCTTTGTTAAATATGAATATACCTGCATTAGCAAGTGTCACAAGTGTAGGTAATCGTGACAGTTTGTGTTAGATATGAACCTATATGCATTATCCAGTGTCACCAGTCTAGGTATTCCTGGAAGTTTGTGTTACAAATGAATCTATCTGCATTAGCCAGTGTCACCAGTCTAGGTAATCTTGGCAGTCTGTTTTTTAAGTATGAATCTATCTGCATTAGGCAGTACCACCAATGATGGTAACCTTGGCAGTCTCTGTTAAATAAAAATCTATATACATTAGCCAGTGTCACCAATCTAAGTAATCTTAGCAGTCTGTGTTAAAAAATAATTTTTCTGTATTATTGTCACCAGTCTAAGTAATTTTGGCAGTCCGTATTAAATATGAATTTATCTTCATCAACCAGTGTCACATATCTAGGCAATCATGGCAATCTGTGTAAAATATGAATCTATATGTTTTAGACAGTGTCATCTTATTAATCAATCAAGGCAGTCTGTTTTAGACATGAATCACAGCATTAGCCAGTGTCTCCAGTCTAGGTAATCTTGGCAGTCTGTATTAAAAATGAATCTATCTGCATTAGCCGTTGAGGCCAGTCTAGGTAATCTTGGTAATCTTTGTTAAATATGAATCTATATACATTAGCCAGTGTCACCAGTGGTAGTTAATCTTGGCAACATAGGTTATATATGAATCAATCTGCATTACCAAGTGTCACCATTCTAGGTATTCTTGGTAGCCTGTGTTAAATATGAATATATTTGCATTAGCCAGTGTCCCCAGTCTAGGTAATCCTGGCAGTCTGACTTGAATATGAATATATCTATAACAACCAGTTTCACCATTCTAGGCAACCTTTGACTCTGTGTTAAATATGAATCCATCTGTATCAACCAGTGCCTCAGGTCTAGGTAACATTGGCAGTCTTCGTTAAATACGAATCTATATACATTAGCCAGTATCACCAGTCTAGTCAATCATCGCACTCTGTGTTGAATCTATTTACATTAACCAGTGTCACCAGTCTAGTTAATCCTGTCAGTCTGTGTTAAATATGAATCTATCTGCATTACCCAGTGTCACCAGTCAAGATAATCGTGGCAGTCTGTGTTAAAAATGAATCATTTTGCATTAACTAGTGGCACCAGTCTAGGTAGTCTGTCTTAAATATGATACTATCCGCATTAGCAAGTGTCACCAGTCTAGGTAATCTAGGCAGTCTGTGTTTAATAACTATGTATCTGCATTAACGAGTGTCATCAGATTATGTAATCATCGCACTGTGTTAAATATGAATCTATCTGCATTAACCAGTGTCACCATTCTAGGTAATCCTGGCAGTCTGTGTTAAATATGAATCTATTTGTATTAGCCTGTGTCACCAGTCTAGGTAATCTTAGCAGAATATTTTAAATATGGATCTATCTGCATTATCCAGTGACATCATTCTAGGGAAGCATGCAGTATTTGTTCAATATGAAACTATCTCCATTAACCATTGTCTGCAGATTATGAAATCTTGGCAGTCTGTGTTAAATAAGAATCTATATACATTAGTCAGTGCCACCTGTCTAGGTAATCTGGGCAGTCTGTTTTAAAAATGAATCTATCTGCATTTGCCTGTGTCACCAGTCTATGTAATTTTTGCAGTCATTTTTAAATATGAAACTATCTGCAATATCCAGAGTCATGAGACTAGGTAATCATGGCAGTCTGTGTTATATATGAATGTATATACATTAGCCAGTGTCACCAGTCTAGGTAATCCTGGCAGTCTGTGTCAAATATGAAACTATTTGCATTAGCCAGTGTCACCAGTCTAGGCAATATTGTCACCCTGTGTTTAAAATTAATCTAGTCATTCATGGCAGTCTGTGTTGAATAAGAATATATTTTCATTAGCCAGTATCACCAGTCTTGGTAATCCTGGCAGTCTGTATTAAATATGAAACTCTCAGCATTATCCAATGTCACCATACTAGGCCATATTGGCACTATGTGTTAAATATTAATCTAGCTGCATTAGCCAGTGTCACCAGTCTAAGTAATCTTGGCAGTCTGTGTTAAATATTAATCTATATACATTTGCCAGTGTCATCGATCTTCTCAATCATGGCAGTCTGTGTTGAGTAAGAATCTTTTTACATTAGCCAGTGTTACCAATCTAGGTAATACTTCAGTCTTTGTTAAATATTAATCTATCTGCATTAGCCAGTGTCACCAGACTAGATAGACTTCGAAATCTGTGTTAATATGAATATACCTGCATTAACAACTGTCACCAGTCTATCAAATTTTGGCAGTCTGTGTTAAATATAAAACTAGCTGCATTAACCAGTGTCAAAAGTCTATGCAATCTAGGCAGTCTTTGTTAATTATGAATCTACCAGCATTAGCCAGTGTCAGCAGTGTATTTAATCATGGCAGTCTGTTTTAAATATGAAACTATGTACATTAGACAGTGTCACCAGTCTAGGTATTCTTGGCAGTCTGTGTTAAAAATGAATCTATCTGCATTAGCCAGTGTCATCAGTCTAGGTAATCTTGGCTGTCTGTTTTTTAAGTGCGAATCAATCTGCATTAGCCAGTATCACCAGTGAAGGTAATCTTGGCAGTCTGTGTTAAATAAAAATATATATACATTAGACAGAGTCATCAGTCTAGGTAATCTTGGCAGTCTGTGTTAAAAAGGAATCTATCTGCATTTGTATGTGTCACCAGTCTAGGTAATCTTGGCAGTCTGTATTAAATATGAATCTATCTGCAATAGCCAGTGTCACCAGTCTAGATAAGCTTGGGACTCTGAGTTAAATATGGATCATACTGCATTAACCAGTGACACCTGCCTAGGTAATCATGGCAATCTGTGTAAAATATAAATCTGTATGTTTTAGCCATAGTCACCATACTAATCAATCAAGCAAGGCTGTTTCGAATATGAATGAATTGATATAAATAACTGCATTAGCCAGTGTCACCAGTCTATGTAATCTTGGCAGTTTGTTTTAAAAATGAATCTATCTGCATTAGGCGGTGTCAAAAGTCTAGGTAATCTTGGCAGACTGTGTTAAAAAAAATATATATACATTAGCCATAATCACCAATCTAGGTAATCTTTGCAGTCTGTTTTAAATATGAATCTATCTGCTTTAGCCAGTGTCACCAGTCGAGGTAAACTTAGCAGTATGTGCTAAGTATAAATAAATATACATAAGCCAGTGTCAACAGTGTAGGTAATATTGGCAGTTTGTGTTAAATATGAATGTTTATACATTAGCTAGTGTCACAAATCTAGTCAATCAGTCTGTGTTGAATAAGAATTTATTTACATTATCTATTGTCACCAGTCTAGGTAATCCTGGCAGTCTGTGTTAAATATGAAACTATCTGCATTAGCCAGTGTCTCCAGTCTAGACAATATTGGCACTCTATGTTAAATATTAATCTATTTGCATTAGCCAGGGTCACCAGACTTGTTAATTTTTGAACTGTGTTAATATGAAACTATCTACAATAATCAAAGTCACCAGTCTAGGCAATCTAGGCAGTCTGAGTTGAATATGATTCTGTCTACATTTCCCAGTGTCACCAGTCTAGGTACTCTTGGCAGTTTGTGTTAAATATAAATCTATCTGCATTACCCAATGACAATGTCACCAGTCTAGTCAAAAATGGAAATCTTTCTTTAAAATGAAACTTAGCCAGTGACACCAGACTAGGTAATCTTGGAACTCTGTGTTAAATATGAATCTATCTGCATTTACCACTGTCACCAGGGTATGTAATCTTGCTTGTCTGAGTTAAATGTCAATCTAACTGCACTAGCCAATGTCACCAGTCTAGGCAATTTAGGCAGTCCTTGATAAATAAGAATCTATTTACATTAGCCAGTGTTAGCAATCAAAGTAATCTTGGCATTCTGTGTTAAATATGAATTTATCTGCATTAGCCAGTGTCACCATAATAATTTTGGAAATCTGTGTTAATTATGAATCTATATTCATTTGCCAGTGTCACCAGTCTAGTCAATCATGGCAGGCTGTGTTGAATAAAAATCTATTTATATTAGCCAGTGCCACCAGTCTACGTAATCCTGGAAGCCTTTGTTAAATATTAATCTATCTGCATTAGCCAATGTCACCAAACTAGATAAAATTCGAACTTGTGTTATTATGAATCTATCTGCATTAACCACTGGCACTAGTCTATGAAATCTTGTCAGTCTGTGTTAAACAAAAATCTAGCTGCATTAGCAAGAGGCGCCAGTCTAGGTAATCTTGGCAATCTGTTTTTTAAATATGAATCTATCTGCATTTGCAGTATCAACCATGAAGGAAACCTTGGCAGTCTGTGTTAAATAAAAATCTATATACATTAGACAATGTCACCAGTCTAGGTAATCTTGGCAGTCTGTGTAAAAATGAACCTGTCTGTATTAGTAGGTTTCACCTGTCATGGCAATGATACCAATGTGTGTATACAATGAATCTATATGTTTTAGCCAGGGTCACCTTACTATTCAATCTGGGCAGTGTGTTTCAGATATGAATAACTGCATTAGCCAGTGTAGCCAATGTATGTAATCTTGGCAGAATGTTCTAGATAAGGATCTACATACATTATCCAGTGTCACCAGTCTAGGTAATCTTGGCAGTCTGTATTAAATATGAATCTTTCTGCATTAGCCATTGTCACCAGTCTAGGTAATCTTGGTAGTCTGTGTTAAATATAAAACTATATACATTAGCCAGTGTAACCAGTCTAGGTTATCCTAGCAGTCTGAGTTGAATATGAATATATCTATATTAGCCAGTGTCAACAATCTAGGCATTCTTGTCACTCTGTGTTAAATATGAATCCATCTGCATCACCTAGTGCCTCCAGTCTAGGTAACATTGGCAGTCTGTATTAAATATGAATCTATCTGCATTAGCCAGTGTCACAAGAATAGGTAATCTTCGCAGTCTACATTAAATATGAATCTATATACATTAGCCAGTGTCACCAGTCTAGTCAATCATGGTAGTCTGTGTTGAATAAGAATCTATTTACATTATCCCATGTGACCAGTCAAGGTAATCTTGGCAGTCTGTGTTAAAATTGAATTTTTTTGCATCAATCAGTGGCATCAGTCTAGGCAGTCTGTGTTAAATATGATTCTATCAGCAATAACAAGTGTCAGCAGTCTAGGGAGTCTAGGAAGTCTGTGCTAAATATGAATCTATTTACATTAGCCAGTGTCAACAATCTACGTAAGCTTCGCACTCTGTTTTAAATATGAATCTATCTCCATTAACCAGTGTTACCAGACTAGGTATCCTGGCAGTCTGTTTTAAATATTAATCTCTCTGCATTAGCAAATGTCACCAGTCTAGGCAATCCTGGCAGTATGTGTTAATTGTGCCTCTGGTCTAGGTAACATTGGCAGTCTGTATTAAATATGAATCTATCTGCATTAACCAGTGTCATAGAAATAAGTAATCTTCGCAGTCTGCGTTAAATATGAATATATATACATTAGCCAGTGTCACCAGTCTAGTCAATCATCGCATTCTGTGTTGAATAAGAATATATTTACATTAACCCGTGTCACCAGTCTAGTTAATCCTGGCAGTCTATGTTAACAATGAAACTATCTGCATTACCAAGTGTCACCAGTCAAGGTAATCTTGGCAGTCTGTGTTAAAAATTAATCTTTTTGCAATAACCATTGTCAGCAGACTAGGTAATGCTGGCACTCTGTGTTAAATATGAATCTATCTTCATTAACCAGTGTTATCAGACTAGGTATCTTGGCAGTCTGTTTTAAATATTAACCTCTCTGCATTATCCAATGTCACCATTTTAGGTAATCCGGGCAGTCTGTGATAAATATGAATCTATTTGCATTAGCCTGTGTCACCAGTCTAGATAATCTTAGCGGCACATGTTAAATATGGATCTATCTGCATTATCCAGTGTCATCAGTCTGGGTAATCTTGGCAGTTTGTATTAAATATGAATTTATCTGCATTAGCAAGTGTAAGTATTCTTGGCAGTCTGTGTTAAATAAGAACCTATATACATTAGCCAGTATCACTAGCGTAGGTAATCTTGGCAGTCTGTGTTAAATAAGAACCTATATACATTAGTCATTGTCACCTGTCTAGGCAATCTAGGCAGTCGTTGTTGAATATGAATCTATTTACATATTCCAGTGTCTAGATAATCTTGGCACTCTGTGTAAAATATGAATCTATCTGCATTAGCCAGTGTCATTAGACTAGGAAATCTTGGAATTCTTTGTTAAATATGAACCTATCTGCATTGACCACTGTCACAATTCTATCTAATCTTGGTAGTCTGTGTTAAATATGAATCTCTCTGCATTATCCAGTTTCAACATTGTAGGTAATCGTGGCAGTATATGTTAAATAAAAAATCTATATACATTAGCCAGTGTCACCAGTCTAGGTAACCTTGGCAGTTTGTATTAAGTATGAATCTATCTGCATTAGCCAGTCACCAGTCTAGGTGATCTTGGCAGTCTGTGTTAAGAATGAATCTATCCGCATTAGTCATTGTCACCAGTCTAGGTAACCTTGGCAGTTTGTATTAAGTATGAATCTATCTGCATTAGCCAGTCACCAGTCTAGGTGATCTTGGCAGTCTGTGTTAAATAAGAATCTTTATACATTAGCCAATGTCACCAGTGTAGGTAATCTTGGCAGTGTGTGTTAAATAAGAATCTTTATACATTTAGCCAGCATCACCTGTCTAGGAAATCCTGGCAGTCTATGTCAAAAATGAATCTATCTGCATTAGCCAGTGTCACCAGTCTTTGTAATCTTGGCAGTCTGTATTACATTTGAATCAATCTGCATTAGCCAGTTTCCCCAGTCTAGGTAATCTTGGTAGTCTGTGTTATATATGAATTTATCTGCATTACCCAATGTCACCAGTCTAGGTAACCTAAGCAATCTGTGGTAGAAAAAAATGAAACTGCATTAGCCAGTCTCACCAGAATATGTAATCTTGGCACTATTTGTTATATATGTATATTTCTGCATTACCCAGTGTCACCTGTCTAGGTAATCTAAAAAATCTGTATTAAATATGAATCTATCTGCATTAGCCAGTGTCTCCCCTCAAGGCAATAGTGGTACTCTGTGTCAAATATTAATCTATCTGCATTAGCCCGTGTCACCAGTCTATGTAGTCCTGGCATCACATGTTAAATATGAATCTATCTGCATTATCCAGTGTCAGCAATCTAGTTACCCTTGGCAATCTGTGTTGAATAAGAAGATATCTGCATTTACCAGTGTCACAAGAATATGAAATCTTGGCATTCTGTGTTAAATTGGATTCTGTCTGAATTAATTAGTGTCACCTATCTCGGTAATCTTGGTAGTCTGTGTTAAATATGAATCTATCTGCATCAACCAGTCTCGAAAGTCTAGGCAATCTAGGCAGTCGGTGTTGAATAATAATCTATTTACATTTTCCTGTGTCGTCAGTCTAGGTAATCTTACAAATCTGTATTAAATATGAATCTGTCTGTATTAGCCAGTGTCTCCCGTCTAGGCAATATTTTCACTCTGTGTTAAATATGAATCTATCTCCATTAACCGGTGTCATCAGACTAGGTATCTTGGCAGTCTGTTTTAAATATTAACCTCTCTGCCTTATCCAATGTCACCATTCTGGCAGTCTGTGATAAATATGAATCTATTTGCATTAGCCTGTGTCACCAGTCTAGATAATCTTAGCGGCAGATGTTAAATATGGATCAATCTGCATTATCCAGTGTCACCATTCTAATGAAGCATGCAGTATTTCTTGATTATGAATCTATCTTCATTAGCCAGTGCCACCAGAATATGAAATCTTGGCACTTTGTGTTCAATTTGAATCTGTCTGCATTAACCTTTGTCTCCAGTCGAGGAAATCTAGGCAGTCTGATTTAAATATGAATCTATTTGCTTTACCCAGTGTCACCAGTCTAGGTAATCTTGGAAGTCTGTGTTAAATAAGATTCTATATACAATAGCCAGTGTCACCAGTCTAGATAATCTTGGAAGTCTCTGTTAATATGAATCTATATACATGAGCCAGTGTCACCAGTCTAGGTAATCTTGGCAGTCTGTGTTAAAAATGAATCTATATACATTAAACAATATCACCAGTCTAGTCATTTATGGCAGTCTGTGTTCAATAAGAAATTATTTACATTAACCAGTGTCACCAGTCGAGGTAATACTGGCAGTCTGTGTTAAATATGAAACTATCTGCATTAGTCAATGTCACCAGTCTAGGTAATTATGGCAGTCTGTGTTAAATATAAATCTATATACTATAGCCAGTGTCACCAGTCTAGTTATTCATGTCAGTCTGTGTTAAAAATGAAACTATCTGCATCAGACAGTGTCACCCATCTAGGTAATCTTGGCAGTCTGTTTTTCAAATATGAATCTATCTGCATTAGCCAGTATCACCCGGGAAGGTAATCTTGGCAGTCTGTTTTAAATAAAAATCTATATACATTAGCCAGTGTTACCCGTCTAGGTAATTTTGGCAATCTCAATTAAATATGAAGCTATCTCTATTAGCCAATGTCAACAGTCTAGGTAATTTTGGCAGTCTGTCTTAAATATTTATCTCACTGCATTAACCAGTGTCACCTGTCTAGGCAATCAAGGCAATCTGTGTATAATATGAATCTTTATGTTTTAGCCAGTGTCACCTTTCCAATCAATCTATGCAGTCTGTTTCAAATATGAATAACTGCATTAGCCAGTGTCAGGTAATCTTGTCAGTCTGCATTAAATATTAAATATGAATCTGCATTAAATATGAATCTATCTGGATTAGCCATTGTCATCAGTCTAGGTATTCTTGGTAGTCTGTGTTGAATATGAATCTATATACATTAGCCAGTGTCACATGTAGTAGTTAATCTTGGCAACATGTTTTAAATATGAATTAATCTGCATTAGAAAGTGTAAGCAGTCTAGTTTTTTTGGTAGTCTGTGTTAAATATGAATCTATTTGCATTAGCCAGTGTCCCCAGTCTAGGTTATCCTGACAGTCTGAGTTGAATATGAATATATCCATATTAGCCAGTGTCACCAATCTAGGCAATCTTGTTACTCTGTGTTAAATATGAATCCATCTGCATCAACCAGTGCCTCCAGTCTGCTGTATTAAATATGAATCTCTCTGCATTAGCCAGTGTCACCAGAATAGGTTATCTTCGCAGTCTGAGTTAAATACGAATCTATGTACATTAGGCAGTCTCACCAGTCTAGTCAATTATGGCAGTGTGTGTTGAATAAGAATCCATTTACATTAACCCGTGTCAGCAGTCTAGGTAATCCTGGCAGTCTGTTTTAAATATGAATCTGTGTGCATTAACCAGTGTCACCAGTCAAGGTAATCTTGGCAGTCTGTGTTAAAAATGAATCTTTTTGCATTAATCAGTGGCACCAGTCTAGGTATTCTGTGTTAAATATGATTCTATCTGCATTAGCAAGTGTCTCCAGTCTAGGTAATCTTGGCAGTCTGTGTTAAATATGAATCTATTGAGGTTAGCCAGTGTCAACAATCTACGTAATCTTCGCACTCTGTTTTAAATATGAATATATCTCCATTAACCAGTGTCACCAGACTAGATATCCTGGCAGTCTCTGTTAAATTTTTAATCTCTCTGCATTAGCCAATGTCACCAGTCTAGGTAATCCTGGCAGTCTGTGTTAAATATGAATCTATTTGCATTAACCACTGTCACACAGAATATGAAATCTTGGCACCTTGTGTTCAATTTGAATCTGTCTGCATTAACAATTGTCACCAGTCTAGGTAATCTTGGCAGTCTGATTTAAATACGAATCTATCTGCTTTAGCCAGTGTCACCAGTCTAGGTAATATTGGAAGTATGTGTTAAATAAGAATACATTAGCCAGTGTCACCAGTCTAGGTAATCTTGAAAGTCTGTGTAAAAAATTAATCTATCTGCATTAGCGAGTGTCACCAATGCAGGTAATCTTTGCAGTCTGTTTTCAATATGAATATATCTGCAATATCCAGTGTCACCAGTCTAGGTAATCTTGACAGTCTGTGTTAAATATGAAACTATATACATTATAAGGTGTCACCAGTCTAGGTAATCTTGGCAGTCTGTATAAAATATGAATCTATATACAATAGTCTGTATCACCAGTCGAGACATTCATGGCAGTCTGTGTTGAGTAAGAAACTATTTACAATGGCCAGTGTCATCAGTCGGGGTAATCCTTGCAGTCTGTGTTAAATAAGAAACTATCTGCATTAGCCAATGTCACCAGCCTAGACAAAACTGGCAACCTGTTTTAAATATTAATCTATCTGCATTAGCCCATGTTACCAGACTAGATAGTCTTTGAACTGTGTTCATATGAATCTATCTGCAATATCCAATGTCAACAATCTAGGTAATCTTGTTAGTCTTTGTTATATATGAATCTAGCTGCATTAGACAGTGTCATCAGTCTAGGCAATCTAGGGGGCCCCGAGTGGCCGAGTGGTCTAAAGCGCTGTCCGTTACGGATCACTGCCATCTCACCTCTGTCTGCGTGTGTTCGAGTCTAGGATTCGGCTAATGTAGATATGTGAGAAAGCTTGCCAGTAGCTTCTCGTGGGTCGGTGGTTCTTTCCGGTGATTTCCCGGTTTCTTCCTCCACCAATAATACTGGCCGCCATGAATAGCCTATCGTGTGCTGAAAAATGGCGTTAAGCCCAACAACAACAACAACAACTAGGCAATCTAGGCAGTCTGTGTTAAATATGAATCTATTTGCATTAGCCAGTGTCACCAGTCTAGGTAATTTTGGCAGTCTGTGTTAAATATGAATCTCTATACGTTAGCCAGTGTCACCAGTCTATGAAATCATGGCAGTTTGGATTAAATATGAATCTATCTACATTAGCCAGTGTCACCAGTCTAGGTAATCTTGGCAATCTGTTTTAAATATGAAACTATCAGCATTAGCCAGTGAAGACATTGTATGTAATCTTGGCAGAATGTGCTAAATAAGGATCTATATACATTATTCACTATCACCAGTCTAGGTAATTTTGGCAGTCTGTGTTGAAAATGAATCTATCTGCATAACAAAGTGTCACCAGTCTAGGTAATCTTGGCAGTCTGTATTAAATATGAATCTATCTGCATTAGCCAATGTCACCAGTTTAGGTAATCATGGCAGTCTACGTTAAATAAGAATATCAATGCATTAGCCAGTGTTCCCAGACTAGATAATCTTGGCACTCTGTGTTAATCTATCATCAACCAGTGTCACAAGTCTAGTTATCTTGGCAGTCTTGGTAAATGTTAATCTCCTTGCATAGCCAATGTCACCAGTCTAGGAAATCCTGGCAGTCTGTGTTAAATATTAACCTATCTGCAATCTAGGCAGTCTGTGTTAAATATGAATCTATTTGCATTATCCAGTGTCACCAGTCTAGGTAATTTTGGCAGTGTGTGTTAAATATGAATCTATATACATTAGCCAGTGTCACCAGTCTAGGAAATCTTGGCAGTTTTGATTAAATATGATTCTATCAACATCAGCCAGTGTCACCAGTCTAGGTAATCTTGGCAATCTGTTTTAAATATGAATCTATCAGCATTAGCCAGTGTAGCCAGTGAATGTAATCTTGGCCGAATGGCAATCTGTGTTGAATATGAATCTATCTGCATTAGCCCGTGTCATAAGACCAGGTAGTCTTGGCACTCTCTGTTAAGAATGAATCTATCTCCATTAAACATTGTCAACGGTCTAGGTATATTGGCATTCTGTTTGACATATTAATCACTCTGAATTAGCCATAGTCACCAGTCTAGGTAATCCGGGTAGTAAATGTTAAATATGAATCTATCTGCATTACCTAGTGTCACCAGTCTAGTAAGTCATGGCAGTCTGTGTTGAATAAGTATATATCTGCATTTACCAGTGTCAACTGAATATGAAATTTTGGCAGTCTGTGTTAAATTTGCATCTGTCTGAATTAACCAGTGTCACCAATCTAGGAAATCTTGTTAGTCTGTGTTAAGTAACATTGGAAGTCTTTGTTAAATATGAATCTATCTGCATTAGCCAGTGTCACTATTCTAGGCAATCTAGGCAGTCGGTGTTAAATAAGAATCTATTTAAATTATCCTGAGTCACCAGTCTAGGTAATCGTGGCACTCTTTGTTAAATATGAATCTCTCTGCATTCGGCAGTGTCACCAGTCTAGGCAATATTGTCACTCTGGTTTAAATATTAATCTAACTGCATTAGTCAATTTCACCAGACTAGGTAATCCTGGAACTCTAAGTTAAATAAGAAACTATCTGCATAAAACACTGACACCAGTCTATGTTATCTTGGCAGTCTGTGTTAAATATATTTATCTGCATTAACCAGAGTAACCAGTCTCGGTAATCTAGGCAATCTATATTGAATTTGATTCTGTCTGCATTAACCAGTGTCACCAGTCTAGGTACACTTGGCAGATTGTGTTAAATATGAATCTATCTGCATTACCCAATGTCACCATTCTAGTCAATCATGGAAGTCTTGGTTGAAAATGAATCTCCAATCAAAGTAATCTTAAAAATCTGTATTAAATATGAATCTTTCTGCATTAGCCAGTTTCTACCGTCTTGGTAATATTGGCACTCCATGTTAATCTATCTTCAATAGCCAGTGCAACCAGTCTAGGTAATCTTGGAACTCTATGTTAAATATGAATCTATCTGACATAACCACTGTCATCAGTCTATGTAATCTTGGCAGTCTATGTTAAATATGAATCTATCTGCATTAACCAATGTCAACAATCTAGGCAATTTAGGCACTCTTTGTTGAATAAGAATCTATTTACATTAGCCATTGTCACAAGTCTACGTAATCTTGGCACTCTCTATATAGTATGAATCAATCTGCATTAGCCAGTTTCACCAGACTAGGTAATCTTTGTAGTACATGCATTATCCAGTGTTACCATTCTAAATCATTGCAGTCTGTGTTGGATATAAATCTATCTGCAATAACCAGTGTCACCAGAATATGAAATCTTGGCATCTGTGTTACCATTCTAAATCATTGCAGTCTGTGTTGGATATAAATCTATCTGCAATAACCAGTGTCACCAGAATATGAAATCTTGGCATCTGTGTTAAATATGAATATATCTGCATTAACCAGTGTCACCAGTCTAGTTATCTTGGCAGTCTGTGTAAAATATGAATCTCTCTGCTTTAGCAAATATCACCAGTCTATGTCATCCTGGCAGTCTGTGTTAATAATGGATCTATTTGCATTAGCCAGTGTCACAAGTCTAGTTAATCTTAGCAGTACATGTTAAATATGAATCTATCTGCATTAATCAGTGTCACCATTACATAAAATCTAGGCACCATGTGTTCAATATGAACGTATCTCCATTAACCAGTGTCACCAGTCTAGGTAATCTTGGCAGTCTGTGTTAGATAAGAATCTATACACATTAGCCAGTGTCACCACTCTAGTCAATCATGGCAGTCTGTGTTGAATAAGAATCTATTTACATTAACCCGTGTCACCAGTCTATTAATCCTGGCAGTTTGTGTTAAATATGAATCTATCTGCATTAACCAGTATCACCAGTCAAGGTGATCTTGTCAGTATGTGTTAAAAATGAATCTGTTTGCATTAATCAGCGGCATCAGTCTAGGTATGCTGTGTTAAATATGATACTATCTGCATTAGCCAGTGTCACCAGGATATGTAATCTTGGCATTCTGTGTTAAATATGAATCTATCTGCAATAGCCAGTGTCACCAGACTAAGGTAATCTTGGTAGTCTGTGTTGAAAATGAATCTCTCTGCATCAGCAAGTGTCACCAGGCAAGATTGCCTGTGTTAAATATGATAATATCTGCATTAGACAGTGGCACTAGTCTAGGTACTCTTGGCAGTTTGTTTTAAAAATGAATCTATCTGCATTAACCAGTATCACCAGTCTAGGTAATCTTGGTAGTCGTTCTTGAATATGAATGTATCTGCATTAACAAAGATTCACCATTCTAGGTAATCTTGGCAGTCTGTGTTAAATATGAATCTATTTGCTTTGACCAGTTGCACCAGGCAAGGTTGCCTGTGTTAAATATGATATCTGCAAAATATAGCGTTTCCAGTCTAGTCAATCATGGCAGCCAGTGTTGAATATGAATCTATCTGTATTAAACAGTTTCAACAGAATATGAAACTTTGGCACTCTGTGCTCAATATAAATCTGTCTGCATTAACCTGTGTCACAAGTCTATGTAATCTTAGTAGTCTGTGTTAAATTTCAATCTACCTGCATTTGCCAGTGTCACCAGTCTAGGCAATATTGGAACTCTGTATTAAATATTATTCATTCTGCATTAGCCAGTGTCACCAGACTATGAACTCTTGGAACTCTGTGTTAAATATGAATACATCTGCATTATCCACTGTCACCGGTCTATCTAATCTTTGTAGCCTGTGTTAAATATGAATCTATCTCCATGATCCAGTGTCGCCTGTCTAGGCAAACTAGACAGCCTGTGTTATATATGAATATACAGGATTAGCCAGTGTCACAAGTGCATTTAATCTTGGCACTCTGTGTTAAAAATGAATCTCTCTGCATTAGCCAGTGTAACCAGTCTAGGTAATCTTGGCAGTCTGTGTTAAATACGAATGTATCTGCATTAGCCAGTTTCACCCGAATATGTAATCATGGCACTCTGTGCTAAATATGAATCTATCTGCATTAGCCATTGTCACCGGTCTAAGTAATCTTGGCAGTCTGTGTTCGAAGTGAATCTATCTGCATTAGCAAGTGTCTGCAATCTAGGTAATCTTGGCCGTCTGTGTTTGAAGTGAATCTATCTGCATTAGCAAGTGTCTGCAATCTAGGTATTCTTGGTTGTCTGTGTTAAATATGAAACTATTTCCATCAGCCAGTGTCCTCAGTCCAAGTAATCCTACCAGTCTGAAAGAAATATGAATATATCTATATTTGCCAGTGTTACCAGTCTAGGCAATTTTGGCAATCTGTGTTAAATATGAATCCACCTGCATCAAACAGTGCCAGCAGTCTATGTAACATTGGCAGTCTGTGTTAAATATGAATCTATCTGCATTAACCTGTCACCAGTTTAGGCAATCTAGGCAGTCTCTGTTAAATATGATTCTCTCCACATTAGCCAGTGTCACCAGTCTAGGTGATCTAGGCAGTCTGTGTTAAATATGATTCTGTCTGCATTAGCCAGTGTCACCAGTCTAGTTACTCTTGGCTGTTTGTTGTAAATATAAATCTATCTGCATTTCCCAATTTTACAGGTCTAGTCAATCATGGAAGTCTGTGTGTAACATGAAACTATATTCACTAGCAAGTGTCGCCATTCTAGGTAATCTTTGCAGTCTGTTTTAAATAGGAATTTATATGCATAAGCCAGTGTCACCAGTCAAGTAATATTGGCAGTCTGTTTTAAATATGAAAATCTCTGCATTAGCCAATGGCACCAATCTAGCTAATCTTGGCAGTCTGTCTTAAATACGAAGCTATATATATTAGCCTGTGTCATCCAGTCTATGTAATCGTGACAGTCTGTGTTAAAAATTATCTTGCTGCATTAGCCATTGTCACCATTCTAGTTAATCTAAGCAGTCGTTGTTGAATAAGAATCTATTTACATTATCCAGTGACACCGGTATAGGTATTCATGGCACTCTGTGTTAAATACGAATCAATCTGCATTAGACAGTGTCACCAGTCTAGGCAATATTGGCACTTATGTTTTAAATAGTAATATATTTCCATTAGCCAGTGTCACCAGGCAAGATTGTCTTTGTTAAATATGATAATATCTGCATTAGCCAGTGCCTCCATTATACGTACTCTTGGCAGTCTGTTTTAAAAATAAATCTATCTGCATTAAACAGTATCACCAGTCTAGGTAATCTTGGCAGTCGTTGCTGAATAAGTATCTATTTACATTATCAAGTGTCACCAATCTAGGTAATCTTGGTACTCTGTGTTAAACATGAATCTATCTGCATTAGCCAAAATCACCAGTCTGGGCAATATTGGCACTCTGTGTTAAATATTAATCTATCTGCATTAGTCAGTGTCACCAGTCTAGGCAATATTGGCACTCTGTGTTAAATATTAATCTATCTGCATCAGTCTTTGCAGTCTGTGTTAAAAATGAATATATCTGCATTAGCCAGTGTCACCAGTCTAGGTAATCTTGGCAGTTTATTAAATTTGAGTCTATTTGCTTTAACCAGTGCCAACAGTCTAAGTGATATTGACACTCTGTGTTAAACATGAATCAATCTGCATTAGCAAGTGTCAGTCTAGTTATTCTTGGTAGTCTGTGTTGAATATGAAAAAGTGCGAATTAGGCAGTGTCCAAAGTCTATGTAATCCTGGCAGTCTTTATTAGGTATGAATCTTTATTCATTAGCCAGTGTCACCAGTCTAGGTAATCTTTGCATTCTGTGCTAAATTTGCATTTAAATACATTAGCCAGTGTCCGTAGTCTTGGTAATCTTGTCAATCTGTGGTAAATATGAATCTATCTGCATTAGTCAGTGTCACCAGTCTAGGTAATCTTGGCAGTCTGTATTAAATATGAATCTATCTGCATTAGACAGTGCCACCAGTCTAGTCAATCTAGGCATTCTGTGTTATATAAGAATAACTGCATTAGCCAGTGTCACCAGTCTAGTCAATCATGGCAGTCTGTGTTAAATAAAAATCTATTTACATTAGCCAGTATCACCACTCTAGGTAATCCTGGCAGTCTGTGTTAAATATGAAACCATCTGCATTAGTAAGTGTCACCAGTCTAGGCAATATTGGCACTGTGTTAAATATTAATCTATCTGCATCAGGCATTGTCACCGTACTAGATAATCTTGGAACTCTTTGTTAATATGAATCTATCTGCATTAGCCACTGTCATAAATCTGTCTAATCATGGCCATCTGTTAAATATGAATCTAGCTGCATTAACCACCCGGCTCTACATTTTCCAAGGTTTCCTAGAAACCCCGGACAAATTTTCCTAGGAAAAACCTCGGAGTATTGGTTATTTACTTTGCGAGGCTACAGTGACTATTTACAGACAAGAATTTTGATATATGTCCAAGGTTGTTATACTCAGATGTCCGAGGTTTCCAAGGACATCGTCGGAGGTGTACTAGTAAAAGGTCCTAGGAATCCTCGGACTTCGTCCGAGGTTTCCTAGGACATTTTTCCGAGGTGTCCTAGGACATCGTCTGAGGTTTCCTAGGACTTTGTCCGTGGTTTCCTATGACATCGTCCGAGGTGTCCTAGGAATTCGTCCGAGGTTTCCTAGGACATCGACTGAGATTTCCTAGGACTTCGTCCAAGGTTTCCTAGGACTTCGTCCAAGGTTTTCTAGGACTTCGTCTGAGGTTTCCTAGGACACCTCTGACAAAAAATGCATCAGATCAACAATTTCTAATGAAGCAAATGATTATTACATCATTATATTTTTAATTTTGTTCGTAACAAATTAAATTTTTAAAAATACCATGAATGCCCATCATGTTCCTTTAGTGCCAAATTTTCCATTTTGATCTGAAATATTCATCCATTTCAATGCATACTAATCACATAGGTATAAGTATTTATTCCTATTATAAGTGGCAAAACAGCGTGATTTTGGCATACAAAGTTTAAGCTATATGTTACATGCCAGAATTACAGTATGTATGAAACATATTTTCACTACTTTCATGGTTCTGCAGCTGGTCAAGATTCTTATCACAATGGGCAAAATCCACATGGATTTGAACCAGAATGCAAATGCAACATATACTGAAAAATTATTTATATTTACATTCACTTCAGTTAGTACACTTCCTTAACTTGTACTGAATGATTGTGAACTTGAAGTTTGTAATGATCATGGTCAGGTGCTCAGAGTGCTGTATTTTATGACTCTCATATTCCTTTTCTTTTCCATTAAAAAAATTATACAGACGTTGTAATTATGACATCCAAGGCAAGAAATAATAATGATAATAATTTATTTAGAGAAGGTAACTCAGGTACAGAGCTAATCGACTGCGAGGCTTTTTGTCTGTTATGTAAAATATATACAGTATATACAACATGTGAAGAATCTGGCATGACACTAAATAAGTGATTTCAAAAATCAAGTAGCAAGCCTGGAACATATGCACAGCCATGCGAACACATAAACATATAACATATTATCCTTCATTGAAAAATTCAACTGTAAAAAAGAGGCAAAATTACAGAGAAGCATCCATTTGAGACGTTAATAGTGAAAAGAATAAATGTTAGGATCCTGCCTTATGTCACTGTTGTACTGCAGACTTGATGTTTGATTAATGTAAAAAATGATGCTGTTGTGGGGTCTTGAATTAGTCATTTTTCCATAAACAAACGTTTATCATAGAATTGCTCATTTTACAGTGAATTTTTAACACATCTAGAATATTTTGATGATTTACTCAATAATACCACTCATGATATTGAAGGAGGATTATATTTATGGGCCAAACAAATTCCGCATAGATATGGCTATCTTTGATAGACATAGGTATCTGGCAATAATATCAAGAATTCTCACCAGTGATCTATACATTGTCCCTTCTTAAAACATGGAAGATAATCAATTTGGAGTTATATAACTTCGAAATCATCCTGGTTCAATTCCTTATCACATTTAGCACGTTAGTTGCTATTGTAAAGTTCTTTAAAGCAAATGCTAGTCCTGAATATCCCAAACCAAAATTGCAAGCTTTTTTTTAAGGTCGTGGCAAGCTTGTTTTGTAAGTTTGCAGCAAGCTTAGATTTGAAACCGCTGCTAGCCCATTGCAAGCTTGCGCAAGGTAGTAATAGGAAAGCTTGTGACAAACTCACTGATTAGAAGATTGGGCAACCTTGCAAACAAAGCTGACCTAAGTTGCATCAGAAGAACTGATATGGCATCTATTGAATTTTCTATACATGGTCACATACCTCCACTTTTTTAGCTCTTGATGTGCAAAAAGTGTGTAATGTCAAATATTAAAATGAAAATGTTAATATGTGGTGAGCATTAATTAAAATGAGATTTTACTGTCACAATAAAAAAGACTGAAGTCATCAAATCATATAAAAATATTTAATCAGATGAAAATAATAGCACATAAATGGGATCTGTGTGTGCAAACTCCTTATACTTTTGTTATGTATTGCTTTGGAAATGTTACTCTAATTTACTTCCATGTAGAAATCCATTTGGGGAGAGGATGGTGTCAAATAGATTCCCTCTCATCTGTCACGATGATAAACTATTAGGTGAAAACAAGAATGTCATTAGAATTACTCTGAATCACTTCAATCTGCTAAACAAAATCATCAGAATACAATTCTGCATCCACATCAGCATCTTGTGTGATTTAGGTATCATCCTCTGAAATGGATTACATCGAACATGTACTATGTAATCAGGAAAGAAAACAAATATTTACCTCGGCAAAAGCATTTCAATTTTAGTTCATTATTCCAAAATCACTTATCAAGTTCAGGAATCATCAGAGTTATTCAAGATCATCCTTTAATGAGCCCTAAATTTTAGTTTTACTATTCACTTTGAAAGGTCTACAGCACGTCAGATGAATGGCACTTGTGAGTTTTGAACAACAAAAATCCTTTCAAACTGATTACATACCTTAAGACATTTTGAAATGAAATAACTTCCATCTCCTTTGAGGATGAAAAGAATTAAATATAACAACCTCTGAACAATTTTTGATTAGATATACGAGAGGAAAAATACCCTAAGAATAAATGAAATAAGATTCCTAACCATGCGTTTGACTTTATCATATCGTAACCCTATTGTCGATAACTGATAAGACTTCATCGATTTAACAAGTGTAACAATAAATAATAATGATCTGCAGCGTTGTAATCTCAGTCATTGGGTGAAGCAACATTACAAAGTCATATTTTGACATATTTAAATCATAAACGTGCACGAACGCTACCGGCAAACTAACGTCACGAAAACTAGCAAAATACAACATAATTTTGAATTTACTCACCGATATTGTAACTCCGTGATTTCAGATTATCTGTCTGATTATAGGATCAGTTACTGCACATATAATGGTTCAGCGGGCAATGTAATTTACTAACTAGGTAAATTGTGAAAGATCAACCTTGAAAATTGCGCCATATTGAACGGGATGCTACAATGGTTTTATTGTCTTCTATATACTCAAATATGTTAAGTGTATATTTGCAGTTCGTAAACCAGTCTGCAAAAAATAAAAATTGTAAACAGGGGACGTAACCGCTTATTATGAAATGATACCAATTAAAATTTGTCGCGGAAAGCCACACTTCACATTGCATGCTATTATTTGAATTCTTTTTAAACAAGCAAAATTCACAAAGCTCATGTATTCATATAATGCAGGAAGAACGGGATGCACCTCTCAAAGAAAAACAAAAACTATATATTTGTAAATTTTATTTAGTAATTAAATAACTGACAACTATTTTCCTCTGGCAGCAGATTGTAATTAAAACAAATATATAAGAGTACTTTCATAAACGTAATGCCAAACGTTAATGTTACAAGATTTACTGAGACTATATTTGATGGTGCATACATTATTGGTAAATAGATTTACAAGTACTTGCTATCAAATATCTTGCTGTATCAAGTTAGTCTGTAATTAACTTTGCAATCAGCAGTTTGTCTTACTGTTTTACAGGATGTTACTAAATGAAATCTTTACCCATTCTTCAATTACCTCACAAACTGACTGCATAGCTAATTGAGTGTTCAATCACATAAAGAATTTCCTTTATGCCAAAAAGCTCAATATATAATCTAACATGTATAATATTTCTAAAAATTGAAAATGAGAAAAAGACATTTGTAGAAAAAGTAATACTTCATTTTTTTGAAATGGTCAAGAATTAATTCAATTTATTTTTGACATATATTAATATTGTTCATAATTACTTCAAACATAGAGAAATGTTGGAATAATATATTTTATTTATGTACCAGCTACGCGCAAGTAATACAGGTTCTTAGCCTTTTGCAATACGGAAAAGATTATATAAATAATAACTAGATTACTAGTAACATCTTTTAATTTGACAGTGTAGTTTCTTATACTGAGTATATGATTTAGCCACTACATATATTCAACATTTCAAGAAGTACTGATCTCATGCAGAACTTACCTTAAATTTTACAACTGATTATTGCAAGCATGTGCAAGCTTAAATCAAGTACTTCAGATTTTGCATGCTTGCAGACTCTGAAAAATTCCTATTTGAAAGCTTGCAGACTTTGAAAAATTTCTCTTGCAAACTTGTGCAAGCACCATTACTAGATTGCACAAATTCACTTAGCTTGTCATCAGCTTGCAGCAAGCTTGCTGAAAGCTTGTCATAAGCATCCATTTTGGTTTGGTGTATATGATATTATTATCTACATGTAAATGAAAAATGAAATCAAAATCAGTGTTCCTATTTGGCATTGCCTGAACTGAGATTGTGAAATGTTTATCTCAAATCAATCAATCAACAATAATTCAAAGTTATTGTTTAATTCAAATTGTAGACTTGGTAATTGTTTTGGATGAAAAATATTATTCATTTAAATAAACTGTAAACAAATGTTCTGAATAAATATACACAATTCTCTAAGTGCACAAAAAAAACACACCAAATGCATGTCCTAGCTGAAAATCTTCTAAGTCCACATTTTTGAGTCATATCCGAGCTAACAAATGACAAAGTTCTTCTTTCCTAGGTTTTTCTGAGCTAAACAATGACTAAGTTTTTATTTCCTAAGTTTTTCCGAGCTATAATTGTACTAAGTTCTCATGTCCAAGGTTTTTCCAAGGTATTTCCTATGTGTATTTTTAATGTACGAAATGATGCCCGAGGTTTTCCAAGAAAAACCTTGGAAAAACCTCGGACGTCCGAGGATTTCCTAGGAAAACCTTGGAAAAGCCTTGCACGTCAGAGGTTTTCTTGTCAAATGTTCAAGCAAAGCTCGGGAAATGTACAGCCTGGCAGTGTCGCCAGTCTAGGTAATCTAGACAGTCTGTGTTAAATATGAACCTATCTGATTTAGCCAGTGCCACCAGTCTATAGGTAATCGTGGCAGTCTGTGTTAAATAAGAATTTATATACATTAGCCAGTCTCAACAGTCTAAGTATTCTTGGCAGTCTGTGTTAACAATGAACCTATCTGCATTAGCCAGTCTTACCAGTCAAGGTAATTTTGGCAGTCTGTTTTAAATATGATTCACTCTGCATAAACCAGTGTCACTGTCTAGGTAATCTTGGCAATCTGTATTAAATATGAATCTGTATGTTTTAGACATTGTCAATTTACTATTCAATCTAGGCAATCTGTGTTAGATATGAATAACTGCATTAGCCAGTGTCACCAATCTAGGTAATATTGGCAGTCTGTGTTACGTAGGAATCAATCTGTATTAGCAAGTGTCACCAATCTAGGTATTCCTGGTAGTCTATGTCAAATATGAAAACTGAAAACATTTGCATTAGCCAGTGTGCCCAGTCTAGGTAATCCTGACAGTCTGAGTTAAATATAAATATATCTATATTTGCCAGTGTCACCAGTCTATGCAATTCTGTATTAAATATGAATCCATCTGCATCAACCAGTCCCAGCAGTTTAGGTAACATTGGCAGTCTGTATTAAATATGAATCTATCTGCATTAGCCAGTGTCAACAGACTAGGTAATCTTGGAACTCTGTGTTAAATATGAATCTATCTGCATTAACCAATGTCTCAAGCATATGTAATTTTGGCAGTCTGTGTTAAATATGAATCTATCTGCATTAACCAGTGTCACCATTTAGGCAATATAGGCAGTCTCTGTTAAATATGATTTTGTCTGCATTAGCCATTGTCAAAAATCTAGGTAATCTAGGCAGTCTGTGTTAAATATGATTCTGTATGCATTAGCAAGTGTCACCAGTATAGGTACTCTTGGCAATTTGTTTTAAATATAAATCTATCTGCATTACCCAATGTCACCAGTCTAGTCAATCATGGCACTCTGTGTTCAATAAGAATCAATTCATATTAGCCAGTGTCACCAGTCTAAGAAATCATGTTTGTCTGTTTCAAACATGAATTAATCTGCATTAACGAAGTGTCACCAGCCTAGGTAATCTTGGCAGTCTGTGTTAAATATGAATCAATTTGCAATAACTGGTGGCCCCGGGCTAGGTTGCCTGTGTTAAATATGATAATATCAGCATTAGCCAGTGTCAACAGTCTAGATAACCTTGGAAGTTTTTGTTAAATATAAATCTATCTGCATTACCCAATTTTACAAATCTAGTCAATCATGGAAGTCTGTGGTGGGCATGAATGTATATGCATTAGCCAGATTCACCAGTTTAGGTAATCTTGGCAGTCTTTTTTAAATACGAATCTATCTACATTAGCCAGTGTCAACAGTCTAGGTAATTGTAGCAGTCTGTCTTAAATAAGAAGCTATATACATTAGCCAGTGTGACCATTCTAGGTAATCTAGGCAGTCGTTGTTGAATAAGAATCTATTTATATTATCAAGTGTCACCAGTCTAGTTAATCTTGGCACGCTGTCTTAAATACGAATCTATCTGCATTAGCCAGTGTCACCAGACTAGGCCATCTTGGCACTGCATGTTAAATATGAATCAATCTGCATTATCCAGTGTCACCATTCTAGAGAATCATGGCAGTCTGTGTTGACTATGAATCTATCTGCATTACCCAGTGTCACATGAATATGAGATCTTGGCAATCTGTGTTAAATATGAATCTGTTTGCATTAACCAGTGTCACCAGTCCAGGTAATCTTGGTAGTCTGTGTTAAATTTCAATCAATCTGCGTTAGCAAGTGTCATCAATCCAGGTAATGTTTGCACGCTCTGATAAATATGAATCTGTCTGCATCAACCAATGTCACCAGTCTAGGCAATCTAGGCAGTCTGTGTTAAATATCAATCTATCTGAATTAGCCAGTGTCATCAGTCTAGGTAAAAGTGGTAGTCTGTGTTAAATACGAATCTATATAATTTAGCCAGTGTCACCAGTCTAGGTCCTTATGGCAGTCTCTGTTAAAAATGAATCTATCTACATTAGCCAGTGTCACCAGTGTAGGTAATCTTGGCAGTGAGTGTTAAATAGGAATCTATGTATGTTATCCAGTGTCACCAGTCTAGCGTATCTTGGCAGTCTTGTTTAAATATGAATCTGTCTGCATTTCCCAGTGTCACCAGTGTAGGTAATCTTGACAGTCTGTGATAAATACTAATCTATATGCATTAGCCAGTGTCACCAGTCTAGGTAATCTTGGCAGTCTGTTTTAAAAATTAATCTATCTGCATTCGCCAGTGTCACCAGTCCAGTTAATCTTGGCAGTCTGCGTTAAATATGAATCTTTATACAATAGCCAGTGTCACCGGTTTAATCAATCATGGCAGTCTTTGTTCATAAAGAATATATTTAAATTAACCAGTGTCACCAGCCTAGGTAATCCTGGCAGTGTGTGTTAAATATTAATCTATCTGCATTAACCATTGGCACCATCTAAATAGTCAGTGTTAAATATGATACTATCTGCATTAGCTGGAGTCATCTGTCTGCGTAATCTTGGCAGTCTCTGTTGAACAGGAAATTATCACCAGAATATGTAATCTTGGCACTCTTTCTTAAATATGAATCTCTATATATTAGCCAGTGTCACCAGACTAGGTAATCTTGGCAGTATGTGTTAAATATTAACCTCTCTGCATTAGCCAATGTCACCAGTCTAGGAAATCCTGTCAGTCTGTGTTAAATATGAATCTATTTGCATTAGCCAGTGGTACTAGACTAGGTTGCCTGTGTTAAATATGATAATATCTGCAATAGACAGCGCCACCAGTCTAGTCAATCATGGCAGTCTGTGTTGAATACAAATCTATGTGCATTAACCAGTGTCACCAGAATATGAAATCTTGGCACACTGTGTTCGATATGAATCTGTCTGCATTAACCTGTGTCACAAGTCTATATAATCTTGGAAGTCTGTGTTAAATTGCAATCTATATGCATTTACCAGTGTCAAAAGTCTAGGAAATATTGGCAACTGTATTGAATATTATTCTATCTGCATTAGCCAGTGTCACCAGACTTGGAAATCTTGGAACTCTGTGTTATATATTAATGTATCTGCATTATCCACTGTCATCATTCTATCTTATCTTGGCAGCCTGTGTTAAATATGAATCTATCTCCATTAAACAGTGTCGCCTGTCTAGGCAAACTAGACAGCCTGTGTTAAATATGAATATACTGTAATAGCCAGTGTCACCAGTGCATGTAATCTTGGCACTCTGTGTTACAAATGAATCTGTCTGCATTAGCCAGTGTCACCATTCTAAGTAATCTTGTCAGTCTGTGTTAAATATGAATGGATCTGCATTAACCAGTGTCATCAATCTAGGTAATCTAGGCAGTCTGTGCTTGAATAAGAATGTATCTGCATTAGCCAGTGTCACCTGAATATGTAATCTTAGCACTCTGTGTTAAATATGAATCTATCTTTATTAATCAGTGTCAGCAGTCTAGGTAATCTTGGGAGTCTGTGTTAAAAATGATTCTATCTGCATTAGCATGTTTCAGCAATCTAGGTATTCTTGGTAGTCTGTGTTAAATATGAAACTATTTGCATTAGCCAGTGTCCCCAGTCCAGGTAATCCTGCCAGTCTGAGTGCAATATGAATATATCTATACTTTCCAGTGTTACCAGTCTAGGCAATTTTGGCTATCTGTGTTAAATATGAATCCATCCTTATAAACCAGTGGCAGCAGTCTAGGTAACTTTGGCAGTCTGTGTTAAATATGAATCTATCTGCATTAACCAGTCTCACCAGTTTAGGCAATATAGGCAGTCTCTGTTAAATATGATTCTGTCCACATTAGCCAGTTTCACAAGAATATGATATAGGCAGTCTGTGTTAAATATGATTCTGTCTGCATTAGCCAGTGTAACCAGTCTAGTTACTCTTGGCTGTTTTTTCTTTAAATATATCTATCTGCATTACCCAATTTCACAGGTCTAGTCAATATCGGAAGTCGGTGTTTAACATGAAACTATATGCATTTGCCAGTGTCACCATTCTAGGTAATCTTGGCAGTCTGTGTTAAATATGAATTTATATGCATTAGCCACTGTCACAAGCCTAGGTAATCTTGGCAGTCTTTTTTAAATATAAATATATCTGCATTAGCCAATGTCACCAGTCTAAGTAATCTTGGCAGTCTCTCTTAAATACGAAGCAATATACATTACCGTGTGTCACCGGTATAGGTAATCTTGTCAGTCTGTGTTAAAAACGAATCTATCTACATTAGCCAGTGTCACCATTCTAGGTAACCTAGGCAGTCGTTGTTGAATAAGAATCTATGTACATTATCCAGTGTCACCAGTCTAGGTATTGTTGGCACTGTGTTAAAAACGAATCAATCTGCATTAGCCAGTGTCACCAGTCTAGGAACTATTGGCACTCTGTTTTAAATATTAATCTATTTCAACTAGCCAGTGTCGTCAGGCAAGACTGTCTGTGTTAAATACGATAATATCTGCATTAGCCAGTGCCTCCAGTCTAGGTACTCTTGGCAGTCTGTTTTAAAAATGAATCTATCTACACTAAACAGTATCACCAGTCTAGGTAATCTTGGCAGTCGGTCTTAAATAAAAAGCTATATACATTATCCTGTGTCACCAGTCTGGGCAATATTTGCACTCTGTGTTAAATATTAATCTAACTGCATTAGCCAGTGCCACCAGACTAGGTATTCTAGCTTTCTGAAATGAATATGAATATATCTGCATTAACCAGAGTCAACAGATTATGAAATCTTGGCACTTTGTGTTCAGTTTGAGTCTGTCTGCATTAGCCATTGTCACCAGTCTAGGTGACCTTGGTAGACTGTAATAGATTTGAATCAGTCTGCCTTAGCCAGTGTCACCAGGATTGGCAATATTGGCACTCTGTGTTAAAAATTGATCAACACACTAGGTAATTTGGCAGCCTGTGTTAAATATGAATTTATCTGCATTAGCAATTGTCCCCAGTCTAGGTAATCTCGGCAGTCTCTGTTAAACATGAATCTATCTACATTAGCCAGTGTCACCATTGTAGGTAATCTTAGAAGTGAGTGTTAAATAAGAATCTATATACATTAGCCAGTGTCACCAGTCTAGCGTATCTTGGCAGTCTTGTTTAAATATGAATCTATCTGAATTTGCCAGTGTCAACAGTGTTGATAATCTTGGCTGTCTGTGTTAAATAAGAATCTATGTACTATAGCCAGTGTGACCAGTCCAGTCAATCATGGCAGTCTGTGTTGAATAAGATTCTATTCAAATTAATCTGTGTCACCATTCTAGGTAATCCTGGCAGTGTGTGTTAAATATGAATATATTTGCATTAACCATTTTCACCTGTCTAGGTAGTCACTTTTAAATATGATACTATCTGCATTAGCCAGTGTCACCTGTCCACGTAATCTAGGCAGTCTGTGTTGAACAGGAAAGTATTAGCAGAATATGTAATCTTCGAACTCTGTGCTAAATATGAATATATATACATTACCCAGTGTCAACAGACTAGGTAATCTTGGCAGTAGATGTTAAATAGGAATCCATCTGCATTATCCAGTGTCAACATTCTAGTGAATCATGAGAGTCTGTGTTGAATATGAATCTATGTGCATTAACCAGTGTCCACAGAAAATGAAATTTTTCGCACTCTGTGTTTAACATGAATCTTTCTGCATTAACCATTGTCACCAGTCTAGGTAATCTAGGCAGTCTGTGTCACATATGATTCTGTTTGCATTAGCCTGTGTCACCAGTCTAGGTACACTTGGCAGTTTGTTTGAAATATAAGTATGTCTGCATTATCCAATGTCATCAGTCTAGTCAATCATGGCAGTCTGTGTCGAATAAAAATCAATTTAGATTAGCCAGTGACACCAGTCTAGGAAATCCTGTCAGTCTGTGTTAAATATGAATTTTTCTGCATTAGCAATGAATCACCATTCTAGGTAAACTTGGCAGTCTGTGTTAAATATGAATCTATTTGCATTATCCAGTGGCACCAGGCCAGGTAGTCTGTTTTAAATATGATACTATATGCATTAACCAGTGTCACCAGTCTAGGTAATCTTGGTAGTCTGCGTTGAATAAAAATATATCTGCATTAACCAGTGTCACCAGAATCTGTAATCTTGGCAATCTTTGTTAAATATCAATCTATCTGCTTAAGCCAGTGTCCACAGACTAGGAAATCTTGGCACTCTGTGTTTAATATTGATCTATCTCCATTAACCAGTGTCACTAGAGTAGGTATCTTGGCAGTCTGTGTTAAATATTAATCTTCTTCTATAGCCAGTGTCAACAGTCTATGTAATCTTAGAAGTACATGTTAAACATAAATCTATCTGCATTACCCAGTGTCACCATTTTAGTGAATTATTGCAGTCTCTGTTGAATATGAATCTATCTGCATTAACAAGAGTCACCAGAATGTGAAATCTTAGCACTCTGTGTTCAATTTGAATCTGTCTGCATTAACCAGTGTCACCAGTCTAGGCAATATTGGCACTCTGTGTTAAAAATAAAGCTATCGGCATTAGCCATTGTCACCACACTAGGTAATCTAGGCAGTCTGTGGTTGAATAAGAATGTATATGCATTAACCAGAGTCACCGGGCTAGGTCATCTTATTACTCTGTGTTAATATTAATCTATCTCCATTATCCTTTGTCAACAGTCTAGGCAACATTGGCAGTCTTTGTTAAATATGAATCTCAATGCATTAACCACGGTCACCAGTCTATCTAATCTTGGCAAATATGAATCTATATACATTAACCAGTGTCACCAGTCTAGGCAATGTAGGCAGTTGGTGTTGAATAAGAATATATTTACATTATCCAGTGTCATCAGTGTAGGTAATCTCAGCACTCTGTGTTAAATATGAATTAGCCAGTGTCACAAGTCTAGAGAATATTGACACTTTGTG
Organism: Potamilus streckersoni; assembly: GCA_016746295.1. NCBI lineage: Eukaryota > Metazoa > Mollusca > Bivalvia > Unionida > Unionidae > Potamilus > Potamilus streckersoni. The sequence goes on from JAEAOA010000336.1 coordinate 185,230, forward strand.
CTAAATTTTAATCTGTCTACATTAGCCAGTGTCACCAGACTAGGAACACTTGGAACTCTGTGTTAATATAAATCTATTGGCATTAACAACTGTCACTAGTCTATCTAATCTTGGCAGTCTGTGTTAAATATGAAACTAGCTGCTTTAGCCAGTGTCACCAATCTAGGTAATCGTGGCAGTCTGCATTAATTATGAAAGTATATACATTATCCAATGTCACCAGTCTAGGTACTCTTGTCAGTCTGTGATAAAAATGAATCCATCTGCATTAGCCAGTGTCACCAGACTAGGTAACCTTGGCAGTTTGTATTAAATATGAATCTATCTACATTAGCCAGAGTAACAAGTGAAAGTAGTCTGTGTTGAATATAAACCTATCTGCATTAAACAGTGTCATCAGAATATGAAATCTTGGCACACTGTGTTCAATATTAATCTGTCTGTATTAACCTGTGTCAAAAGTCTATGTAATCTTGGCAGTCTGCATTAACCAGTGTCACCAGCCTAGGCAATATTGGCACTTTGTATTAAATATCAATCTATCTGCTTTACCCAGTGTCACCAGACTAGGAAATCTTGGCACCCTGTGTTAAATAGAAATCTATCTGCATTATCCACTGTCACCAGTGTATTTAATCTTGGCAGCCTGTGTTAAATAAGAATCTATATACATTAGCCTGTGTCACCATTCTAAGTAATCTTGTCACCATTCTAAGTAATCTTGGCAGTATGTGTTAAATATGAATCTATCTGCATTAGCCACTATCACGAGACTAGGTAATCTTGGCATTAAATGATAAATCTGCATTATTCAGTGTCATAATTCTAGTGAATCTTGGCCTTCTGTTTTAAAAATAAAAAATCTGCATTAACCGGTATCAACAGTCTAGGTGATTTTGGCAGTGTGTTTTAAATATGAATCTATCGGCATTAGCCACTGTCACCGGTGTATCTAATCTTGGCAGTTTGTGTTAAATAAGAATCTATATACATTAGCCAGTGTCACCAGTCTAGGTAATCTTGGCAGTCTGTGTTAAGTATGAATTTATCTGCATTAACCAGTGTCACTAGTCTAGGTAAAGTACTCAGTCTGTGGGTGAATAAGAATGTATCTTCATTAACCAGTGTCACCAGAATATGTAATCTTGGCACTCTGTGTTAAATATGAATCTATCTCCATTAACCAGTATCACCAGTCTAGGTATCTTGGCATTCTGTGTTAAATATTAATCACTCTAAATTAGCCAGTGTCACCAGTCTAGGTAATCTTGTCAGTAGATGTTATATATGAATCTGTCTGCATTATAGAGTGTAACCAGTATAGTAAGTCACGGCAGTCTGTGTTGAAAAAGATTTTATCTGCATTTACCAATGTCACCAGAATAATTAAACATGGCACTCTGTATTAGATATGAATCTGTGTGCATTAACCAGTGTCACCAGTCTAGGTAATCTTGGTAGTCTGTGTTAAATATAAATCTATCTGCATCAACCGGTGTCACAAGTCTAGGTATCATTGGCAGTCTTTGTTAAATATGAATCTATCTGCATTATACAGTGTCACCAGTCTAGGCAATCAAGGCAGTCGGTGTTGAATAAGAATCTATTTACAAAATACAGTCAACAGTCTAGGTAATCTTGGCACTCTGTGTTAAATATGAATCTATCTGCATTAGCTGCTCTCACCAGTCTATGTTATCTTGGCAGTGTGTGTTAAATTTTAATCTATCTGCATTAATCAGTGTCACCAGTCTAGGTAATATTGGAACTCTGTTTTAAATATTAATCTATCTGCATTAGCAAGTGTCACCAGACTAGGTAATCTTGGAAGTACATGTTAAATATGAAACTATTTCCATTATCCAGTGTCTCAATTCTAGTGAATAAAAGCAGTCTGTGTTCAATATTAACCTATCTGCATTAACCAGTTTCATAGAATATGAAATCTTGGCACTCTGTGTTAAATATGAATCTGTCTGCATTAACTAGTGTCACCAGTACAGGTAATCTTGGTAATTTGTGTTAAATGTGAATCAATCTGCATTAGCGAGTGTCTAAAGTCTAGGCAATATTGGCACTCTGTGCTAAATATGAATCTATCTGCATTAGCCAGTGTCACCAGCCTATGTAATCTTGGAATTCTGTGTTGAACATGAATGAACATGAATCTATCTGCATTAAACATGGTCACCAGTGTAGGTAATGTTTGTAGTTTGTGTTAAATATGAATCTATATAGATTAGCCAGCATCACCAGTCTAGGTACTCTTGGCAGTCAGTGTTAAATATGAAACTCTGTATCTACCACTGTCACTAGTCTAGGTAAGCTTGGCAGTTTGTTTTAAATATCATTCTATCTGCCTGAATTACCCAATGTCATAAGTCTATTCAGTCAGGGAAGTCTTTGTTGAAACGAAACATTCACCATTTGCATCTGACACCAGTCTAGGTAATTTTGGCAATCTGTATTAAACATGAATCTATATGCATTAGCCATTCTCACCAGTCTAGACAATTTAGGCAGTCTTTGTTGAATAAGAATCTATTTGCATTAGCCAGTGTCACCATTGTATGCAGTCTTCACACTCTGTGTTAAATATGAATCTATCTGCATTAGCCAGTGTCACCAGTCTAGGCAATTTTTGCACACAGTGTTAAATATGTACATTCTGCATTAGACAGTGTCATGAGACTATGTAATCTTGGAAATCTGTGTTAAACATGAATCTAAATGAATTAACCAAAGTCACCAGTGTATCAAATTTTGGCAGTCTGTGTTAAATAAGAATCTTTATACATTAACCAGAGTCATCAAACTAGGCAATTTAGCCAGTTTGTATTAAATAAGAATCTATATACATTAGCTTGTGTCACTCTCTAGGTAATCTTGGCAGTCTGTGTTAAAAATGAAACTATCTGCATTAGCCAGTGTCACCATTCTAGGTAATCCTTTCAGTCTGTGTTAAATATGAATCTATATACATTAGCCAATGTCACTAGTCTAGGTTATCATGGCAGCCTGTGTTAAAAAAATCTATTTGCATTAAAATTTGGCACCAGTCTAGATAGACTGTGTTAAATATGATACTCTCTGCATTAGCCACTGACACCTGATTACGTAATCTAGGCAGTCAGTGTTGAAAGAGGAAAGTATCAACAGAATATGTAATCTTGGCACTCTGTGTTAAATATGAATCTATATACATTAGCCAGTGTCACCAGACTAGGTATTCTTGACAGTCTATATTAAATAGTAATCTCACTGCATTAGGCAATGTCACCAGTATAGGTAATCCTGGCAATCTGTGATCAATATGAATCTCTTTGCATTAGCCAATGTCATCAATCTAGGTAATCTTAGCAGTACATATTAAATATGAATCTATTTGCATTATCCAGTGTCACCATTCTAGTGAATCATGGCAATCTGTGTTGAATATGTATGTATCTGCATTAACTAGTGTCAACAGAATATCTGTGTTCAATATGAATCTGTCTGCATTAACCTGTGTCAAAAGTCTATGTAATCTTGGTAGTCTGTGTTTAATTTCAATCTATCTGCATTAGCCAGTGTCTTCAGTCTAGGCAATATTGGCACTGTGTGTTAGATATTATTCTATCTGCATTATCCACTGCCACCAGTCTATCTAATCTTGGCAGCCTGTTTTAAATATGAATCTGTCTGCATTAACAAGTGTCACCAGTCTAGGCAATCTAGACAGTCTGTGTTAATATGATTCTGTCTGCATTAGCCAGTGTCACCAGTCTAGGTACTCTTGGCAGTTTGTGTTAAATATAAATCTATCTGCATTACCAGTCTAGTCAATCATGAAAGTCTTTGTTGAAAATGAATCTTTCTGCAATAGCCAGTGTCAAAAGTCTAGGTAATCTTGGCAATCTGAATTAAATCAGTATCTATCTTCATTAGCCAGTGTCATCAGTCTGGGTAACATTGGCAGTCTGTGTTAAATTTGAATCTATCTGCATTAACCACTGTCACCAGTCTAGGCAATTTACACAGTCTTTGTTGAAGAAGAATCTATTTACATTACCAAGTGTCACCAGTCTGTGTAACAGAAGACACTCTGTTGTAATAATGAATCTATCTGCATTAACCAGTATCAACAGTCTATGCAATATTGTTATCCTGTGTTAAATATGACTTTTTCTGCATTAACCTTTGTCACCAGACTAGGCAATTTATGCAGTCTGTGTAAAATAAAAATCTATATACATTAACCAGTTTCACCAGTGTAGGTAATCTTTGGCATTCTGTGTTAAAAATGAATCTACCTGCATTAGCCAGTGCTACCAGTCTAGGTAATCTTGCAAGTGTTAGCTAACATGAATCTATATCCATTAGCCAGTGTCACCAGTCTAGTCAGTCATGGCAGTCTGTGTTGAATAAGAATCTATTTACATTAGCCAGTTTCACCAGTCTAGGTAATCATGGCAGTCTGTGCTAAATATGAAAATATCTGTATTAGCCAGTGTCACCAGACTAGATAATCTTGGAACTCTCTGTTAATATGAATCTATCTGAATTAGCCACTGTCAGCAGTGTATCTAATCTTGGCAGTGTGTGTTAAAAATAAATCTAGCTGCATTAACCAGTGTCACCAGTCCAGGCAATCTAGGCAGTCTGTGTTAAATATGAATCTATCTGCTATATCCAGTGTCACCAGTGTATGTAGTCTTGTCAGTCTTTGTTTAATAAGAAACTATATACATTAGCCAGTGTCACCAGTTTAGGTAATCTTGGCATTCTGTGTTAAAAATGTATCTATCTGCATTAACCAGTGCCACCTGACTAGGTAATCTTGGCAATCTGTGTTAAATAAGAAACTATATATATATTAGCCAGTGTCACAAGTCTATGTAATCTTGGCAGTCTGTATTAAATATGAATCTATCTGCATTAACCAGTGCCACCTGACTAGGTAATCTTGGCAATCTCTGTTAAATATGAATCTATATGTTTTAGCCAGTGTCACCTTACAATTCAATCTAGGCAGTCAGTATTAGATATGAATAACTGCATTAACCAGTGTCACCAGTCTAGGCAATCTTGGCAGTCTGTATTAAATATGAATTCATATACATTAGCCAGTGTCACCAGTAGTAGATAATCTTGGTAGTCTGTATCAAATATGAATCAATCGGTATTAGCAAGTGTCACCAATCTAGGTATTCATGGTAGTCTATGTTAAATATGAAAGAATTTGCATTAGCCAGTGTCCCCAGTCTAGGTAATCCTGACAGTCTGAGTTAAATATGAACATATCTATATTTGACAGTGTCACTTGTCTGTGCAATCTTGACAATCTGTGTTATATATTAATTCATCTGCATCAACCAGTGCCAGGAGTCTTGGTAACATTGTCAGTCTGTGTTAAATATGAATCTATTTGCACTAACCACTGTCGCCAGTCTATGTACTCTTCACAATTTGTTTTAGATATTAATCTATCTGCATTACCCAATGTCACCAGTCTAGTCAATCATGTCAGTCTGTGTTGAATAAAAATCAATTTAGATTAGCCAGAGTCACCAGTCTAGGTAATCCTATCAGTCAGTTTTAAGTATGAATTTATCTGCATTAATGAAGCGTCCCCATTCTAGGTAATCTTGGCAGTCTATGTTAAATATGAATCTATTTGCATTAACCAGTGGCACAAGGCTAGGTTGCCTGTGTTAAATATGATAATATCTGTATTATCGAGTGTCACCAGTCTAGGTACTCTTGGAAGTTTGTGTTAAATATAAATCTGTCTTCATTACCCAATTTCACAAGTCTAGTCAATCATGGAAGTCTGTGTTGAAAATTAATCTTTCTGCATTAGCCAGTGTCACCAGTCCAGGTAATCTTGGCAGTATGTTTAAATATGAATCTATCTGCATCACTCAGTGTCACCAGTCTATATAATTGTGGCAGTCTGTCTTAAATATGAATCTATATGCATTAGCCAGTGTCACCAATCTAGGTAATCTTGGCAGTCTGTGGAGAAAATGAATCTATCTGCATTCGCCAGTGTCTCCAGTCTAAGTAATCTTGGCAGTCTGTGTTAAATATGAATCTATATACATTAGTCAGTGTCACCAGACTAGTTAATCTTGGCAGTCTGCGTGAATTATGAATATACACACAACAGCCATTGTAACCAGTCTAGCAAATCATGGCAGTCTGTGTTGAATACGAATCTGTTTACATTATCCAGTGTCACCAGTCTAGGTAATCCTGGCAGTCTGTTTTAAATATCAATCTATCTGCATTAACCAGTGTCACCAGTCTAGTTAATCTTGGCAGTCATGTTATAAGAAATGGATCTATTTGCATTAAAAATTGGCACCAGTCTAGGTAGTCTGTGTTAAATGTGATAATCGTCGATATTAAACTTTGTTACAGAGAGACTGGTGAAGCACAAACATAACAATGAACTTCCTGATTGTCATTAAATTATTGTTGGGCGAACTGGATCAGGAAAAAATAATTTGCTTATGAACTTGCTTCTTGGTGATAATTTTGACTACGACAGAGTTTATATTTACACAATCAATCCACAGCAAGATATTACCAGTTATTAAGCGAGTATAATGACAAGCTTTGTGATGAACTTAAGGCTGGTGAAGATTTTTATATAATTTGGCAGCCAGAAGATCTTTTTCCAGTTAATCAACTTAATGCAGATGAACACAAAATAGTAGTTTTTGACGATATTCCGCTAAATAACATGGAGATGAACAAAATAAGATCGTATTTCTCACTGTCACGTAACAAACAGTGTAATTCTGTTTATCTCGCTCAAGGTTTTTATAATGTTGACCGATTTGTTAGGCGAAATACGGGTTGTTTTATATTATTTCCAGGACTGGACAATGTTGACGTTAGAAATATTGCAAGCGAGCAATCCGGTGACGTGAAAAAAGATAAGTTTATTGAACTTTACCGTAATGCTACAAAAGATAAATACAGCTTTATCTTATTTGATAAACTTACACACGATACAACTAAAATGTTTCGCTGTTGTATTGACACTTACTAACAGTAAGGGGTTTCAATTTTATAAAATTTATAATAATGATAATGGACAAGCGAGCAAGATACAGACAAAATATAGATGATCTAAAAAAACTTGCTCAATCTCAGGCATTACTTAAGCAAAAAGTACAGCAAGCAAGACGTGGGCAAGTGAGTCATACAGAAGCAACAGCTACAATTTTCTAGCCAATTACTGAAGCACCTGAAACTAAACTACTATCAGAAGAACTTAAACAACTGCATGAAAAAGGGTATTTGGAATTTTTAAAGAACAACAGAAAGCAGCTGCTGTACAACTTGTTACTAGATCTCATGAAGAAAAAAGAAAACTAATTGTTGCACTTACAGCAAGTATAGCTGATCCTGCTGCTAGACAAGCTGAAACTGATCGATTGATAAACAATCCGCTGGAGCATGAGCGAAGATTAGCAGAGTTAACAACGCAAGGAATAACAAATATAAAACATTTATCAGGAAACATAAAAGATATGAGAGAGGAGCAACAAAAAATTGGTGATTTTACTGTACAGTTTATGGAAGTTAAAGAGCAAAGACTTCATTTTATAAAAAGAGCAAATAATACGATAGATCCTAAGGAGTATGATGACTTTTTAAAGAAAGAAAATATAAAAGATATTAATAATATAAGCAGGTGCACTCAATACATTAGATGTAATATTAATAAACGGATGTAATATTAATAAACGGAGCTGCTGCTAAAGATGAAATAAACACGGTTAAAGAAAATAATGTTATGCTTTCACTTTATGATAAAATGAGATATGGTGTTATTGCTTCCATGTTTGTTCAAACAGCAGAAAAACGTAGAGCAAAACCTTTTGATGGTGGGTGGAGTTTTTAAAGAAAATTTACTTTATTTGATAAAACTCGTGTAGAAAAATATAGAGAAGTAAGAACAGGAACTGGTGTAAAAATATGTACTTCAACTACTGAAATGATAGGTAGATTAATGTTATTAATATTATCAAAAGAAGCTGGGAATGATAGTGTTGAACTTGATAATGAAATCATTGACATACTTGATCATCTAAGATCGATCTAATTATTAACATCTGACGAATTGGAAACTTTACACCGCGACTTAATTTTGTAAAATGATCTAATATAAAAGGAATGCAAACAACATTATTGCTAAACTCTAGTGAGTCTGCAATCTATAGCGCAAATGTTTCAGTAAATTATATTCCGCCTATACAACTAGATCCTGCAAAACAATATGAGATTGGATTAATCTCTTGTACTTGCTGGAATGCTATGCCCAACGTGAAAACTGGTGTTAACGATTAATTGTGGTTTACTACGTTTACAAGTTCTTCAATATCTACAACAAAAAATAATAAAAAAATCCACAAGGAGCTTATAATATTACTGATCTAAACAGGACAATCAAAGAGCTCATTACATTCCCTTGGACTACTCAAACATGTTATCAATGTACACTGTCTGTCAGCCTTAGTGACATGCCAGCACAACACCACTGCACCCACCAATACTAGTTGGAATCTAGTGAATGAATTTTCAAACCTTCCTTATGAACCTGCACATTTAGCAGTCGATTTGTCATGGTTATTTTTAGCCTGAGTCTAACAAAATGTTTCCTTTTAGCACTGATGGTATAGCAGTTCCAAACTTTAGATGACAAATTATGTATTTCAAGATTTATTAAATTGTCACTTTTGCATCTAATGCAGGGCAACTCCAGGAATCCAAAATTAAACGATTCCTTCTTTTTAACTGACAAGTTGTAAAACCATGACGGAAATTCTTGAGAAAATCCAACATATTACGTTTGTTCATATCCCTTATTCATATGTTCTAGTTAATTCGTTGACAATAAGCCTTTAAGTCCACTACAACATAACAGATCATCATGCCTCCGACCTTGACCATAAATGTGGCAAATAGAGTTTCAATGAAACTTCCATGTCTGTGTAATCATGCAAGCTAAAGAAATGCTAACAAGATTTTTAAGATTTTTATAAAGGCCGTTTTTAGCACCATTTTCATTAGGAACAGCTACATATTGCTATATAGTGTTTGAGTGAAAATCTAATGTCAATACAAACAGCCCTTCGAGCGAAGAAGATGCATAAGACATGTACAGTTTTTTCTGAATGGCCAATAATAGGTATTTCTCTTTCCTTTAATTAACAAAAAAATTAAGGAACTGTGTAAGATACAATTTCATTTTGAAATTAATTTTTGTTTATTGTATTTTATAAAGTATTGAGAAATTCTTGCTCTAAAGATGAAAATGAAAATAATTAACCCTTCTCTTGAAAGTAAAATGCTGAAGCCAGGTTGGTCTTTACCAAAGGTTATCCACTGTCTTGCAACATACAACTGCTTTATTCTCCTCCGTACAGTGTAAGTACAGTGTAAATAAGTTTCAGAAATTTAAAGAATCTAACAAGCAACATTATCAATAAAGCAAAATATGTACTACCGATGCTAGCTTCAGTTTCAAAACAATATGTTGTAGACAATTATGGCCTGTATACTAACATGTTCCTGCCCACATCTAAAGAGAGGTACAAGTTGACGAAAAGCATAATCTGTGCATATGCCGTATTTACGGCATGTTTTCGGACAGCAACAAGTAATTTATGTTCTTCGAATGCATATTAAATTCTTTTATTATGTGATCGAAAACAAACGGGAAGATAAATGTGTGTACCCCCGGTCCATATCGACGTCACCGTTAGCTCACATTACGACATGCTGCCATTAAGTACAAAATAAATGAATGAAAAACAGGCATTAATTGCCTATTTTGTTTATTTGATACATGTCCATCCACCATAAATCGGAGACATATATGTATCAGTGCCACGATTCTATGCATTTTTTTCAAATAACCACCATAATAGTAACCTTGGTATCCACAGTTTAACCACCTGATAATCAGTAATCAATAAAATCTACCTTACAAACGTATGCAGTCTTTATGTCTGGGTAATTTAGATAATAATACAAACTAAATAAAAAGCTCAATATATATATATATATATATATATATATATATATATATATATATATATATATATATATATATATATATATATATATATATATATATATATATATATATATATATATATACATATGGACAGAAACATTTTGGCGTCGATGGCAGAAATACCAGATGGTTAATCTTGGAGCACCAAGGGTGAGAGGCTCCATAGGGGGTTAATGTTGTACTCCCAGCTAGAAAGAGTAAACATATCAAGCAAGTTGCAATATACGAGTCGGATTGATTAATATCTTAGTATTTTTAAAAATAAACGTGGTCTATATGTGGTGCTCCTCTCTTCGTTTCTTTAACATAGCCAAGGGTAGCTTCAAAATGAACAGAAATTGCCGAATCGAAACAAACATCTGTTCAAATATTGTTTTGAGGCAAGTCGGAGATTTCAAATCGTCTAAGTGATAACTGTCAATATTATAATTTATGGGACTTCTTTGACATGTGTGTTTAGAAACAAAAGGCAGCCATCTGGGTTTCATTAAAACGGCGTACCATGTACCGAACATGTTGCACCCACAATTAATATTTATCATCTACAAAAATGTTTATTACTTGTAGAACAATAACTATGTTTAAACCGTTGTGCATGATGCCTTGGTGATAAGGTGTTTGTTTTCCTGCATGATGCCAATGAATTTACTAATTCTTTCTGACTCTGTGATGTATTGTTTAAGGATATAAAGCATGGTCATGGTTTTTAATCAAAGCCATAGCTGTCACGCCTGCTTTACGTGGTTTCGTGTGTATCAATGTCTACACTGACAGCCAATCATATTCTTATTAGCGATACATACATACATACATACATACATACATACATACATACATACATACATACATACATACATACATACATACATACATACATACATACATACATACATACATACATACATACATACATACATACATACATACATACATACATACATACATACATACATACATACATACATACATGCGATTCAGAATTTTAAATTACACTAGTTCGTGGAAGTTCATGATCACATTAAATAATTGGCGACTAAATGAAGCAAATATTGTATCAATTAAAGGTCACCGGCCACACACTATCTTTTTCAGTTTACATCAGATTTGTATTACATGATTAAAATTGGTTATACTCACACAAAAAGTAAAAAAAAAGGATTATCTGGTGTAAAGAATAAATTATAATTTATTTACTCGAAAAAAATACTATATATATAATTTATTTACTCGAAAAAAATGTATACAACGCATTTACTATCCCTTAGCTACGATTTCCCACCTATAGAGGACGCAAGCCGGAAATGACGTACATTTACCCCCCCCCAAGACGATGTACATGTTTCTTTTTGTCTACAAATAAAACATTATAAACCATGGATAGGAAACATGAAACTACTGAAAATTAATTTACTATTCAGACTGATGTGCACAACGTACTAGGTTGTGTCGCTTTCTAAACTGTTCATTGTTTCGATTTATTTTGAAAATTCCCGTTAATATAAGTAAAAAGGAATCAATATTGGCTTCTCTATGTCAGCCGACTTTAGTGAGAAAAAAAAAGAAAGAAAGAAAGAAAATCGGCACACTTAAAAGAATCCAAATGAACCAAACATGACTTCCTTATATCGGCGGATTTCATAATAAAATTCGGCATATTTAAAAGATACCAGTCAGTTTTCGATGTTGTTTGCTTTGTAATAAATAACCTTTGTATTTGATATCCTGTCGGAAAGTTTAAACAAAAAAGTTTATTGCTCGCTGCAAGTTGCAAGTTGTGTTCATCCATCACCCGGGATTCTATTTGTTTCCCTGATGCGATCATAATTATGTTCGCAGGACGAATAGTATACAAAACAGTAACTTGTTTTAATAACACCTTTCTAACCCATGCTAGCGAAAAGACTATCATTTGTCCTCAGTGGATGTATTTGTAAATAATGATTTTTATATGTGAGATACTGTCGTATAGTTAACCCCTATACAATACAATTTTTGGTCAGTTTGTGCCTTGGAACGTCCAGCGTGAATGGCAGGTGCCTTCAAGCAATCGAGTGATACTTTCGTCTATTTTGTGATGTTATTTGACTTAACGCGATACTCGCTACAGTAAGGACGCATACGCAAACCGGCATCAATAGAGTTCGTGGGTATATTTTTTTCTTCAATAAATTTCGCATAATGAAGATCAAATAAATGATGATGCAAGGTTAGTTTCTTTGATTTTATTTTCAAATAACAATATGTTTATCATTGTTTTTGGTATCTTGCAAGGGTGGGGAACACAAAGTCAACACAAAAATTAATTCCTATCTTATTTGTATGAAATAATGGAGCAAATATGATTGACAATATTGTCTAGTAATGAAAAACTTTTAATTTATGCGCGCACACTCTAAGAAAACTTGAAAAATGAAAGCAATAAAAATAACTATTAAGAGCTTTATATTGCATCAACATTGACAAAATGCTCAACATTATTCTCTCTCTCTCTCTCTCTCTCTCTCTCTCTCTCTCTCTCTCTCTCTCTCTCTCTCTCTCTCTCTCTCTCTTTCTCTCTCTCATGTAATTGAATGTGTATTATATGCAGCAGTGTTACAACGTGAAGCCTAAAATTAATTATATTTGTTTTAATATCACATGTAAAATAGCCTTCTGTAGAATATTATCTAAGTTTTATTGTTTAATAAATGATTTTTAATTTGAGCGGAATACTTAAATTGAGAATGTTGTTGTGCAGTTGCATATATTTTTAGCATAAAAATATATATAAATATTTTAATTAGAATGAACAAGATATGTCTGATTATGTTTTTTTTTTCTTCAAAAAAATATGTATTTTGCAATGCATGATTGTTTTTTTGAAAGAATATCCACTTCGTTTAAGGTTAGCTTTTCTACTAAAACCTACTCCTAAAACGTATATTTGCATATTATCTGCTTGTTGTTTTAAGTAAAAGAAGTTGTTCAAAAAATATTGTTAAATTGAGCCGAATTGTCTTTTGAGTTGCGCCAAAATGTCTTGGGCCAGACTGAGTATAATCCGGCCTTAATGATACAACTTTCCCATCCCCTCACCCTATTTTATTTCACAGTTTGAATTCCTTTTTTTTCTGGTAAACAGGGTCTTTCGGAAAAAGAAAGAATCCTTTTAGCCGTCATCACTCTTAAAGTTACATTCATAAACTAAACAAGGCATCATCCTTGCTGTACAAAGGCACGATCTTAAGATATACCACATAGACATTTACGAAGGGAAATTGAACACTTGAATGGCTAGGTTGAATAGAAGGGATAAATGTACGTTATGTCCATGTTTGAAAAGCGGAAACTACCTATTATTTACGGAGATTACCGAATATTTTTTTTTATTTACAAAAGTGGATTTTTAAGTCAAATTAAGCATTGTTATAGTGTGCATACATAACAAATGCATTTTGTTTATGATTGTAATAATATCACATGTTTGAACAAAATAGGTGACCGGTGACCTTGAAAGTAACAGCAAACATGCTGTGAATTTTGCATTAAAACTATGAAGATCTTAGATTGTGTCTGAAGACATAAATTGTAGAAAAAGTTAAAAGGAATCTAAGTATAATATTTGAACTAAAATAATTGTGTCTGAAAACAAACCATGTCCGAAAACATACCGTAAATATTGTAATATTTATACAGTAATGACAGTCAGGCTTGTGACATTATCAGGGCACAAAATCATAGTAAATGCTTAGTGAACTACAAGTTTTGGAACACCTGAGAGCCATTTTTTCCACTGGCCAATTGATATTCTCCATATATCTAGTGTTTTTTTTTTAAATCAAATTTCTTCAGGGTCATAAGCAGGAAATTGTTATAAAAATTAGATTAATATAAAATGTTTGAGAAAGCAATCAAAATGTTCAATATTAATCTACTTTTATCTTATTTTTCTATTGGAAATCTATCCAATGTCCTTGACTGATCACAAGTATTTTATATTATCACAATGTTATACCCATATTAACAATAACTTCTTTCCAAATTTGACACTTCACACTGTATCCAATAAAATTGTAAAAAGTTACCAACAATGACGTTTTCTACCTTTAAAATGTAAATATATACTTGTTAAATGTGATAACAGAAAATCAACGATGAAAATAGTATCTCGATATGATTCATAGCTCACAAATTGGATTGACTTTGTTTGTGCCAGACATAGATTTGCACAATTTCTTATATTAATTTAAATTATCCTCTTGAGCAAATGATATAAAATAAACAGCAATGGACATTCATTTGGCTAAGGTGTGATCTAGAAAAATGAGATACGGTAATAAGGATAAAAACAATAAATTCTGATCTCTTTTTTACGAATAAGGGATTTAAGTGATGCTCTCTAAGTAAACTAAATAGGTCTATTTTAAGTTTCAGATTAAGTACTAAGCATAAAAAGAGAGTACTAAGGAGAAACGTGTTTTCAGATGTCCGCACTACCTCTTCTAGGAATATACAGCAGTGCCGGCCTATTCTGTGCATCGTAATATTCACAGTGTAAAAAACAAAATATCTCACATTTCTATTATAAATGCTATGAAAATATGCCTTCTAAATGACAACATAGAAATCCACCCTATGACCTTTTCATGCATATTAATCCAATTTTATAATTATGCTTTAAATTATCCCACATTTACTTTATTGCAATGATGCATACCTCAGGGTCCAACAGCACATGCATCGAATCATATAATTTCCAGACATGTGTGAACGATGAAGTGTAAAGAGATTGTGTATGAAAATACAGCGGTTCCAGTAATATGTGTAAACCAGGGTTTACACATGTCTCTAAAGTACCAGCAACTGAGACAGTCCAAATTTTAATTTTTTGCTACATGTAACATAAAAATTAGAATAAATGCTAGTAGTGAATGGGGATACAATAGCGACAATGGGGTTATCATTAAAAAGCAGCGTTGGATACTATAGCGACAAGAGTTTTGGCGACAAATGGCACAGCCGAGCCTTTATATCGACAATGGAAATTTTGTATTAGCACACTCTGGGACTGTATAGCGTCAAGAGGAATGGTCCCAGGTAGCATGACGTCACGGTATTGGACACTTGTCAACAGTGTAGCAATGTGCAAGTACTGTGACATCAAGCGTTCGTCGTGTTAGTGAATGTAGTGAAATGCAAGTTTTATAACTTATGCAGGCAATTTGTTATTGAAAAGTATAATCTTTTCGAGGCATGGAAAGTGGCCCTGAAAAGGGCCGTTGTTTATGATGTTAACATCATGCTGTTAACATACATGACATCACATTGCTCTTTTCTTTCTCAAAGCTTGTCTTAAACTGCATCTCACTTCTTGTCCGAAGATGAGAGTCCGCTTCAAACAGCCTTGTCTTTCCACATAACATCTTCTTTTCCAAACAGTGGCACCCTTAATCCGGATGACAGTCTATTTTGTTTTCGCATACACGGGTAATTCCGGATCGAAAAACAATGACGATAACCAACAAGAGGATTTAGCAGTGATCAACATCTTCTTTGTGTGTGATGAGAACAGGTGAAGGAAATGAAGTGAACTGTGTGTATTTATAGGGAAAGACTGGATCGAAACGGATTGAAATGGTTGACCAATCCCAGTACGCGTTACAAAATTCGGTCACTTCGCGTTGCCTGTCTTCCAATCCGAAGAGAGTTCCCTGTGACGTTACAATGCCTATATATGTTCACTAGCGTTCGTGCGAAGTGAATAGATGCGGTATTGTTGAGTCGAACATGACGGAACTTAAGAAGACAATGAATTGGGGTGCACCAGCTGCGGAGACGAAAAGCGATGGTATAGCATCAGCTACTAAAGTGAACACAGTGTCACTGACCGAAGAGGTTGATTTCAACTGGGATTTAGTTGATTTTCTCTCTTCGCAAGAATTTGTACCGGCACCAGTACCTTCACCAATTTCTCCTTCTTTACCACGCATCGACGATTTTAAACAAAGACAAAAAGAAGAATTAGAGAAATTTTTACAGCAGCAGAAAGAAGCAGAAGAAGCATTTCTGCTTAAACAGCAACAGCGAGAAGAAGAAGAGACGATAATGAAACGACAAGAAGAATAAGCAGTAGAAAAGAAAGCAAGTCCAGGAGAGAAGGAAAACAGTGACAGTCAAACGGTCACGATACTCTTGAATATTTTAGCGGAGTTAAGAAATCTGAAAGAAATGTATCAGACTTCTTTATTACGACCGAAGAGAAAAAGACCTTTCCGAGCCAAGCAGACTAACATTGTGACTACACCAGAGATTCCACCATTAGTAATTTCTACTCAATCATTGACAAGATCAAGTCCACAAGTTGGCCTTGGCCGTGGCAAAGGCATAAGGCAAATAAAGCGAATTGCTTCTCGTTCTTGAGTGTGTTCTCAGGAAACAAAAGACCCAATGGTCCTTTTCAGGACCACTCATTACTGTCGAAAAGAAATACTATTCATTTTGCCCAAAAAATCAATGAAAAGTTAAAATCCTTGTATCACCCTTTAGTATGTATATATGCATTTATATATATATATATATATATATATATATATATATATATATATATATATATATATATATATATATATATATATATATATATATATATATATATATATATATATATATATGTGTGTGTGTGTGTGTGTGTGTGTGTGTGTGTGCGCGTGAATGTAGACTCTTATTCTAAAAAATTAAAACCAGGAGACACTTACGTTTTTTCAATCTGGTCTATTCTGGTACAATTCTTTGCAATTCAATTCACAACAGAACGCAACAATTGTTTAAAAAAGTTCATAGACGTCTTCTGTGCCTGTTTCTTTGAATTTCTTCACTTTCACAGTTTTCTTCTTCTCTTCCTATCTCGGGGTTCTTCCTTTTTCTCTTCTTCCTCGTTCTCCTGCTCCTTTTTTTTCTTAGGGCACTCTGTAGACCAATGTCCTCTCTCTTTACAATGATGACAGGTATCTCGACTCTTGTCAATTTTAACACTGGATTTTTGACGGTCTGGACATTCTGTAGCCCAATACCCTTTATTCTTACAGATATAGCAAGTATCCTGACTTTTGTCTCGAAAAGTGGAAGAATAGTCCGTTGGATTGTCTGGCGAAAACTTTGGTATGAAACCTCGTAAAGCTCTAATGAGAAGTTCGATTTGTGTGGGTTCTTCCATCCTACTGGTTAGCTTGAGAGCAAAATGAATACTGAGAGGGAAGGCACTAGCTCTTTATATATGCACTGATTTGACATGAATATATAGGGCTCATGGCATTTCAAATGTATCCATTTCACTTTTTGCAATCACGATGAAACGATCGCACGATTTCAGTGAGAGAGAAAAAGAAAGTAAGAGGCAGAGACGTGATTTATCGCCTCGCACAGTAGACGAAGTCTTAGCTCAAATTCATGCAGTGATTTTGAAGATGAGATGTGTAAACCAGAATCTAAACCCAATGAGTCTACACCAAAGCAAAATAAAGTACCAACAGTAAACCCTAAAAATTACTATCACATTCGAGAGACGGACAAACGATCCTCTAGAAAATTTAGAACTACAGCTCACACATACACCGTGAAGTTTAAAGATTTCAAGTCCGAAGTACCACTGAAGAAAGCAGAAGAGTTCATCTCCGATGTGTGGGATTCTTTGTTAACGAATCTGAAACAGCAATGTGAAGCCAAAGAAGACGCTTGGGACTTTCCATTCATCACGACAATTTGAAATCTCCAGTTTGGATCGAGTTTAGCAGTCCATCAGAATTGACACTTTCCAAAATCATCGACAAGATTCAACACGTGCACCAATCGAACGACAAGTTCCACATCACCAACGGAAAAGCGACACTGGTCATGACCCACGTTTCTCTTCCCCAAGGGACAGGACATGGCAAAAAAGTGCTCTTAGTAGACAACCTTCGCAGCATCAAAAAGAACATCGTTCAAATTAACAACCCTCAAGACAAGATGTGTTTAGCCCGTGCCATCGTGGTGTGACGAATGTATTCCGACAAGAATAACACGACAGAATGGAAAAGAGCCTGGAAAACTATTCAACGATCGGACCGAGCCAAAGAACCAAGAGAGGCAGAACTCCTGTTACAGCAAGCAGGACTACCTAAAGATACACCCTGTGGCATTCCTGAAAAGCAAAAATTGCAAGACGTTTTGGCTCCAAATTACACCTTGAAAGTGCACCCTTAAGAAGTGCGCGGACCTCTGTTGTTTCGAGGCAAAGATTTCAAAGACGGAAAATACATTCACATCTATCATCACGATTAACATTTTGATGTCATTACCAGTATCACTGCATTCCTGTCCTACGGTTATTACTATGAGAAATGTGACGAAGGTTATAACACTCGAGAGCAACATAAGCATTGTGGATCAAAATGTGAATGATGTTTGGCCTCTAAACCCTGTTTAGACGAAGGACAAGAACGAGTGCATTGTTCTGCTTGTCAGCGCACGTTTGTCAATCCTGCCTGTTTCCAACAACATTTGAAGACACAAAGTTCACAGCGGAAATGTGTATGTCAACTCCTGAGATTGTGCCCTACTTGTGAACAAGGCATACGTACCAAACGTACCAAGGCACACGTCTGTTCAGGAAAGAATAGATGTCACATTTGTCACCAAATCGTGGACTTGGAACCAATGCTACATTCAAAAATACCATTCTAAATATGAAGAAAAAGAAAAAGAAGAGGACCAGAAAAAGAAAGGCAATTTCATCTTTTTTCGATTTCGAATGCATGCAAGAGACTGGAATTCACATCCCTAATTTCTGCGTGGCTCACAGAGCGTGCAAAAAATGCATCCAAGAGCCTATCTTGACTCATTCCCCTCATTGTAGCAAGATTCCTGGAGGACGTGAAAAAATCTTTCGGAGACCGAACACATTGACCGATTTTGCCCAATGGGTCTTAGACCCTATCGACGAAACGTGGAGCCAAGAAGATATCGAACGTTACGGAGATTGTCATCGTTATGCCACAGTCATGGCTCACAATTTCTCGGGATACGATGGACATATTTTGTTGAGATACTATACGGAACAATGTACCGAACGTCCTAAAATGGCATTGAACGGAGCCAAAATCATTTCCATGCAAGTGGGGCAAGTGCAGTTTAAAGATTCAATGAGTTATTTGGCCATGCCTTTGAGTCACATGCCTAAAACGTTTGGCATGACAGAAATGGCCAAAGGCTATTTTCCTCACATTTTCAATACCGAAACTAATCAACATGCTGTTCTACCTCATTTGCCTGAGGTTCACTACTATGACCCGGACAAAATGCCTACCGAACAACGAGAAGATTTCTTCGCATGGTACCAGACTCACGCTTCGGACACTTTCGACTTTCAGGAAGAAATGTTAAAATATTGTCGTTCCGACGTGGACTTTTTACGGCGTTGCTGTGGCAAATTTCGAGAATTATTCATGGAGCACGGAGGAATCGATCCTTTGAAAGAAGCCTGCACCCTTGCTAAAGCGTGTTCCTTAGTGTACCGTCAACGATTCATGCCCGAAAACACCCTAGCTGTTATCACCCCTCAAAAGACCCATTTTGTCAAACGACAATACTCGGTTAAAGCACTACGCTGGTTACATTACTTGTGTGACAAGGAAGACAAATGGATTCAACATGCCCGCAACGGAGGAGGTGCAAAGACCTTCGGAAGTTATTCGGTAGATGGTTGGAACTTAGAAAACCCTCAGATCGTGTACGAGTTTAACGGTTGCTTATTTCATGGATGTCCTATCTGTTATCCTCAACGGAGCACTAAAAATCAATTTTTACAACAAACCATGGAAGACTTGTACCAGGCAACTTATCAACGTCGCTTGAAGTTAGAAGAGCAAGGATATCAAGTGATAGAATTGTGGGAACAAGAATACGATTAGCGATTGAAAACCGATCCCGAGTTTAAGCGTATCGTGGAAAGTTACAAGCTGGCGGACCCTCTAAACCCAGAGGACGGACGAATGCCACCTGTTTGCTGTACCAAGCCGACGAGGAGAAAGGAGAAGAAATCAAATACTTGGACGTGTGTTCTCTGTACCCATACGTTTGCAAGTAGTGTCACTTTCCCGTAGGTCACCCACAATTGCTGACCGAACACACTGACGTGGACAATATTCGACAATACGAAGGATTGATCAAGTGCAAAATCTTGCCTCCCACAAATTTGTACCATCCCGTGTTACCCCATCATTGCCAAGGAAAACTGATGTTTCCTTTGTGTCGCACTTGTGCTGAAAGGTGCAACCAAGACCACCCTTATCAGCACACACAGGAAGAACGTGCTTTGACGGGAACATGGGTTAGTGTGAAATTGTTTAAAGCTCTAGATCTGGGATACCGACTGTTAGAAGTGTACGAAATTTACCACTTTCCCAAGACAGAAAAGTACCACAAGGGTGACGAGAGTAAAAAAGGCATTTTCTCAGACTACGTAAATGCTTTTTTTTGAAACTGAAGCAAGAAGTCAGAGGCTATCCTTCCTGGTGTCACACTCCCGAAAGTCAAAATAAATTCAAAGAGAAATACTGGGAACAGGAAGGCATCACTTTAGACCACGTGGAAAAAAAACGAAGGAAGGCGATCGTTTGCCAAAGTGATGTTAAATTGTTTGTGGGGCAAAATGGCACAACGTCCGTGTTTACCTAGAACGGAGTATTTGTCACAACTTTTTCGTTACTTCCAGATGATTCACGACAAAACCAAATTCATAAAACACGTGGACGTCATTCGCGAGGACTTGCTCTTAGTTAATTACGAAGAAGAACTGGATTTTGTAGAAGCCAACGAATTTGGAAATGTCATCATTGCGGCTTACGTGACAGCTCATGCTCGCTTAAAACTGTACGAAGCTTTAGAACTGTTAGGAGATCGTGTGTTGTATTTTGACACGGACAGTTGCATCTACATTAGTCGTTTGGGTCAAGAGCAACCTAAAATCGAAGGAGACCGTTTAGGAGCCTGTACGGACGAGCATCCCGAGGACAAGATTCTAAGTTTTGCCAGTGGCGGTCCCACAAATTACGGTTACGAATACAGTAAACCTCAAGGAGAAGTGTACACGGAGTGTAAAGTGAAAGGATTGACTCTCAATTATCGCACCAGTCAAGTGGTTAACTTTGGTGTACTCAAAGAAGCCTTTCAGTCTGGTCAGGATGGAAACTTTAAAGTGACCACTTACCAACCTAACAAGATTGTGCGTTTAAACAAACTTCAAATCGTCAGTCCACCTTTGCAAAAGGTCTATCAAATCGTCTACCAGAAGCCAGTACGGCTTCACAATCACTTCACTTTACGGTACGGACACGCTGATATTGCTCAGCATATAAAAAGAGACAATGTTCAAGTCCAATAGTTCATTTGGACTACCAAGACCAAGAGAAAAAGATGAATCCTTTTACACATTAAATATTCAGCAAGAGTAAACTTGAGTGCGATGCTGTACCTTGCGATGACGTAGATGCTGTACGCTGTGACCTCAGCGATTCAGTACCACATGATCGTCATGGGAACTTTGCAAAGACGACCAAACCTATCCTGAAAACGAGTGATAGTTATGGTATACGTGTCAAACCTGACGGATGCGAAAGTGATGCCGCTCGTCATTGTACACCTTTTCACATTATCTGTGGATGTCATCCTCCACAACGAACGCTTCGGTTACCACCCTAAGGATGTCACGTAAAACTGAGCAAACTTTTGCATATCTCACCTTACCCTCATCGAGGTGAATCTGGACAATAGGAATATTCGTTCCCTGTACGTCTGCCAGAATACTCTGATTATGAAAGTCGGATCCAAACCTTTCAAGGTAAATGGCCAAAATATCTGGGAGGACCTACCCGCGAAGAATTAGCCAGAGCTGGATTTTTCTACTTTGGTGAAGGGGATAAAGTCAAGTGCTTTAGTTGTGGCGTGTCACTTCACGAGTAGGAACAGAAAGATTCCGCTTACCTGGAACATGTTCATTGGTCTCCGGATTGTCATTACGTACCTTTAGTGGGACCTCGTCCTTTATTCAAATTCAGCCATGTCAAGTACGAAAGTAGTCACAGGGTTAGGAATCCAAGGTCGGGTCACCCCTAGTCAAGTATTTAAACCCGACATCAACATTAATCTTCAAACATTACCGCTCGAATTGCAAGAGAAGATCTACAATGACATTTGGCAGAGTCTTGCTAGTGCCAAATCTCAATTGGTGACTGTAGAACTTTTGTGTCGAGAAATTCACAGGAGGAAAGTGAAAGAAGTCAACCAGCAAGTTCGATGTCACTGGATCAAAATTGTGTTCATTCTTTGTTTTCGCTTTATACCATTTACAACGGAAGATTTTATTAACATTCTGGACCGATATCCTGAATGGCAGTGGAATGAAACAACTCACTACGTTCAATATTTTCGCTCTAATAGAAATGTTTAATACATGGTTATGGATTCTTTACAAGAGAATATTCGTGGTTTACCTGTGGGATTGAGAGAACGCATTTATCGAGAGTTGGTCAAAATACAAGTCAAACAGAAAGAGCTATTGCATCCGTTACGTCACCGATGTTTGAACCACTGGTACCTCAATGCTATAAGAGGATTGATTTTGAAGAAAGTGTTCAAGTGGGCAGACATTGATGAACAACATGTGGGAGAAAAGTGTATTGTTAGTAGAGATTATATGTACTACCAGTTACACTTACTGAATCGAATTCCAGAAGACGAGTTAGAGAGTTACCACAATCTTGTACAAAATGTATACTTAGTGGAAGAGGAAACTTCTGATCAACTGGTCATGTGTCAGTTAGTGACTAAAAAATTTGGATTCGAGAACGGAATAATACGACTATGTTTGTGCAGAAAGTACGGTTATAGTGTCGAAAAAATGTGACTATAAAATCGTTCTACCATGCCAAAACCGTTATCATTAGTGATTCAACAGATTCCTTGGAAGGAGATCCTTGAACATATTCAAACAGTGGAGGATTACCATTGTCTTTTACGAAAACTGTGTCCATTGAATTGGGGACGACGTATCGTGTGTGTCGTAGTGACTTGCTTTCTGGGATTTCATTTACCGTCCGATGATTTGTGGACACTTTATGAACAGTACGTGCCACTTCAAAAACAAAAATATGAAAGTGATGCCTTTAAATGCTCACGAGAAACTCATTTTCCTGAAAGCTTTGCGCTTTCATCTGGATACTTCTCAACCTTTACGGGAAAAAAAGATTCGTCAACCTTTAGGTACCGAAGAGGTGTATGAAGATGTGTGTGTAGCTTTTGACTTACACTCTCACTGGACAGATGTACATGACTGGAAAAGTGTGGGTTTTGATGCTTGGACTAAAGAAGTGGCTAACTATGCCCGAGATTTGTAATCCTGAAACATTAAAACGTTCCGTGAAAAAGTCACTTTTCATTCTGTGTTAGTGACAATACCAGAAGAAGAAGAACAGTCTGTCACGGAGGAAAACCATTCTCTTCAGGACAGGACGGTCCTTGACCTTTCCGAAAGACCATTCCAGAACAACCTTTGTGTGACAGTACCAAACCATGTACAATCGTTTAGAACATTACGCACTACCCCTAGGACACTACATTTGAATGACAAAAAATGTTGTTAAGTAGAAATTTGTTTATTTTCCACGATAGTTGTGTTGATGTGTCTTTTATTCATGTACTTAACCATTTGGCTATTATATATTTATGTCTTTCGTGTTATTTCGTTTTAAAGTTTGCAATAAATGTGTCCTGAAAAAGTATAAACCTCTTGTCTTGTTTGTCTTCGTGTTACACGAACGGTGACATTCCTGATACTACTATGGCTACCTGTACTGTCTCTGCTCCCTCTTCCTCCACTTTCAAAGTCATTGACGAACATTTAGACCGTGATAGTTGGGATGCCTTGTAACCTCGACATCCCTTTAAGATGCTCATTGCTGGACCTAGCGGTTCAGGCAAAACCGAATTTGTCTAACGTTTGATCGAACATAAACATCATTTGATCGATCGTCCACCTCAACGTATCGTGTGGTGTTACAAAGAGTGGCAATCCGTGTACAACCTTCTACGAGAAAGTCAAGGTGAATCCATTGTGTTTGTGGAAGGCATTCCGGTCGAAGACGACGGTAACGTGTCTGACCCCAGTCAAACCCATTTGGTTAGTTTTGATGACATGTTAGGAGAAGACGAAGAAGAAATTAAACTGTGGTTTACACGCAAAGGGCATCATCGTAATGCCAGTGTCATTTACATTACTCAAAATTTGTTTCAACAAAGTAAAGCCCGTCGTACCATCAGTCTCAATGCTCATTACGTGGTCTTGTTTAAAAGTCCTAGAGATAAATAGCAAGTGCAAGTCTTAGCCAAACAGTTAGGAACACCTTGGCTAACTCATGCGTACGAAGATGCCACTCAAACTCCACACGCCTATTTACTCGTCGATTTGAAACCCACTACCCCCGATTATTTGCGATTTCGTACCCATCTGTTTCAACAATGGTGTCAAGACGGTGGACCTGTCGTGTACTCATCCCCGTCGTCGACTTAACCATGACCAGCAAAGACAAAAATGTATAAAAGCCTTGGTTACTTGGATTCTGTCTCACACATTGTCAACATGACGTCCCTTCAGTCTCATCTTCCCGTAAAATTGATTCGTGCCTTGTATGGCATTAGTCGCGAGAAAAATCCACAAATATGTGCTCGTGTCTTAGAAGCCAGTCTCAAATAAGTCTTACGTTGGTTTTCGGTGACAGCACGTCAATTACTGCAAGGCATCATTCAGATTCCACATCAAACCAAACGTTTTCTTGACAGAAACAAAGTAGCCTCGACGCAACTAGCTGATCCTTGCATTGACACTCAAACCAAAGAGCAAATCATTTTGAAACCTGGAGGTAAGGGTTCACTAGGAGGTGTCATCATTCGGTCCCTACTAAAATGGGATCCCAATGCACCCAAACTTGTCCCCAAGAAACAAGTTACTCCCAAACGTGCCCAGAAGAAAAAGAAAAAGAGCCACGGTAGTAAAACCAAGTCACCATCTCAGGAAAAGAAAAAGAGCCACGGTAGAAAAACCAAGTCACCACCTCAGAAAACGAAAAAGAAAAGTCCACAGAAAACAGTTTTAACCCACAAGAGAGCGTCTCCAAAAATGTCTTCTCCAGCAGTAATACCCTCTTCCTCTTTAGCAGCAGCGGCTGCTTCTCACAAAGTACCTGCCCCCAAAATCAAAGTCCAAGAGAGAACAGGTGTTTTACAAAGTTTACTGGATTTGTCCAACCTAGAATTGGCTCGATTTAGCCCTTTGCGAACTCCTCCACGACGTCTGTTGCCTGTTATCAAGTTGATACGCCGTAAAGACAATCAGTGGCGACGCATTCAAGTAAAAAAAGAACTGAGGAACATTTTAACGTCAGTGTATTTTTGTTCTGCTAATCACATTAAGATGGCTGCACCAAGAAGTGTACACCATCACCACCTTCGATCTTCTGTGCAAAAAGGAAAAGGAAAACGAAATCGTCAGTCACGTCATCCTAAGAAACGTTTACTTCAGTATCAACGACACATACAGAAAAGACACAGTCGTTCCAAGAAAAAATGAAGTCACCAAAGAGGAGTTTGGTATTTGGAAAACATGCTCAGAAAGGTTGACCAATTTATAAAAGAGAGACAACAAAAAATTGATCAGGGACAAAGTCCATATGGATAAGGGCTAACAAGGACGAACTTTGAAGGTAAGTGGCTGTCGTGTACCCAAAGAT
The DNA here is from genome assembly GCA_016746295.1 of Potamilus streckersoni. Classification (NCBI taxonomy): domain Eukaryota; kingdom Metazoa; phylum Mollusca; class Bivalvia; order Unionida; family Unionidae; genus Potamilus; species Potamilus streckersoni. The sequence continues at coordinate 211,105 of JAEAOA010000336.1, forward strand.
GTATCGTTCTCCTGTTCCAAAAGGAAACAAGACAGTTTCGTTGTGCTAAAAAAAGGATAAAAGGTCATGTACCCAAGTGATTGACGTTAGTGTACTTTTGTTGTCTGCCCTGGAAACAATTAACAAAAAATGTCACCCTCCAAAACCCATTCCTCTTCTATACCTAAAGGAAAGAAAAGAAAAGGACTACCTCCTCGTTTAGTCATACATTGGGACATGTTGTCTGTCCTGTCCAAAGCTCCTTCACCCATGCGATAAAAACTCATTCAAACCGCCTCGAAGGACGTCATTGATACCGTGTGCAAATGTTGTCTGAATGTTTTGAAAGACGCGATTCCTTTGTCTGCACATCAGAAAAAATGCTTAGCCAAACATCGACACGTTCTTCGCCAAATTGTCCAAAAGTAAATTCCTATTCGTCAAAAGGAAAAGATGTAGGTACAACGCGGAGGAATTGCTATTTTACCCATGTTAGCACCCATGTTAGCACCATTGCTGGGAAACATATCACAACCCTTGTTGCAAGGAGTAATGTGATCACTTGGAATTACCCTGGGAGGACGAAGATAAAAGTTGAACACTGCAGTCAAAAGATCCCAGACGTGATTCTTGAAATCTAATGGAAGGACGAAAACTGACTTTAGTCCCTTTTAAACGATGGATGGAATACCATCGTTGGCAAGAAAAACGGACCCAACAATTACATCCCAATCCTCATTTGACCGAAATGTCTCAGTTACAACACGAATTGCAATCGTTGATGGATCGTAGCGATTTGTCCGAAACGGAAAAATCTCAACGGTAAGGTCAATTGTTGCAACGACTGCAACTCTTTCTTCAAAAAGCATTAGACGAAACAGCTGTACCTTCTTTGAATGATTTCAAAGCCCTGATGAAAAGTCCATCACCACCACCACCACCACTTACCTCAGCGGTTAACACAGAAGCAACCCCACGGATACCTGAAAAAGAGGTACGAGAAGTCTTTCAAACACCATCAGCAGCTCTTATTCCTACTAAAATTGCAACGTCTTTGTTGACCCCTTCCCCTACACCTCAACGAGAAGAACTTAAAGCTTGGGTTAAAAAGAGGATGTCCACTCCTTCTTCGACAGAAGTAAAAAAGAAGGAAGGGAAACCAGAAGTGAAAAAGACAAGAAAGCCAAAGAAATTCCCTTACCACCATTACCACCTCCAACACCATTACCAAAACTACCTTCCACTTCGACTCCTATGGCACATCGAACACGTAAAGCCGTTTCCAAACCACCCTCTCGCTCCATAGCGAAAAGCATCAGCGATGATTGGATCACTTATTAAAAAAAAACAAAAAAGAAAAAAAGAAAAAATGGAGAAGGTCTTAGCTAGCATTTTCTACGATTCATCTCATCCAGCTGGCTACGGAGGTGTTTAAAAATTGTATCGTGCTGCCAAAACAAAACTGTAAAGTGTCAGCTTACCTCAAGTGCAACGATGGGTACAAGAACAAGCTACGTACACCCTACACAAACCAATTCGACGAAAATTTTCAAGAAGTCGCACACAAGTGGAAGGTATCGATCATCAACGGCAGTCGGATTTAGCCGATGTCTCTCATTTGGCCACCTACAATTCTGGCTACAAATATTTGTTTTGTGTCATCGACGTCTTTTTCCAAATTTGCTTGGGTCGTGCCTTTGACTTCAAAATCGAGCAGTGAATTAGTGCGAGCTTTGAAACTGGTGTTGAAACAAACTGGTCGTCACCCTTTTCGATGGCAAACCGATAAAGGTACCGAATTTCTAAACCAAGCTTTCCAAAAAGAATTGAAGAAACGTGACATTCATTTTTTTTTTACCACCGAGAATCCAGAAACTAAAGCCAGTATCGTGGAACGTTTTCAACGCACTTTGAAAGAACGCATGTGGAAATATTTTACGCATCAACACACTCTCAAGTACATCTACGTCTTGACACACCTCGTTCAATCGTACAACCAATCTTACCATCGGAGCATTGGACGTGCCCCTCAAGAAGTGACTCCCGACAACGAAGTGTCCGTCTCCGAGCGTCTGTTTGGTACGTCCCCGTCAGTCACTAGTTCCAAGAAAGGTAGACAGTTAGCAACAGCAGATTGGGTACGCATTGGCAAAACCAAACGTACTTTCGACAAAGGTTACTTGCCCAACTGGACCACCGAATTGTTTCGTGTCACTGAACGAGTGCGTGGTCCTTATTCTCCCGTCTATAAATTGGAAGACATTAACGGAGAAGTGTTAAAAGGAACGTTTTACTTACCCGTGTTACAACGTGTGACCAAAAAAGAAGACGACGTGTACGAAATCGAAAGCATTCTCGATCGAAGAACACGAAAAGTGGGAAAACGACGTGTCAATCAAGTCAAAGTACATTGGAAAGGATATCCGTCAAGTTTTGACTCTTGGATTGACGCACCTCAAATCATTGACTATAAAAAGAAGTGACCATCATGGTCAACACAGCCTCAGTTCCTACTGTGAACGCTTCTTCCCCAGTTCTTCTTTGTAAGATCTACAAAAGCAACCCTTGTGGGTGTGGTGTGGAGAACGTGTGCCTAATACGCAAATCGTCTTTTTCTGCCAAATCTTTGTGGTCCATTGTGTCATCGGTGCAGCCATTGCCAATCTATGTTTACAACAAGGAGACAAACAATTGTGGACCATTTTACTTAGCAGTTGCATTGGTTACCTTCTTCACAACCCGTCCCTAAAATATTCCTCTAACGGAAACAACAACGGGAGTCTGTTGTCCAACGTCAGTTCCAACATTCATCCTAACCATTCTCTTTTAGACACTCCTCTGGTCCCCATTGACTCTACGGGCACCAGAACTGTGGAATTATGAACAACCAATTTTACTTAACCTTACCCAGTGACAGTTCCATGGAGGTGTTTCCCAAAAACACTTTGTGCTGTTACAGGGCCAAATTACCTCAGGCCATTCAATTTGATGACGAAGCCTATCGGGAAGTGGCTTTGGTAGAAATGATTCACCCAACACAAATTAAAAACATCGTTGAAACTCAAAACACTGCGTCCGTAGAAGTTGAAGACGATTAAGTGCAACAAGTTATGGATGAACGCAGTGATAAAGTTGACTTTCCGAAAAGAAAGAATCCTGCCACTAATCGAACCACTTATATGATGAAAATTCCTTCAGGTTATTATTTTAGCGGTCAACATTTGGTGAACGCCCTTGCTGACAAGTTCAATGCCATGTTTGAAAAAGCCTTGGAGAAAACTAAAAAAGTGTCAAGATTGAGTACCACAAAATAGCTCGTCGACTCCTTATAAAATTTTCACATCACAAAGTCTTGGCCGTTACATTTTGTCCTGAATTATATCACATTTTAAGTGGAAACCCCGAAATGATCAAGAATCATCCAACCAAAATGCCACCCATAGGTAACAATTTGGATTTTGCCAAACATTTTCATTTCCCTGTAGTAATGAACCAAGGACTGAATTTGACTTTTGTGTACTCGGATGTAGTGGAGTACAACGTAGTAGGTCACACCTCTGTACCGTTACTGCGTGTCATTCCTTTTAAAGTGGATTCTGCCACGGCTGCTGACCAAGAAAGTGGAAACACCTATCACGTTCACCGTGAATTTGTACATCCTCACTATTTACATGTCAGTAAGTCGTATTTTGACACTGTCAACATAACTATAAAAGGAGATCTGGGACAAAATATTCCATTCACCCAAAGGAAAGTCATTGTGAAATTCCATTTATGAAAAAGAGTACTCTAAAAACTTTTTTTGTCAGTCATGTAAACTGTGTACCAAGGAGTCACTCGACAACGAGGGCATGGTTTAGCGGATATGCTCAAAGCGGTCTTTCGTACTGTGGTTCCCGTGTTAAAACCACTGGTGACACGGGGATTGCACGCCCTGAAAGATGCTGCGATGACACACGGTAAAGAATTTCTCCACGATGTCATCATTGACAAACAAAACCCCAAAGAAGCTTTCTTACGAGCAGGCAAAAATGTTTTGCTTCAAACAGGCAAAGATATTTTGGGTTGACGAGAAAATCCTATAAATGCCCCGTTTGGTGCTGAGTCAGGCATTCCGGCTTCTCAGAGGTTCCAACAAGGACAAGGCAGAAAAAGACGACGAAAACACCCTTTCAAAGGACTTCATACTCTCAAAGCTAGAAAGACTAAGAAAAGAAAAACTGTTCGAGACTTAGACGTTTTTGATTATTAAATTGTAAAAAAAAAAACAACAGAAAATGATGCACCGAGAGTCTTGTGCCTGTTCCAAATCAGAACTGGATCTGTTTGCCATGCCACCCACTATGATGACCATGCAGGAATCCCAATGGGTCGAATTTCATCCTGTTTCCTCTTTGACCGTTTCCGCTCCCATCGAGTTTGAAATCAAAGGACAACCGGAAGATTACATCGATTACAGCTGTTACTTGTATCTGAAAGTCAAAGTGCAAAAATTTGACGGTACCAATCTAGCAGATAATGCCTAAGTAGCTCCCGTCAACAAATTCATGCATTCCTTGTTTAGCGAAGTGGATCTGTACTTGAATAACAAATTGATCAGCAGTAGCATGGATACTTACCCTTACCGAGCGTACCTAGAAAATCTCTTGACGTACGGAAAGGAGGCCAAGAACACTCATCTGGATGCTTGCGTGATTTGGAAAACTGACACACCAGAAAAGTTCGACGAACTAGATGAAGACAATAAAGGATTTCTTGCTCGTCAAAAGAAAATCGTGGGAGCCCATAATTTAGAACTGATGGATCGTTTGCATTTGGACATGTGGTTGCAGGAGAAATATTTGCTAAACGGAGTAGATATTCGTCTGAGCTTGAATCGTAGCAGTACGGCTTTCCACTTGATGGCTGAAGAAAATGTCCACTACAAAACCAAAATTCAAGAAGCCAGACTTTACGTGCGTCGCGTAGAAGGGTTACCTAAAGCGGATAACGACATCAGTCACACCTTGAGCAGAACCACTGCCAAGTATCCGATACGGCGTGTAGAAGTGTAAACATTCACTATTGCTACTGGACTCCGATCCAAGATCGAAGATCATCTATTCCAAGGCCAATTACCCAAACGTTTAATCGTTGGCATCGTTAGCAATGCAGCCTTCAACGGAGCCAACAATGAAAATCCTTTTGAGTTTAACCACTACAAAGTGTCCAAAATTGACGTCAGTCGCGATGGCAAGACTCTGTGTACCAGACCCTTTGAACCTAACTTTGACCAGAAGAATTACTTGAGATCGTACTTGTCCCTGTACGAAGCTACCGGTCAACTAGGAACCAATACCAGTCACGGCATTTCGTACGACGATTATGCTGGAGGATACACTTTGTGGGCCTTTGATTTCACTCCAGACCAAGGCATTGACGAGGGACATTTCCACCCTATAAAATCCGGTCAACTGCGAGTGGAACTTCAGTTTGCAGAACCTCTACCCCACACAACGAACGTCAACCTGTATGCTGAATTCGATAATACCATAGAAATCAACAGTTTGAAAGAAATTATTCTAGACTATTAGACACTATGGAGGACACTTATCCTTCTTTGAATGTGGAAGAATCCATGGATTGGGAGGATACCGTGAAAACCAATTTCAAAGACGAAGACAAAGAAAACGAGGTCGTGAAGTCAAGATGGCCAGAACAAGAACAACATTTAGTCTCCTGTTTTGCTAAACACTTGGCAGATAAAATTGCGGAATTGGTCAAGAAAGATTGCTATGGATATCGAAAAGACCATCCCTGTCAAATTCAACACGATAAATGTCTCATGATGAGTCAAGAAGACAAAATGGACGAGTATCTGGACGAAGCTTGGAGTCTCATCGCAGAAGAAACCGTGATGCATGAGTGGTATAAAGGCTTGTGTGATCATTCCTGTCCTCCACTGACTACTCGAGAGATCTATCACATCGAAGCTCTCTTAGCCCAGAGTTGGGAAACCAGGCGAAGAATCGGTTACTTGACAGAACTTTTCAAGCAAAAAGTCAGAATTGAATTGATGACTTATCATCACCTGTAAAGAAAAAAACAAGGGAAACAATACAAGCAGAAAAAAATGGATACCTGGGAACTTTATTATCTTTTGAATAACAGTTCGTATACTGCTTCTTGGAATCCTGTGGTGTGTGCTAAAGATGAACTCCCACATCGCAAAACTCAAGACCACCAAGCTTATGTCATCAACACAGACGACAGTCATCTTCCAGGAACTCACTGGGTAGCCGTGTACTTTCCTCAAGTCAATTGTGTGGAGTATTTTGATTCGTATGGATTACCACCTTTGGAAAACGATACCATTGACTTTATGAGAAGAAATGTCCAGACGACACGATTCAATAATGCGAAGTTACAAAGCAACGATTCTGTGGTGTGTGGACAATATTGTGTGTATTTTCTTCACCATCGCAGTATGGGACATTCTTTAGAACATTTACTCACTTTTTTTGATCGTGACTCTTCTAGAAATGATGAAAAAGTAGATCGATGGTTTTGTGACCGTTATGGTTATCTTTAGTCTTTAGCTAGAAAACGTAGCGTACATCAATGGCCTCATGATATGAATCAATGGAAATCTCACATGATTTCACAATGTTGTCAACCTTGTCAAAAATAATTTGTATTTTAAATTGAAATGTTGTTTGTTCCTTGTTGCTTGTTAATTCTATTCATTTTTAGTTGAATAAAAAATGTTGTATTCTTAAGTAAAAACGTATCTGTCGTTTGTTTAGTTATAAAAAAACACAGTTTGAATATATGCTCTTTGACTTTCTCTCTATCCCTCCTCATGACATGAGCTATCCTCACGTTTCAATAACTCAAGCTCAGTAGGGATGTTTTCTATACCGTCCGCGCTTGTACCATATAAAGCGAATGGGGCTCCAGTCTGACCATTCACTGTTGACTCGTCAACCTACGAAGATGCCTTCAGACTAGCTAAACTCAACGAAGCTTACGTTAAATTACATCGTGTCATGCTAAACCTGATACCGAAGCCTGAAGAGATAGAGAATGTCAGAATGCTCTCTATAGCCCAAGATCTCATAGAGAATGTCTTTAGAGAGGAAATTGAGAAAGAAAAAGAAGAATGGACTGAGAAATACAGAATTCAGAAGAGGCAAAGAGAAGAGCAGCAACAGCAGCAGCATCAACAACAATATCAACAACAAGAACCAGACAAAGGATTTGTGGAGTGTCGAATAGACACCAAAGACTTCTCTTTCTCTTTTCGAACAAGCAGACCTTATCGTGCAGAAAAACCTGCTGCCAGACGGGGTTGCAATCTTAGTAAAAATTCAACAAAGATTGCCTTTACTCTTCGTCAAAAAAACAACAAAAAACAATCAGCCCTTTTCAGGGCTACCCAAGACTCTCGAAAAGATATATTTCTTTCATTTGCCTAAAAAATTTTAAAATTTTTGAAGTGTGACTATAAACACTTCAATTTTGGGGGATCAGTTAAACAAACAAAACCCACCCTTTTCTCCCTGTCTTGTTTAACAACATACAAAAAAATCTGACTGTGTTTGTAAGTCAAAAAAGTTAACGTGAGAACTTCTTTTAAGTCCGCGCGTTTCATATCATAATAAAAAGTTAGAGGATGTTTTCCATCACGCCCGTTCTCCAAGGATATAAACGCGAACACGCGTCAGTCTAGCTCCCATTGTGGACCTGTTCACATTAAAGATGAGCGAAAGAATTTCGAAACTTATTGAACTCCAAAGACACCTGGAGTGTGCCAGACGTCTCCTGGACGAACTGACTCTGGAGGCTTACAAAGAAGAAGCCAGACAGAAAGAATTGGAGGATACAAAGAAGAAAGAAGAGGAGATAGAGAACCAGCGAGGGATCTTGCTGCACCCCATGGTAAAACTCGTGTGTGAGGTGCTACCTGAGGTGAGGACACCTCCAGTAGAAGCAGCAGCAGCAGTTACACCGCAGAGACCAGTTATTCATCCCCGACTCTGGCCACGAAGACAAGAGTTTCAGCAGGTCTTCACTATTCCACAAACGGAGGAGTGGGATAGTGAAGCCACTCAAGCTCCGTTTTCTCTGCAGGTCAGAGCAATACATTGGGAGAATGACTGGAGCCGACGATCGTCCTGGAAGATGTCAGCTTTAGCCAGATGTCATTGAAGTTCAATAGAACAGCCCTTTTCAGGACTAACCAAATCTCTAGAAAAGAAATACTATTCAAATTGACATTTTGCCAACTTGTGTGAATATAGTGAAGTGTAACTATACACACTCACTTCAATAAAGATGTGTGTGTGTGTGTGTGTTTACATTCGCGTTCGTTGATGAGATGGTGAAGGGTAAGATTTGTGCTGCTCGTTTCGTTGATGAGATGGTATATTTTGGGTTTTGTGCTTCTTCTTTCATTGATGAGATGGTATGTTTTGGGTTTTATGCTTCTCTTTCGTTGAGGAGATGGTATAGGGTGTGTTTTTGTGCTTCTCTTTCGTTGATGAGATAGTTTAGGGTGTGCTTTTGTGCTTCTCTTTTGTTGATGAGATAGTATATTTTGGGTTTTATGTTTCTCTTTCATTGATGAGATGGTATAGGGTGTGTTTTTGTGCTTCTCTTTCGTTGATGAGAGTATAGGTGTGTTTTTTGTGTTTCTCTTTCGTTGATAAGATGGTATATCATATGTGAAGTGAGTTTAAGGGATGTTTTCATTCACGTCCGTGCTTTACATATATAAAACCCTAGTGTTCACCATTCGTGTCATTGTACACAGAATACAAAATGACTGGAAGTCTAGAGCTATTTACTCAGTTAAGAGATACTTTCTATTGGATCGTGGATGGAGTGCACGAATAGGACAAACTTAACCAAGAATGGAAGTTAACAAGTACTGAGGACTTGATAAACAAACTAAAAGTAACCAGTTATTAGTTACAATTGATAACCATAGAAGAAGCAGACAAAATACGAGGAATCATCAATTCAAAATACTTCAAAGTGGGGACCTTGAAACAGATTCTAGAAGATGTTATCCAAGCGAGATGCTATATGGAAGACATCTTCCATTTAACAGAGTGGGATTTTGTGAGAAAAAGTGTAGATCACATGAAGAAAGGTGAAGACAATATCAAACAAATACTGGAAGAAGAGGTCAAGAAAATTAAGGAGACCTGGGCAAAAGAAAGAAAGGAGAAAGAAAACCAAAAGAAGAAAAAAGACTTTGAAAAACTGAATGAAAATTGGATGAAGATACAAAAAAAGTTTAGAAATATGGGAAGAAGAAGAATAAGAAGAAGAAGAAGAAGAAGAAGAAGAAGAAGAAGAAGAAGAAGAAGAAGAAGAAGAAGAAGAAAACAAAGGCCCTTTTCAGGGCCACTTTCCATGCCTCGAAAAGATTATACTTTTCAATAACAAATTGCCTGTATAAGTTATAAAACATACATTTCACTACAATCACTAACACGATGAACGCTTGATGTCACAGTACTTGACGAATGCTTGACGTCACAGTACTTGCACATTGCTACACTGTTGACAAGTGTCCAGTACCGTGACGTCATGCTACCTGGGACCATTGCTCTTGACGCTATACAGTCCCAGAGTGTGCTAATACAAAATTCCCATTGTCACTATAAAGGCTCGGCTGTGCCATTTGTCGCCAAAACTCTTGTCGCTATAGTATCCCACGTTGCTTTTTAATGATAACTCCCATTGTCGCTATAGTATCCCCATTCACTACTAATGCTCATTTTTGGCAAGTGAAGACTTTATACTTTATTTGGGTTGTACAAACACACACACACACACACTATTATGATTCCAGCAGGTGTTGACATACCAAATGGTTATTTATATTTCATATGGATAAGAGATCCAAATGCATTCCTGGCATAATAATTATAGATTGGATGAGCATGATACTGTGTTCTTCTGCAGTTAGTCAGATGTACATTAAAATTTCTGTTATTATTTTATATAGCATTTTATACAGCATTAATTAATTGAAAAATTTATATAAGCCATTTAAATGTATAAAATATTACATAAATATAATGCTAAAATTACGAAATATTGCAAAGAAGAGCCTTATGAAAGCAAAAAAAATGTTACTACATTTTAAATTAGATAATCAAAACATTTTAGCAAATTTTAACTCCACAAATTAATTTCATCTTTGGTAATGTATATTTCAACAACAAAATTTCCGATCCATATTTATCAACTAAATTAAAAAAAATATTTCCGCAGTTGCAGATGAAATACATCAGGAAATAAATAAAACAAATTAGAGAAATTTACAACATCAAGTCATCATAAGGTTGGAAATTTGAAGTGATAAAAAAGTTGTATTTCACACAATGAAATATATTGTACTCTGTAGTAGTTCTTATGTTGATCTAACTCAAAAATTACAAACAAAAAATGCTGCATAAATGTCAAAAACTATGACAACGATTGTTGTTGGGTAATTTTATCTGCTAGACATCCTGAAAGTTGTAACTGTGATCGAGTTGAAAAATATTTACTGTACAAAGGTGAGCTAAATTATAAAAAAATAACTTTTCCAGTGGCAGAGAATCAGATAGCAAAGTATCATTATCATTAAATTTCAAACAATGACAATATTCTAAAGTGCAGTGACATGAAGTATAAAAAAAAACCATGGATCAGCAGTAATTTTCGATTTATTATATAAAAAAATCTGGATTTTTACAGGATTTAATTTTTTGGTATTTAAAATATCAAAAGGAAAATAAATACTGCTATAGGCCTTTACAACAAAAAATTCTTAACAAGGACAATAACAAATATATGTAAAAATATTTATATGTTATTGTTGTCATCCACGATAATATATTTGGTACACTGATGGTTCGTTCTTAACTTCAAAATGAGGTCGTTTATACCTGAAACATATTGACAGGATTTGCTTTTAACCAGCATAGGGGTCCAATCCATTAACATTTGCCTCCCTTTTGACAAAAGTTTTGTCAATTCCATCCAATGTTAATACTAAATGCAGCATAATTCATTGCCAGTTTCAACAAGATAGTACTCTACACTCTTTTATTGTGGCTATGTGTATGTTTCATTTGTTTTACATAATGCTTCTTGTAGTTTTAGGCAGGTTTTGGGTGGTTTGGGGCAGGTTTTGGGTGAATCGTGCAGCCGGTGTTTTGCCCTAAAATACGAATACCAACTTCACATGTGAATGATTTAATGCAAATGCCTTTTTCAACACCACTCTCTCTAAACTTTAAATCATGCATTTTCCCTTTGAATTGTGTTTTGTTTATCTTCAGTATGATTACTTATGTGTTTTTTCAAATAAAAAGTTCTTCTAAACATTTTATCACAAAGTTCACATTTGAATGGTTTATCTCCTGTATGGATCGTCATGTGGTACATCAAATGACTACTAACTCCAAAGCTTTTATCACAAACTTTACATTTGAATGGCTTATCTCCAGTATGTATTGTCAGGTGGACCTTAAAACAACTACAGTTTCCAAACATTTTATCACAAACTTCACATTTAAATGGTTTATCTCCGGTATGCATTCTTGTGTGGTTTTTCAAATGAGTACTCTGTCCAAACGTTCTTTTACAAACTTCAAATTTGAATGGTTTATCTCCAGTATGTATCCTCATGTGGTCCTTAAATGACTACTCTTTCTAAACATTTCATCACAAACTTCACATTTGAATGGTTTATCTCCAGTATGTATCCTCATGTGATCTCTCAAATGACCACTTTGTCTAAACATTTTATCACAAACTTCACATTTAAATGGTTTATCTCCGGTATGCATTCTTGTGTGGATCTTCAACTCACTACTCTGTCTAAACATTTTATCACACAATTTACATCTAAATGCTTTATCTCTAGTATGTATCCTCACGTGGCGCTTCAAATGACTACTCTGTGTAAACATTTTATCACAAAATTTACATCTAAATGCTTTATCTCCATTATGCATTTTTGTGTTACTCTTAACACTAGAACAGCGTCCGAACATGTTATCACAAATTTCAACTTGAAATCGGTCCGTCCAAAACTAAAGGGCAATATTGGTTACACGTGTTAGTTGTTGTGTAGGATTTCCAAATCGTTGAAATTATGGTCCACATTCACAACAGATGGAATCAGTACACAATTAATAAAATCCGGTTCAGTACGAATGTAGTTCCAGTCTATTTTTAGATCACTTTTTCCTGTCTAAGTTTGGTGGTGATACTAGAGTCAGATTTTGGCATTCTTAGTAAGGATTTAAAGGCAATTGTTTATTCTTTAAAATGTGAGCTTATGGTGTGGTTGTCTCTGTGTATTTCGGCGACAGTGCACATTGAGTAAAAAGGTCATGGTGATGATCCGGAAGTGAAATCTGTGCTCGGTTGCCTGGGTTTTCTTTACAATTCAGCCTCTCCAAAAAATGCAGGTCAACCCTTGACAAGAACTAAACCGTAAAGTCATCTTTGAAGGTATTTTAGATTAACATATGATTTGTATTGATTGTCACACAGTGGAAAGTTCAGTACTGAGAAACAAATGTAGAGACAATATAGTTAAATTAATTGTGTTCTATGGCCTGTCAGTAAAAACTTGAAACTGATGTAAAATTTTTATTTTTAATGACATACACATGAAATTTTAATAGGTTATGTATATTGACTTTAAAAATATAAAAATGAAATTAAAAAAAAAATAATTTTAATTTAAAAAATTTGAATGAAATTTAAAAAAACTTTTAAAAAATAAAACTTTTCCACCAAGTATACACATATATAATATTTATTTCGAATGATATGAAAATATATCAGCATTTATTACTCCTGCACCATATAAAAGCTCAAATGATGGATATTTGTCAAATTTGATCAGAGAAAATATCTTTATTAGTCAAAATGAGACCTTTATTTAAAATACATGAAGACAAAATTCTACTTTGCTTTGTACCTTTAGGTCATTGAAACTATTTATTTGGGGTCCAAACAGTTAATTTATGTGTTTATGATGGGGTGACTTCCTGAGTAACACATATCTGCTTGTATAGCAATCAGTAATTGTTTATAAGCATAGTTATAGGGTATTTAGTGAGAGGACAGAGATGAAGACTTTATACTAGAACCTGTTCAAGTTCTCTACAAAATCATATTAAGCTGTCAGAGAATGAAATACAGGTCAGAGGGAGTAAACTATACCTTACCCAGGTATATTTACCATTTCATGTAAGAAAACAGCAAAATGATGTAAGTTGAACACAGAATGCATTTCATTTTATTATTCAGTTTCTTTAAGATGTTGATTGATATAGTGTGGCATTGTGGCCCAGATCATAGTGTGATAATTCTCATTATCTATTTTGCTTCATGCATTAATAATGACTAATAATATGTGTTAACTGACACTTTAAAGATTACATAAGTAATATTCAAACAGATTATTTGAATTTAACTTTCTACAAGTGATCCTAACATGGATACATAGCTGACATGAACAAATATGCATATATTTTGTAATGTTTGGAATCAAAAGTTGACATTGTTAGGCTGATATAGTACCTATAGTGAATCTGTAAGGAACACTTTTGACTGTGTGCACTTAAAATATCCCAAGATGTTATTTTCATCATGAATATGCCTCTGTATGGTAACACATTTCAATATAATACTTTGACAGAGGGTGGTATTGCAGCATCAGCTGATATCTGATTTCATTGAGTCATTGAATCATTGAACTTAATAACTTGGTAGCCAAGACTCTTAAAAATAGACTAAAAATGTTTAAACAGATTATTTGAATCACATTTGTACATGTGATGTTGCCAAATACATTGCATATGTCCAACACATGCAAATATCCATCATTGTTTACAAGTTTTCGGGATGAAAATTTCACATTTAGTTGATGGTATATGATCTATTGGTACCTATAGTTGATGTGTGTGGCCACATTTTGATATATTCACTTCCAATATCTAAAATTGTTTTCCCATCATGAATAGGATTGGATATAGTAATAAATTTTAATTTGGTACATTGTCATTTGACTTTCCACTATACCGGTATGTAACAATGTTTGCACCAATGATCAAACCTCACCGTTTCAACATTGCCTTAAACTTTATGATACATACTCTACCTGATTAGTTATTTAACCTGTAAATGGCTAAATATGCTTGTAGAAACTTCATCTATTTTTAGGATGCATTTGTCACTTTAATACATGCCCATTGCTTCACATCTTTGAGTGTCACTCTATTAAGTTTACCTTTTTTAACCATATTTGCAACCTGAATCTTATTTTGAAATCACCATATCTAACACATTTTAACTTAATTTGCCTACATCTTCCTGTTCTTTTTTTAGAATTAAGTGAAACATGTTATATCTTTTCAGGTCTAGCCAGGTATCTGGAACAAAGTTTTAGAGTTGGATCATTTTGGAAGCTCTCCAGTAGTCCAATGACAGCAAGGTCTTTTAAGGACATGAGCAGTGTGCTGAAATAAGTACACTGATTTACAGCATCTCAAAGACATGGCTTAGATTTTCATGACAGAGATTCACATCAATTTTCAGTAAGGTGGAACTTCCCGGAAACAATATTTTTATATTGCATTGTTGACTTTTGTAGTTATCAGCATTAAAATGGAATGCATATTTGCTATAAAACATGGTAGTGGTCCCATCAAAACTTTAAATTTGAGTGGGCTATTAGTTTTACAAACAACTGCCCAAGTACCTGAAACAATAAATGTGGAATATAGCACCTGGCATTGTTTTTTTGAATATGTACACCTATTTGCATCTGGATAGGCATATTGCAATTTGCTGTCAAAATCACTGTGAGCTATCATGCTTAACTACCCCTGGGATTAATACTATCAGTTGTACAGACCTAAACTACCATTTGTTTTAAACACCATTCATTCATCAACTTTGCTACCTTAAATTTTTCAATCTGAATGTCATAACTTGTATGAAAATTTAATTTTTGTAAAATAAATAGTTTTTAAGATTTATATATTTATTTAAATTTCCATTTAAATTTAATATATCACTACTTTTAAATTTCCAGAATATTTTCAGACAGGCCTTATCAAGTATTACAATTCGGTTTTTACGGCATTGAAAAATGCCTATAATTAAGGAAGATATAGCAAATTTAGTTTTGGTTTCTTAAGAACAATTGGGTCTCAAATTGCACCCTATAGAACTCCAGCACTACACATTTTCTGACAACTGTCACATGTTTTGCTTGCAAGGAAATTTCAAAAGACTTTATGTATGAAGTTGAAATAGGAGTGGCATGCAAAATAAAATGCAAATGTAAAAGGTTGACAAAAACATTGACCCTTTCAGTAAAAACTTGAAACTGATGTAAATTTTTTTTATTAATGACATATACATGAAATTTTAATAGGTTATGTATATTGACTTTAAAAATATAAAAATGAAATTAAAAATAAAAGAATAATTTTAATTTTAAAAATTTGAATGAAATTTAAAAAACTTTTAAAAAATAAAAATTTTCCACCAAGTATACACATATATAATATTTATTTGGAATGATATGAAAATATATCAGCATATATATATATACTCCTACACCATATAAAAGCTCAAACGATGGATATTTGTCAAATTTGATCAGAGAAAATATCTTTATTAATCAAAATGAGACCCTCTTTTAAAATACATGAGGACAAAATTCTAATTTTCTTTGTACCTTTAGGTCATTGAAACTATTTACTTGGGGTCCAAACAGTTAATTTATGTGTTTATGATGGGGTGACTTCCTGTGTAACACATATCTGCTTGTAAAGCTATCAGTAATTGTTTATAAACAGAGTTATTTAGTGAGAGGACATAGATGAAGTCTCTATACTAGAACCTGTTCAAGTTCTCTACAAAATCATATTAAGCTGTCAGAGAATGAAATACAGGTCAGAGGGGGTAAACTATACTTTACCCAGGTATATTTACCATTGCATGTAAGAAAACAGCAAAATGATGTAAGTTGAACACAGAATGCATTTCATTTTATTATTCATTTTCTTTAAGATATTGATTGATGTAGTGCGGCATTGTGGCCCAGATCATAGTATGATAATTCTCATGATCTATTTTGCTTCATGCATTATTAATGACTAATAATATTTGTTATCTGAAACTTTATTGATTATATAAGTAATATTCAAACAGATTATTTGAATTTAACTTTCTACAACTGATCCTAACATGGTTACATAGCTGACATGAACAAATATGCATATATTTTGTAATGTTTGGAATCAAAAGTTGACATTGTTAGGCTGACATAGTACCTATAGTGAATCTGTAAGGCACAATTTTGATTGTGTGCACTTAAAATATCCCAAAGATGTTATTTTCATCATGAATATGCCTCTGTATGGTAAGACATTTCAATTTAATACTTTAACAGAGGGTGGTATTGCAGCATCAGCTGATATCTGATTCCTTTGAAACAGTGAATCATTGAACTTAATAACTTGGTAGCCAAGAGTCTTAAAAATAGACTAAAACTGTTCAAACAGATTATGTGAATCATGTTTGCACATGTGATGTTACCAAATACATTACATATGTCCAACACATGCAAATATCCATCCTTGTTTACAAGTTTTCAGGATGAAAATTTCACATTTAGTTGATGATATAGGATCTATTGGTACCTATAGTTGATTTGTGTGGCCACATTTTGCTTTATTCACTCGCAATATCTAAAATTGTTTTCCCATCATGAATAGGATTGCATATAGAAATAAATTTTAATTTGGTACATTGTCATTTGTCTTTCCACTATACTGGTATGTATCAATGTTTGCACCAATGATCAAACCTCACCGTTCCAACATTGCCTTAAACTTTATGATACATACTCTACCTGATTAGTTATTTAACCTGTAAATGGCTAAATATGCTTGTAGAAACTTCATCTATTTTTAGGATGCATTTGTCACTTGAATACATGCCCATTGCTTCACATCTTTGAGTGTCACTCTATTAAGTTTACCTTTTTTAACCATATTTGCAACCTGAATCTTATTTTGAAATCACGTTATCTAACACATTTTAACTTCATTTGCCTAAATCTTTCTGCTTTTTTTTTTAAAATTAAGTGAAACATGTTATATCTTTTCAGGTCTAGCCAGGTATCTGAAACAAAGTTTTAGAGTTGGATCATTTTGGAAGCTCTCCAGTAGTCCAATGATAGCAAGGTCACATAAGGACATGTGCAGTGTGCTGATATAAGTACACTGATATCCAGCATCTCAAAGACATGGCTTAGATCTTCATGACAGAGATTCACATCATTTTTCAGTAAGGTGGAACTTCGCTGAAACTGTATTTTCATATTGCATTGTTGACTTTTGTAGTTATCAGAATTAAAATGGAATGCAT
Source organism: Potamilus streckersoni (assembly GCA_016746295.1). NCBI lineage: Eukaryota > Metazoa > Mollusca > Bivalvia > Unionida > Unionidae > Potamilus > Potamilus streckersoni. The sequence goes on from JAEAOA010000336.1 coordinate 228,532, forward strand.
ATTTGCTATAAAACATTGTAGTGGTCCCATCAAAACTTTAAATTTGAGTGGGCTATTAGTTTTACAAACAACTGTCCAAGTACCTGAAACAATAAATGTGGAACATAGCACCTGTCATTTTTTTAAAATATGTACACCTATATGCATCTGGATAGGCATATTGCAATTTGCTGTCAAAATCACTGTGAGCTATCAAGCTTCAGTACCCTGGGATTAATATTATCAGTTGTACAGACCTAAACTACCATTTGTGTTAAACACCATTCATTAGTCAACATTGATGCCTTAAATTTGTCAAACTGAATGTCATAACTTGTATGAAAATTTTAATTTTTTTAAAATAAATTGTTTTTAATTTTTATATATTTATTTAAATTTCCATTAAAATTTAATATATCACTACTTTAAATTTCAAGAATATTTTCAGACAGACCATATCAAGTATTACAATTAGGTTTTTACTGCATTGAAAAATTCCTATAATTAAGGAAGATATAGCAAATTTAGTTTTGGTTTCTTAAGAATAATTGGATCTCAAATTGTACCCTATAGAACACCAGCACTACACACTTTCTGACAGCTGTCACATGTTTCGCTTGCAAGGAAATTTCAAAAGACTTTATGTATGAAGTTGAAATAGTAGTGGCATGCAAAATAAAATGCAAATATAAAAGTTTGACAAAAACATTGACCATTTCAGGAATCAGTACACAATTAATAAAATCTGCTTCAGTACATATGAATATAGTCCCAGTCTATTTTTAGATCACTTTTTCCTGTCTAAGTTTGGTGGTGATACTAGAGTCAGATTTTGGCATTTTTGGTAAGGATTTATAAGCAATTGTTTATTCTGTAAAATGTGAGCTTATGTTGTGCTTGTCTATGTGTATTTCGGCGACAGTTCACATTGAATAATAAGGTCATAGTGATGATCCGGAAGTGAAATCTGTGTTCCGTTGCCTGGTGTTTTGTTTACAATTCAGCCTCTCCAAAAAATGCAGGTCAACCCTTGACAAGAACTAAGCTGTAAAGTCATGTTTGAAAGTATTTTAGATTAACATATGATTTGTATTGATTGTCACACAGTGGAAAGTTCAGTACTGAGAAACAAATGTTGAGACAATATAGTCAAATTAATTGGGTTCTATGGCCAGATGTTTTTCCGTTGAGAATAGCTTCCCATCATTCCAGAGTCAGTCGCCATATTGTACCGAGGAAACCCTGTGGTTAACAGCCATCAATATTCGGGCCAATTGTTTGATGGGAACCATGTAGTAACAGACAATAATAGTTGTCCTTTTATGCGGTTTGCTATTACTATCGATGGATACGAAGAAGGAAAATAACTCTAGGAGTAAAACAGGTAAAAGAAAGACAGCAAAGATACAAGAAACGACCGAGGCGAAATAAAACTAAGGTGGATTTCTAGGACTTGCTGGCGGACGAATGTCAAAATATATATTGTTGTGTATATTTATTTTAATTATTTGTTTCTTAGTTTTATTATTTTTTAAAAAAAATATTTTATTACATTTTATTATAACATAACCTTGTTTACTGGATTTTACGTATTCCAAAAATTCAGTTTGACCTGACTGTTTTTAATAATATAAACACTGTAGTATTTTTTTTTCTAGAGTAAGAACCATTGATTTCAGTGAAGGCAATACTGGGAGGCTGTGAAATGAGGCATTTAAAAGATTCTATTTTGTTCTGGAAGAATGACCATGTGGCCCTCATCGGGAATCTGTGCCGCTTTTTAAACTTGTTCATAACTGTTCTCTTTATATCATTTGCTCAATATGGCTCCAAATATATGCTTCGATCACTTTAAAGTTAAATGTCACTGGGTTTAAAGTGATTATTTTACCTGGAAATACAAGTGCTCCTGCAAAATTCCTGGACAAAGACATTCGCTGAAATTTATACGGATTTCAAACCTGGATTAATATTTTCTGTGAATCAACATTGAACGGCTGACTGAATAGCACCTCGCAGGTTACAACAGACGTCATAACCTTCCCTTTCTCGGACATAGAACTCAGATTAATTTCGGAATTTTAATAATTTGAATTCTATTTTTAATTCTTGGATTATTTTTGGATTTGAGTCGTAAAACCTTAAGTTCTTGTTCTCATTTTAACTTTGGTTTCCTAGGAAAAAAAATTATTTGTTACATTTTACGATGTTTGAAGTCTTCACACTTTCTGTTACGTTCTTAAAGAGCCTAGACACATAATAATATTAAAACAGGACAATATTACATGAACATTCCATGTATAGACAAAGTCAAGACAAAATACAGGTGCACATGTCAGACAATATGGACTATTCTTGCAATATACACGGAAGCGTAAATATATTTGCTTGATCTTGGTATTTTTTGCAGAAACCTTTTATTGTGTATACGGTGTTTTGGGATGATATATAAATATAAATTGTGTTTATGTTGAATGGCAGGAGGGCTTATTCCACGCTTCGATAATAAAAGAAGGGAAAACATACCCTTACAATAGCGAAATAAAATTCTTCGTTTAAGTTCGGTCCGCAGGTCATAGTCTTTTTTAAAAAGCAAACAGTCATATAAAACTCTGTACATAGCAATCAATTGCTATTTATCTAAACGGTTAAGTATGGAATATAAGTTTGTTTATATTTGCATTTTATTATTGTGGATAACTGGGCATCTGTACTATATACAGAACATTTAAATTGCTATGCTTTAATATATTTTAATATATTTTTTCTCTTTGAAAGCCTTAATGTGACTGCCTTTAAGGTATGTAACAAAATAATTTAATTTTTGAAGCTTCTGATGCTTTAGATATATTATAATCAAATATGACATGTGAAGGTGCACTTGTCTTGTGTGTCTACCCACCGTTGCTAAGATACACTTTACGTGTGTATGCCAATTTCTGTGTCCATTTACCACCTTACATATGTTAGCGCTCACCTGCTGGATTTGTTTCGCATTAAATCGCACAGAGAGAAAACGTCATCATATACAGCAGCCAGCATACAAACAAAATAAATATAATTTCAACTTTCTGCAAACTCCCATCGAGGAACCCCTCTGTAGCAGGATTGGATATGAACGTCCTTACGAATTCAGAATTCCATTCATGAATTACATCAGGAATATTTGAATCATTTGAATGATTGTAACGAAACTTAGTTGTCGTACTTAATATCACCTTAAATTTTTTACGCTCCTGTATAGATTGCAAAATTATTTAGTTGAGTTGGGACTTTAACATGTACATATTAATCCAAGGTTAAGAATAATAATAATACGACATTAACATTTACATATTACTCCAAGGTTAAAATTACCAATGTTGTGTTAGTAGATGTTGAATATAATTTTGTATAGATAAGACTTGACATATGTGTATGTATGCACCAGATTAAGTAAGTCTGTGTTACTACAAAATGTTGACTATAAGTTTACATAGTTGAGTTTGCACTTCCACGTGTGCGCGTACCTTTTCAGTCATGCCTTTATTATTACTACATGTTGAACACAAGCGTATTTTTGTTCTGGAGTAAGGGTTGATTTTATCCATCTTAATTGTACTCGTTTTATGCTTGTCATTTTCACAACTTCGTACTAATTGACAACAAGATATCGAAATGTTGCTGATGTATTTTTTAAAAAAATACACATAAAATACCTATTTTCTAGACAATCCAGGCATAATTCTGATCATATTTTAATTGGCGTAATTTATAAACCAAACTAGATTTTAGAATGTATGTCATCGCATATCTTCTCAGCATGACCCTGCCTTTATCTTATTTTACTATAATTGTTATGAATATCCAATTGGATGAGAATACGGTCCACTGACTAGTACAAGCGATAAACATGACCTTCTTTAGAGATAACATCATAGATAGGGAAATATTAAATTTCAGCCACCAACTTCCACATTAATCTCTCGATTTTAACTCTAAATTACCATTTATGATTTACGTTTACTGCGAGCGCTATACCTTTGCTAATATCTGATTTATACAGATAGCCGATCATGGAAGTCGTATTTACATTTATATTAAACGGCATATATCTCAGCCATCTTTGACTGTCATATATATATATATATATATATATATATATATATATATATATATATATATATATATATATATATATATATATATATATATATAAGATTATATTTAGCATAGCGTACATATACACCCCTCTATTTTGAAAAGGACTTTCAAAATTCAATCTAATGCCGTTATCAACAACTAAATTCATCCTCATGTAATTAGACGTATTCATGGCTAAACATGTACTTACATTTGATAAATCTGGCAATGCTAATATATATATATATATATATATATATATATATATATATATATATATATATATATATATATATATATATATATATATATATATATATATATATATATATAAATTACATTTTTATTTATGGTCTTATCCACTGTTTTATTTTTTTAAACATGAAAACTGTAACCTTAAGCAAGAAAGAAAATCGTAAGCAATTATTGTATGCGTGCAGCTGATGCTTTTATAATGCTATTTATTTGGCTGATTACAAAAAAGTCAGTGTTTACTTTATGAATGATTGCAAATGCTTGTTTTTTTGCAGACCAATGTACAGAGAAAATTGCTATTTTTCATACACAATCTTTATTGGTATACACTACTTATGTGGCGTCAAGATAAGGACATATGCTAAACTTTGCACTGTTAAGATTGATATAAATAAATAAATCAATTACATATTGTTTGATAGAGGCATACTAATAGCTTCGATGAAGTTCACCTATCGTCAATTGCTTTCGATATTTATAATCGATCATATGTTCTAATTAAAATTTACACTTCAAGAATCATACTCAGATCATACATATTTTTTCATAACTTACAGTTTATATCGATTATGTTTGAAATTCGTATAGTATTGATATCAGTCACTTAAATTATTATTCTTCTTATATTAAAGGAGATTGATGAACTTACTTATGATAAGAACAACTACAAAACAGGTATGAAAAATGTAATCCAAAATGGCGTCACTGCACTGCTCTGTAGTTTCAGTCAACAAGTTACACTATCTTAGTAGTGTTTTATTATAAGCCAAAACATTTGTAATCATTTCCAAAGAAATAATCAAATACCATATATTGCAATATTACCGTTTCCTTAACCATTTTGCTTAATCGGTTGCATTATCCATTTTAGTGACATGTAGATATGATGAACATGCTATATATATATATATATATATATGAAGCCGGAGGATGACGATATGTACATATTCTACCGACTTTGTTAAATGCTTGTGAGCAGAAGGCAGTTAAACTTAGATCCATGGACAGTTTCCATTAAAATAATATTCGATGTATTTTATATCTCTTTACGGATATGATGTACCAGTAAACCATACCGAAAGAAAGTATGTCTGAAACACTCGTATACTTCGAGTCGGGAGATTGACGGTGAGATGTTTTCGATTGAATTGAAGAACGTCTATTCTAGTATTTGATACTTACGTGTACTTATATGAACCACGTGATAAGAAAACCACCCATAATGCCTGTAATCTGAGTTTCTTTTAATGGTTGATTTTTAATAACCAAAATTAAGAACTTAGGGGCAAATAAAGATTTTTTTCTAAACAAAACAATGTTAATGCTGATGTTATTAACGGTGGAGAGAGGAAGATTTGATATCGATAACAGGACTCTACAGACCGTAACGTTTCTAATTCAAAAGCCCTCTATTATAGATCCTTTTCAAGATGACGAATATATGTTAAAAAATTTAAAAGTATGTCGCCATGTGCCTCATACATTGGCACTTAATATGCACTGATTTCGAAATAGCGTCCAAATCAAGTAGCGATATGTTAAAAGTGTTCTGAAACAATGAAAAACATCCGTTTTTTTAGGACACATTGACTAGCATTACTAAATTATGTGCGCATGTAAATTACAGAGTTGAAGTCAATCTAATATAGAAAGTATATTTCAATTTGTTGGTCATTACAAAAAACTCGGAGAATAAAAGCTGTCTGATAATTTCGATCTTTGCAGTACAAATAGTACACTATTAACTCTTGACTATGCAAGTTGTGCAATAGACCTAAAGAAGTAGTATAAATTGTCGTTCTTGGCTAGACACGTATGTGATTTAAAAACATTCACTCACAAACCAGTCAATAACACAAACATTCAACATTTGAATATTTGGTTACTTTTGAATGAATAGCTCGGTTCCATCGTAATATGTTATTTTTTGAGACTTAGATATTCCAAACCTACGTAGAAAACGAAGCATATATATATATATATATATATATATATATATATATATATATATATATATATATATATATATATATGTATATATATATATATATATATATATATATATATATATATATATATATATATATATATATATATATATATATGTATATGTATATATATATATATATATATATAGATATATATATATATATATATATATATATATATATATATATATATATATATATATATATATCTATATATATATATATATCTATATATATATATATATCTATATATATATCTATCTATATATATATATATATATATATATGTATATATATATATATATATATATATATATATATATATATATATATATATATATATATATATATATATATATATATACCAAGTGGATTATTACATTTCGGAGCTCAATTTTTATAGAAAATTAAAGTGTATCTAACATGATTACTAGCTTAAGAGAATGTGTTTTATTTGGTATGTTTTAGTTCAACAACATTCGAGATACCTTTTTCAAACATTTCAACTAGTCATGGACACCACAAAACTAACTGACACGAGATTAGTAGCGATGTGTGTCTTTATTTAAAGATCCATTAACATTAATTGATGTTTGTGAGTATTTTATCAAGGACACTTCAATAATACACAAATAGGACATTAGTGCTAATAAAGATGCGTTTAATAGCAGTACCTAGTTTGCTTCTTTAGTTCATAAATGAGACATAATAACATCCATAAGTAAAAGTATCATGGAGCCCACACGCAAGAATTATTTTAAACCCCTGATTAAATTCAGATTCGATGCTGGAACAGTCTGTATATAAATAGAAATAAAGATATTGTTGGTTCATTCTGTCTTTTATATTGTTTGCATTTTTGTCTTGTCAAATGCTCAAAGAGTAGATATATGAGGGTTTCTAAATTTTAAACCTAACAAGGGGAATCATTTGGCTTAGACAGTTCCAAGGAAGTTGAATATTTTATAGAGCGAGATTTGGAAGGAGGCGTCTGTACCAAACGCCAAATTAAATCGTGACCAATAGCATCAAATTATAAAATGCTAATATAGGTTAGAACCAAATAGTATCATTTATTTATTTATTTTTTATCTATCTATCTATCTATCTATCTATCTATCTATCTATCTATCTATCTATCTATCTATCTATCTATCTATCTATCTCTATATATATATATATATATATATATATATATATATATATATATATATATATATATATATATATATATATATATATATATATATATTCTAAGGTGATATACTTGATTTGACAGTTCATCTGCCTATCAGATGTGACTTCTCTATCGATCAATTTTTAAAAGAAATTAAAAGAAATTAATCCTGACTGAAGCACTCACGAGCACTTTTGACTTTTCGTGGATCAACTGCGAAAAGGAATGTACATACTTCATTGACAACAGGCATAAACGCACTTAGTTCTCTACTTATGTCAATTACAAATCCCTTCTTAATACCAATCACAAATATTCTCTTCTTTTTCTTGATGTCAATCTCAAAGACCTTAAATTAATAGCAACCACATTGAGAATCCATCAATGGCGGTTTGTTTCAGCTGTACGAAACATCTATTCATAATCTGGTTTGCGTCTTGCATAATTTGCCGTTATTTTATAATGCATCTATGCACGGACGGAACTGATTTTAGAATACACGTGTTCATTATATTTTTTGATAGTTACTCTGTCATTGATATTTGTAAATTTAAAGGATATTACTTTTTATTTTAAGATCAGCTGTGTTTATTATACGATCACTGGTGCAAAATCAACTGGGAGAACGTTGTTTGCAACGTAGTTCTCGTATTATCCTTCCCAGAACTTAAAAATAAAGTTAAATAATAAAAGTTATCTTTATATTAAATTTCATTATAAATTCAAGTTACTGTTTCCAATAATGCTTTTACAGCCCACTGATATTTCCAGAGTAGAACTATTTTGAGTAATTAAAGAAATACTGTAGACAATAATAACTTATTTCTGCTTAATTAATAAAGCATTACTGAATACATTTCAGTGTCAAGATTACGATTGTGAACATTTGTCTCAATATCCTCTTACGACCTTAATGTATAACCATTGCGATCATCGCTGATCTACAAAATCATATGATGCTGTTAAACTAATCTGCATTATTAATACTTATAAATTAATATTCTTGTAACAATATAATTACGTTTTAAAAATGTGCTGTCCTTTAGTATTTGTTCGAACTTTAATAAATGGCTTTGTAACCAGAGCTTTCATGCATATAATATTAGTACATATATACACACATGAATAATGCTTATATTGTCAGGGAATTGAATAAAACTATTTATTTATTAAATATATGTACAAGTGTTTCGTTTCTTGTGTACATCGATACACGAAGGTGATAGAAGTATATTCTACATTTACGTCGAAACAGTGAGTTTGGTTCATCCGTCGGCGCACGCGCGAAGTGCTTTCGATGGACGGAAAAAGCCGAATACATGAATTACACAGACTATGTACTCAAGGTCGCGCACGAATCGAGTATGGTTGGTAATTTAAGGGTAACGAAAACATCTGATGGGCTGATATTCTAGTTATATTGGCCTGGTGTCAATAGTGACGAAGCGCTGTTTTATCGCTCGTGGGATGTTTGCCAAACGATCGTCTCTAAAGGAACGATGACTAGAGTACCGTTATGTCAGATGTCCCTGATAGATACTCAGCTTAAAAGAGTTGATGTTGACAGTGAAGGACCCATATTTCCACGTACAGGTGAGAATAACCGATACATTTTAACGCTGGTAAACATACCCCACTAGGTACCTCATATCTATTGAAACCAAAAGTGTAGCCGAAGCGCTCGCAGACATGTTCAGTAGGATCTGATTGCTCGAAGAGATTCTTACGGATTGTGGATCAAAATTCACCTCAGATTTCATGGCAGAAATTAGTAGGTTGTTGTCCCTTAAACAGTTGCGCACAACACCCTTCACCATATGTGCAATGGGTTGGTAGAGGAATTCAAATGGATGTTGAAGCAAATGTTGCGACCGATGAGTGCGGAAAGACCTAAGGATTGAGATAGGTATCTGAATACAGTTCTGCTCGCGTATCGTGAGGTACCCCAGTAAAGTATAGGTTCCTTCCGTTCGATCTATTATACAGTAGGACAGGTCGTGGTCCTATCCGTATTCTACTCAAACTCTAGTCAGACGAAGTCGCGAACGAAGAATGTAAGACCACTTAACAATAATGAGCAATAAGTTTTATATTAGTGATCATATGTTGGTGATTTTGCCCAGGAATAAAACCAAGATGATAGTCTAATGGAAGGGTCCATGCTAAGTCAAACAAGTGAAAGGTGAAAGAGATTAAAACATTGACATTGAAGGTACGTACAGGATATTTCGCGCCAATATGGTATAATTTTACGTAGAAAGACCTAGACAAACAGCTGATAAAGGGTCTTTAATATAGCATGCATAGCAGTGACTATTTCAACACCAGATCAAATTTTACACCTTAGATCCGATCATGATTAAAAGTTAGCAAATACGCTTTCATGCGCTGGAAACAATCAACGAACTAGTGATAATTTTAGCCCTGGAGGTGATCTAACCTTCTAGTTCCCTGTTCTAGTCCCCCGTTGTCTTAGTCAGAAAGAAGGACAGGACAAGCCTTATTTAAATTGACTTTCAGAAACGGAAAAAAAAAATCATCGTGCTCAATGCAGTGTCAATGCCAGACATAGAAAGCTTTTTATCAAAGTTGTCAGGTTATAAATACATTTCCAAGTTTGACATTAAAAAAGGATATTGGCAGCTACAAATCGCTGATAATATTCGCGAGTTAACGGAGTTTACAGTATTCGCGACTCACAAAATTCTTTATCAATTTCGATAGACTTTGCACGGTTAATCTTTGAGCTAGTACCCCCAAATTAAATGTACAATATTTTAACTTAGAATGTTTGGGCCATCTTGGAATATTCCACTCAAAACTGCTCCCAGACAAAATAGAGGCAACAAGAGATGCACCTAGACCGGAAACCACGAAACAAGTAAGATCTTTCCTTGGTTTGATTGGGATTTACAGGAAATTAGTCCCAAATTTTTCCGCTATAATCAACTCAATGACACACTTGACTAATAAATGCAAGTGAATAAAACTCAGTTTTGTTGGAGAAGAAAATACATTTAATGCTGAAGAAAATCTGATAACTGCACCAATCTTAAAGTTGCCAGAAATGACCAAAACTTTTGTGCTGCTGACTGATGTGTCCAATACGGGATTTGGGGATGTTTTGCAACATAGTAGAAGGGGATAAAATTGCGCATTGCTTATTCAAGTAGGAAACTGCTTGCTATGGAGAAAAAGTACTCCGTGATAGAGAACGAGTGCCTAGTCTTAGTAGGGAAATTCCAAACATACCTTTTACCTAAGAGACTGACCATCAGCATCTCTTATATTTGAACAAAGCAAAGCTCACAAACGCAAGATTGATGCGTTGGGCGTTTTCTATGCAACCATAAAGTTTCCACCTCAAGGCGATTTGAGGGTCGGAAAATTCTGATTTTGCAAGTAGAGTGTAATTAAAAGATCATTTTCGTTCGCTATCGAAATCAAATCTTTTATTGATTTTTCGGTCACGTTCAGTGATTTTTCTAAACATGTTGCCACCATTTTAAGAGTGGTATTTTCAAAGATTTTTATAAACCATTTCTTTTAGTAATTATATCTTCTTAGGTTTCGTTTCTTGTCTACAATGATACCTAAGGGTGATTGATGTATATTATATATTACTTCGAAACAGTGAGTTCGGATCGTCCTATAGTACACACGCGAAGTGCGTTCGATAGGAAAAGCGCTATATATGAAATGTACAGACGATGCAAGGCTACATTCTCTGTGTTTACATGCATCACAGTAAGATCAAATCGAAACATTACGGAACGTTTTGTCAGTCGGCGGTATTCTCAGAGACATGCATATGCCCACCTCTAGATGTATGTTAAGTTATTATTCATATATTTTTTGAAAACGTGTGGCAAGATACACACACACTCATGATTTCCTAAGCAGTCATATGATCGTGACACCAGGCAGACCAGTCCTAACACTTACATCTTAATGCTGAGCGCAAAGCGAGGCAGCTGTTAGTACAATTTTTCTAAAAATCTTTGGTATGGCTTGACTTGGGTTCGAACCCACGACCTCCCGCATCCGAGGTGGACGCTCTAATTACTACGCCAACGGACCGGTTTATAGGTATTGTACTATAACGTTTATCTTTTATATTTCTGTAGCTTCGACTTACGTAGTGTAATCCTAATATTTTCTATTTTTGTCTGTCACTTAGCAAGAACATTGCAAAGTTACATTTAGTTAAGAAACGTTTAGTGCTCTAGGAATTGTATGATTCACAGGTTCACTTCTGAAACTGTTTATTGTTTTGTAATGCAGGACTGATAATTTATATTTTTTCAACTTTCCGTATTTAGCGTCATTACTTGTTATTGTATATGCCCCTTTATTCTCAGCTGATGGGAGCTGCCCATGGTGATTACAATAGACCATGACAGCTGTGGAGCAAATCCATGAGGATTATAGCTGACGGTGGTTGTGGAGCTGACCATGTTGGTTAGGGTTGACGAGGTAACCGCTAAAGAGATGACCATGAAAGTTGACCATGACGGCTGTGGTGCTGGCCATAGCGGATGTGAAACTGATAAAGGACCCTTTTGAACTGCGGCTGTGCAGCTGAATGATAGTTGTGGAGCTGACCATGAAAGTTGATAAAGAGGGCTGTGATGCTGATGATGGAGCTGGCAGCGGAGCCTTTTGTACGACGGACGTGTAGCTGATTGAAGTGTTTACCAGTCAGGTATCAGATGATCGGGCGTTGCAGGCTAAAGTAGTGGGCACTAATCGTTTGTTTGACCTAGGAATCAATGGTGGTCAGTGACTACATATATCGTTTGCTTGTTTCACGAGTTCGACTGGTAGCTAAGTGTTATGTTAAGGGAATGTTTGTGTTGCTCTATACAAATTTGGGGTCTTGTCGAAACATTTGGTTAGGAAGGTAAGAGATATAAATGCTATCTTCTTTATGACCTTTTCTTTCTTTTTGTCCTTGTAACGTGTAAGACCTATTATGTGTAATTGGATTTGTTCCATTAGTAGATTCGTACGAAACTATGCAAATGCATCCAATATCTAAACCAATACAGGCACGTATCAATCATGTTTCGTTTCTAATTTAAAACATACATCATGATATTTGTATTTGTATTGCCATCAACAGTATTTTCATGTTGTTCAGAAATTCCAAACTCATTTCAGCCATCCATCCATCCATCCATCCATCCATCCATCCATCCACACACACACACACACACACACATACATACATACATACATACATACATACATACATACATACATACATACATACATACATACATACATACATACATACATACATACATACATACATACATACATACATACATACATACATACATACATAGACACATACATACATACATACATACATACATACATACATCCATCCATCCATCCATCCATCCATCCATCCATCCATGCATACATATACATACATCCATGCATCCATGCATCCATGCATACATACATACATACATACATACATACATACATACATACATACATACATACATACATACATACATACATACATACATACATACATACATACATACATACATACACACACACGCACTCACACATACATACATACATACATACATACATACATACATACATACATACATACATACATACATACATACATACATACATACATACATACATACCTACATACATACATACATACATACATACCTACATACATACATACATACATACATACATACATACATACATACATACATACATACATACATACATACATACATACATACATACATGCATACATACATGCATGCATATATACATACGTACCTACCTACCTACCTACCTACATACCTACCTACCTACATACCTACCTACCTACATACATACATACATACATACATACATACATACATACATACATACATACATACATACATACATACATACATACATACATACATACATACATACATACATACATACATGCATCCATTTATGCTTGCATACATACATACATACATGCATTCATGCGTAAATACATATGTACATATATACATTCATGCGTGCATACATATGTACATATATACATTCATGCGTGCATGAATACGTACATATATACATTCATGCGTGCATGAATACATACATACATACAGACAGACAGACAGACAGACAGACAGACAGATAGACAGACATATAGACCAAATACCGCAGTAAAATGAATGTGTGTAGTCATCTTGAGAAATACAACTTGTTGATGCGTACCACGTGATTTATGAAAAAATATGTAAACTTTATTACTGTTGTACCGGCTACTTCGTTTTACCTGGTTACTCTGAAAATACAAAAAGGTAGATAATAAGGCTTTCTAACTAAATTGGGGAAGGAGCACACCGATAACAATCAGCTAATATAAGAACGATGGCTCGAGAATAATTGAACTTAGAAAGTTATCAAAGATTTATCAAGCATCTCATTTGAAGCTTGAACATTGTGTGAAAACATCTTGCATTAAATATACCACGCTGTTTTGGATAAATTAATGTGTTTGGATCCCACTAAATCGATAATATCTGAAAAGAAGTGTGTTAACATGAGCTTGATGGGAACACAACTAAAATCAAACCGTTCATGCATTTTCGTTTAACATTGTCGGAGAATAACAACTAAATTAACAAATGGGTAGGAAAGCAGTCGTATATTTATTTTAAGTAGGATGTGGTCAGGTTATTGATTACTATTAACCTCCTTAGAAGTACATGAATGAAATTTATATATAAGTTATGTTCATGCATAACTTATATATAAATTTCATAATGTGACTAATAAAAACTGTTTCATCCTTATTGGAATGCACTTTTATAGCTATCACAAATCAATGCGTTCCGTGACTATTCGGCGACCTCGAATGGCCGAGTGGTTTAAAGCGCTCACCATTACGGATCACTGCCATCTCACCTCTGTATGCGTGGGTTCCAGTCTGAGGCTAGACCATTGTGGCTGTGCGATAAATTTTGCCATTAGGTTTTCGTGTGTTGGTGGATCTTTCAGCAGTTTTCCCTGGTTCTTCTTCCACCATTTATACATGCTGCCATGAATAACCTGTCTTGTGCTTAACATCGCATTATACACTACAACAACAACTATATCTATTCTAAACAGGATGCGTGGCTTTGAGACCGCATAAATTTGGGGAAATGTGAAATATACCATACATACGTTAATAGGTATTAATTTTCAGATAACCACACAGGCGAGAATGATTTATGTGTTCTCACAAAAGGGTTTCGCTTGATAGACCATAGCGTAAATAACGACATTTAGTAAGCTAATCTTAGTATTAGTCATCTCCACCTGAGAAAGTCGTTCATAGTTAATTTTTATATTGCGTCTTTTGAAAACAGTATATATAGATGCATCATATGATTAAACAAATAGGTGTCGATATCATCGATCAATACAAATTTCAAATTCAGAGTTCTTATCGGATATACAAATTTCAATGATGGAAATAATGATTCAGACATGTACAAGTTGCCTACGATTAATAAAAAACTGCCACAAATATTAAAGTGGATGCAATTTATCGAATGCTACAATCAAAGACAAAAGCATCGAAAACGGGATTAATTTTCCGGCAGTTTATGGTAGTTCAAATTATATGTTGATATAATTAAATTAGGTTAATTAAATATTGATAGAGTCAAGTTAAATGATCCAATGATATAAATAAAACTATTCATTTATATAATTAAATTAAATCATAATTTAATAGTGATCCATTCATTTAGATGTGAAAGCTTTCTTCATTTTATAGTTATATAAATTAGCAAATGGCTCCTTATATATTTGAGACTTTTCAGATGGTTCGGATGTTCTCGTTTACATCCGTTATTAAGACGATCATATACATATTCGAGTGATGCATTTGTACAAACATGCATCATGTGGACATTGTTCTGACATCCTGAGTTGAACTGCATAACTTTCAATTTTGCAATGAAAAGAACCGCCTTTGCGCTGTCTATTCCGTTTCTGGCAATACAGTTTAGTCCTAATAATTTTAGTTGAGAATATTTCATACTTTGCCTAAACTACTTGCATGTCCAAACACATGTCTCTCCTATAAACAATTAATTACAATATAATAACTTTGTCCATGTGTATTTAAAAAATATTCACGTGTTCTTCCATCAATGGTAAATGTTAAAATCAATGGAATGTCCAAGTGATGCAGCATATACGTGAATGACTGCAAATAATACAGCATCCATCCATCCATCCATCCATCCATCCATACATACATACATACATACATACATACACTCAAAGATTTTGTCCATATGCTGCAATCATTTTCCTGTAGGACAGAAATGCAAGTCCATTACTGCATTCATCCTTGCTAAGACGTATACCACTTTTATTTAATTCTTTTTAATTAGTATTCCATGCAACAAAATTAATAAATGTCTCAAGAATGAAGTAAAGCACAACAATACGGTCTGTTTACATAAAGGAGAAAATTAAGGTTTGCTTACGTATTTAATTGTTAATTACTTCCAAGAAAGGAACAATATTGAGTGAAAAAGATTAAAGTTAACAATGTCGATAGCAGTTACAGAGAGTGGTGCAGCAGTGATTTTCGCTGACATGACAAACAACATCGAGGTATGTTTTGGACTCAAATGATAAAACTAACCTCTGTGAGAATTGATGTGTAGGAGTATCAAACTAAATGTCAGCATCTGTTGGGTATTGAATGGAATCCCAATTACTCTCTAGTTGTAAAATTAGTATTGACAATTATATGTTTGCAGAATACCAGACGTTGTTGATACGGTGAGGATACTTTGTGCTAATATCGATTAGTAAAATCAATCATATCGCTTATTAATAATATGAGTAGTATTCCTAATCTCCTTTAAGTAAATCATTTATTTCCATGAAACACTGAAATGACAAGTGAGACAGACTTTGATGAATTGGGCAATTCCACGGAAAACAGTTATGAAACAGAGAAATACTGATTTAGGTACATTAATATTGAACACTATTCAAAGCGGCAGGATAATAATATCTTTAGTAGTATTGATTGTATTGGCACGTCATTTATTGATAAATTGGGAAGATTGTTGCTAGTTGTTCTGTCAAAAGTCATGTTTCTTTAGATGCATCAGTGGCAGATGAATGTGGCGCTAAAGGATAAAATAACATGAACAAGAATGATGACGTTGATTCATTTGGATTATTCTTAACTCCAATAATAATAGCTGATTCAGGCAGTAGCTTTCATTATATAGAAATTTTACAGAGGACAAATTCGCCTTACCTTCAAAACGACAAGCAAGCAATTCCTTTTTTAATTCTAAAAGCTATTGTTATATAATGTATGCTATGGATTCTATAAACTTATATGACTCGTTTTATTTCATTATCCTGTGTAATTATTAGCTTATACAAGAGGACAAATCTGATGACTGGTGAGGTTTGTAAAAATAGATAACTATCTTCTAGTGATATTCCTGTTATAAAAACAAGGTCCTTATTATTTTGAAACAATTATAATAGTGCTGCCTTATATTAAAAATGTTGATAAATGAAGTATTTGTATCTTTCCAGGTATTGCAAGACCGAAAACCTGACGCATGAGTCTACCAGAACCTATCCACCTAAACTTACGTCTAATGCACCTAGCGGGACCAGAGTTCCAAACATGTCCTCTACAAATGCCTTTCACATTATCGGGCTTGTAATCGATCCTATTTAACGTTGCATGCTGGACAATGTTATGTTGTGCTGATTCGCAGTTAGTGTAAAGCATTCATAATTTCTCACAGAAAAGAGTGCAGTGTTAAAACTAAAACAAAAATAATGAAACTATGTCAAGTAAATTTGCCAAATCTTCAACATTGTCGCTTCTTCCACAGATTATGTTACCTACCATGCGAAATAACCTATATGTGACGTCATCTGCATGTTCAGTAGTTTTCATTCCTCTCTCATCAGTGGTTTATATAGTTACTTCCTGTCCACTACCCTTTGAATCATACTCCGGAAAGAAAACGTGGAAGTTTATTTAATGTAAAGCAATATTAGTTTCAAGAATTCCAAATATTATAAAACAATCAAGCAAGTCTGTCAATTGTGTAATACAAGTAATATATGCATGCTAAATTGTTTTTCCGTTGCTCTGGTTTGTTAGAGACAACATATTGCAATCGCTATAGATACTATTTTAAGGAATAGTATGGCCATGATACCTGTTTCCGTATATGATGTTCAAATATTAATCGCTCAATATAACTAATGCTGTACTCCTTGAAAAATAAAAACAAGTATGTTGGAATAAGTGTATGTTAGTTAGATTTTCGATAAGACAAGTCACATTATATTGTTGTATGTTGGTCATTGCCATGTACTATAACCGGTTTGATAACATTAACCATATTATACCTTGTACGCAAGCTAATTTATATGCAATATAGCATAATTGCTGCCAAGCGTCACATAACATATTTTATTTACGCCAGTATTAAGCAATATAGGTTATTTTGATCAAACAAATAACTTTACACCTTCTAGGAAGACCAGTACAATGCAATTTAGGCTATTTATGAGACTAGTTACATTAAACTTGGTATTTAGACCAATATTATAAAATGCTTACATTTTGGCATTACTGTCGGTTTCATGTTTGCTTGGTAAAACGTTTTGCTATGTTTTGGAAGTTTGGATTTCATATGATGGTCGTCTAGGATTGAGAATATTTGCAAAATTTGCTATACGAAGGACCAAATTTTCAATGTAGGTGAAAAGTTGTTGAGGCATACAGACACACAAACACAAATACACACAGACATACAGACACAAAAACATACACACACATACATACATACCTTACATACATACCTTACATACATATATATATATATATATATATATATATATATATATATATATATATATATATATATATATATATATATATATATATATATATATATATATATATATATATATATATATATATATATATATATATATATATATATATATATATATATATATATATATATATAACGTGGGCTTTGTTGTCCGAATACAAAATTATAAACATCTGTTTTGATGTGTATGTCTTGTTTTATTCATTGAACGTTTTCTTAGAATCAAAACTATATATATTTGCAGCTTAAGAACCATGTGTAATATAAAAAATGTTTTTGAAGAACCTTGATTCACTTCATCTCCACTACAATGAGTCGTCTATTTGTTATTTTCATCATGGCCGTCATCGGTGTTCAATTGTTCATCTTCTCTCCATAATAAGCCCTTAATTACTCATTAAACATAGCTAGTCTAACAAATGATGCCATCTCCTTAAGGAACTAAACAGCTCCATTTCAGGTATTATAGACTGCTTCTATGTGGTTATCAATAGCCAGTGGTTATCTGCTGTTTAAAAATATACAGTTCCTGGTTTGGTCCTAAAGACAAGCAAGTGCGGAGGCAATGGCAACCCTCCATGTGAATATTTTTATTTTCTTCATCTGATTGGTTGACGATCTTTGCTTTAAAGACACACTACACCACAACCTATTCAAAATGCGTCAGGTGAATTAAGTAACTGTTTTATCAACGTAACTGAGCCTATTATTGAAATATATCATTCGTTTTATTATTTTTTTCTACTTTTTAACAATAAGAAAAGTTTTAACTTTTTGAACATTCTTTCTGTCCATTTGTCTATATATTAATTTCACACTGGTTTTTGGATCTTCCATATTTGTAATTATATTTAAAAAGCTTAGTAAAGTCTTCCAATTAAAGTCGTCTAGAATACAACAGTCCTCCCTCCGAATGTTAAAATAGGTTACACTACGAAATATCATAAAACAATTATCATATTATAAACTTTGTGCCACATTTTAAAATATAAACATTTGTTCATTTAACTTTTAAAGACATCTTCAGAAAAATAATCAAATAATATCGCATTACAGCAATCATGGTTTTTGAGAGCTTGATTAAACAGTAGAACATTACATAGGGTTATTTTTTGTAATAGTAATATCCATATTTTAATGTGTGTTGATGCCTATGAGACATAAAAGAGAAATAATCTATCGAATTTTACTCTGTTTGAAGAGCGATTGATATACCAAGACAGCATAATAAGGTGACTGAAATATTCCAAAATTCTGTACGAATATTTCCATTATTTGATTTTGTCTTTGTGAAATTTGGTGTACTTCCATTGTTAAAGGAAGTGCTAAATGGAGTCAAATTTGTTTGACTTGGTGTCCCAGGAGTCGTCATGAATGGATCAATTAAAGTGAATGTTATATTAGTGGAATAGAATGTACTTCCGTTATTAAAGGAAATGCTAAATAGATGCGAATTTGCTTGACTTGGTGCCCCGAGAGTAGGCATATCTGGATAATTGCACGTTATCAGATTGTTAGTCACATATTGACCTGTGCTGGTACGATTGCCGAACTTACATAAAACCGTCTGGCATATAGAGTGTTCAAAATTTCGTCCAAATACCATAACCTTGGTATTCCCAGAAACGTATCCTTCATTGGGGAAAATGCTAGCTATAAATGGTTGTGTGCCGTTTACATGTAAATCACAGGCTTCTTTCTTTGTTTCCTGTATAAACTTATTCCATGCGTTGATCCATTTTGCATAAGCGTTCGATTTCTCTTCTGCAGACATGGCACTATATTGAAGAGAATTGTTTGCCAGCTGTCTCAAATCTGCCAGATTAAGACCCCAAGCCATGAAAGCCTCGTACCAGTCTATCGTGAAAGAATCATATCCAAACGTAGCGGGATCATCGGCGGATATGACGACCGGGACTCCATAACGGAAATATGTTATTGCAGGATGATGACGCTGGTCTTGCACATATCCCAGCATCATATTGCTAACAGGATTTGCTTCAATGGCGATGTTCTTACTCTTTAAGACCTCCATCAAATATGGATGATTAGCTAGAGCTATACCATGACCGATCCTTTTTGTCCCTAAAACAATGGCATCATATAGATTCGCTGGCGTGCTGAATGGGTCTTCAGGGTGCATCGAGGTCAAAAGATCATCTGGCCAATTAGTTTCGCCAGCGTGAAAGAAATATGGTAACTTTTGATGTGCTTCTAAAAGAGATAAGAACTCTTCCTGAAAGAACATGAGAGAGTATCCACGGTCTTCTTCAGCAGCCAAATCATAGCCAGCAATGAGCTGTGGATACTTTTGTTGAAGATTTACAGTCTTGTTTAAGTCGCT
Source organism: Potamilus streckersoni (assembly GCA_016746295.1). Classification (NCBI taxonomy): domain Eukaryota; kingdom Metazoa; phylum Mollusca; class Bivalvia; order Unionida; family Unionidae; genus Potamilus; species Potamilus streckersoni. The sequence continues at coordinate 249,334 of JAEAOA010000336.1, forward strand.
CCTAATTCTGTCCTTACTAGCTCCACGGTTGCTGGAGATTACTCTTTTATATCCAATAAATTCTGGATGCTTCATAATAAAGTCTTTTACAACTGAATCAACCGCTTCTAGTTCCATCTCGCCGCTGTTATTGTCAGTATAACGTTTCCCGTAAGTTTCTGTTTGAGTTGCATCAAGAACATAGAGTTTTCGGGATACCGAAGACTTAGTTTCTAGGTATTGAACATTTTCGTCAAGTGCTGATTTTAGCATTGCTTCCATGTGTTTTCTTGTGATGTTAGCATGGTTAATTATGTTTGATCCCAACCGGTCAAACAAAGGGGTGAGTTCCTGCCAACGAATCGCACTATCTGTGGGATTGCCTTTTGCCTTATCATCCATCACTGTGGTAAATAGTAAATGTGGTAACAGAAGACCTATGGGTGAGTCATCTTTCGAATAGTTCTTAACATTTAACCATCCTTCTGGCGGGTTGACAAAGAAGTCCAGAAACCATATGTCTGGATCGCCATTTCTAAAATACAAATTGTCGTAAATACTGGAGTTAATGATAATATCCAGTAGAATGCTCTTGCTCACCACGTGATCTGAAATAAGATAATACGTAAGAAAGTAAGTTTATAAACAAGTATTGATTCGTGTAGGAACGATTAGTTATTGAGGCAAATATGTTAAGCTATCCGTGCGTCTTGCTTAAATAACAATTACATCAAAAATATATTCCTTTATCACATGTTGTGATGTTACATATCGAAAGGATGTAACATGTATGCCAACGAATTATCCCATCTAAACAAGGAGAGCTTATGAGCATTTAATAAAATATGTACGTGTGTCAGTTAAAAGAGTAGTTGTACGGGACACTTGCGATCCAAAGGGGAATACTGTTTAGCCCATAGGTTTACATTATGAGACATTCGACAGTGCCATAGTCAAAAGGGACATGCTAATCTAACATGTTTAACCAACTACTGCTAAAGGTGCTGCAGATGACGCTTGTACATTCAAAGTCGAAAGGAAAAAGTGTACTTGATTATGTTACTTCTTGTGCTGAGCTTCCTTTAATTCTTCCTGATTTTGATCGTAAATGTTTAGTGTAACATTGTTGCTAAAATTCAATAATTTGGATTACAATAATGACATAATTTCTTTCTTGGTCAAAGGTGTGCCTCAATCGTGTCTCTTGGTTATTGCTTCTGATATGATCACCACAAATCAAAAACAATAGTAGTAATTCGCAAGCACGTTTTTGTACTTGAATCGCTTAATCCGATCCTATATGGTGCATCTGGCAAATCAGATCATAGAAATAGGAGAGATTTGCGAAAGACTTTAAGATATGCTTTCAGCGTATAACGAGGAGCCAACACTTCTTCATGTGTTTGCATCTCAACAATCCCACATACACAATCTTTAAACTTGTATAACTGATTCAAATATAGTTCTTTTTTATCTTTATTGTTGGAGTCCAGCTGATTATCAAATGTTCTATGATTTTTTTTGTCATGGAATTGTATCAATTATATAAATGTACGCGGGGTTTTTTTTACCGTGTACAACGATACCCGAGAGTGATCAAAGTATATTCTGCAATATTTGTTGTTCATGTAGAGATGTTGATACAGAATTGTAGAGCTATGGAGTAGAGCAGTGTGTATGCTGCGTTTGCAGTGCTGAGCAGTGCTGTGTTTACCGCTGTGTAGAGCCGTGTGTGCTGTGTAGAGCTGCATATGCTGTGTTTGCGTATGCAGTGCTGAGCGGTGCTGATCATATGTTTTCGAGTGCTTCGAATATTTCAACGTCGCAAGTCGGGCTGAGGGAGATCAGGCTTTACAGAACAACGTGGTGGGTGCTGATTTTCTAACCCAGGAATCAATGATGGTCGGTGACTACAATCTTTGCTAGTCTGGCCAGTGGAACTGGTAGTAATGAGTTAAGGAAATATATACATTGCTCCAGATAGATAATATCTTGGCCATTGGCTAATGTAGGTAGTTTTTTGAAATACCTAGTCTTTTGCTATAGTGAGCAGAATTATCAATTCATTTTTGAACGAAATATCATTTGTATTTTCTATTGTGAAGATCATATTTCTGTTTCGTGATATACCGTAAATCGTTCTTTCTCTATTTTTCTTAGTATCGTATTTTTTGCATTAGCAAGATCGTGCTGATTATGTTATTGAGTCCCATATTGGGATCTATGCACGCACGAATCTATCATACTTCATTTGCTATTTGCATATAACATTAAATGTATTGTATTGCATTCTCATCAATAGTGTTTTGTTATTAATCCGAAAAACCCAAACTCGATTATCTTGTTACACTCTTCACCTCCGCTGTATATTTCTTCTCTTCGTAAGTTCAGCTGACACGCATACCACCGGAGAAGAAACATTTATTTTGGGTGAATGTCAGTATGGACGTTACTGTTATTAGCAGCATTGTGTCGTGTGTTACCTCTAGAAGGTGAGACATGTGACACGAAATTAGTGACTTTTCTATCGGCTATATCAACCTCTCTTGGACATGGTGAATTTTATAATTAAGTTTGGAAGATATTAATGCTGCAGGCTTTTAAATTCGCTTCAGACAGAATATATCAAACTATTGTGATTGAAGTATTGTCTCAAAAACCGTCACAGTTTGCTTTGTATGGCCGTTTAAAAGTTTTTAAAAATGAATTCCATAAATCTGTAATTTAACCCATCTCTGGCGACACGTTAGACTTAAAGGCTTTATATTTCACATTCTCATGCGAGAAATGATTCGAAAATTGCTTGAGGTCACCTTATGGGTCTCTCGAATGCACAAATAATCTTCATGATCAAATGAACGATTTTGTTTTATATTGAATATTGTATTCCTGGGGGTTTTTGGTTCACTTTCGCAGAAGTCATTTTCGAAATCACTGACATGCACTTGTAGGAACAATTCACTTATTGTATGGGGTGTTGTCGAAATTCATCGCAGTTGCCTGGTTCCTTTTCTTGATTTCTCGTTAAAATAGTATGGTGATTATATGCTGATTAAAATAAAATTGACTAACTCAGCTTAGAACAATCTCTCCTTATATAACACGAGGATGTATTTATTCAGCTTGCGGACTGTAAATATGATTGATGAATTATAATAGAAAACACATAAAAGCCATGTTTGTAAAAAAGCTGATACAAGAGACAAATAGAGAAAGAAAGAAACAAAACAGTAAAATATAGACTTTTGTGACATATCATGAAATTTCATTCTGATTTGTATTCATAATGGGTATATACCAATGACATAAAATAATGTTTCTATTAAACTTGATGTTAATGTATTCTTGAAGTATGGATAAGAGAGATAAACATGCTAACATACGCACACCATGTGTCATGGGAATGGAGTAACTTTTAATTCATTTGGTAATCACAGAGTAGTATCTCGTATCTACTAAATATCGTCTAGACAATGCTTATTTTCGTTTTGTTTGAATAAACCAGTTTTGAACTAGAATATATTAGCTGTATCTGGATTAATGCCTTTCCACAGGAGTGTACTGCGTATTGCTGACAATTATATGTGGTGTTTAGTTTGTAATAAGAAAGAGTGGATGAAAGATTGTTATATTTGTATGTGTGTGTGGGGGTGATATTGTAATTATAGCATAGTTGCTAGATAGTATATATGGGGAATGCAATCAAGACCCTATTGCTGTATTGCATGGGATACATCGGATAGTAATCTGAACAATTTTAAAATTACATTTCCCAAACAGTTCAATAATTGCTTAAACATGGTAGCGGGTTTTTACAATCCCCACTTCAATATTTACGTTTAATCTTGTTTCTCAAGTGGCTCAATTTGTCGACCATCTGTAATTATAAATTCCTAAATGTCTCTATAGACGTTCGCTATATAAACATCTAGCCCATATTGATGTTCGATTCATATGTTAAAGCTAGTTTTAAACTCAATGTCCCGTAAGGTAAACGTATGGGATAATGTTAATCACTGTTGGGTTCTATGGCCTTCAATACAACTACTTACATGAAACTTCATTTTCATTCTGACCTCGTCAAATAGCACGTGAATCACTGTATTTAATATAATAAGTTCTAAACACATATTACAGTATACAGAATTCCTTCCTAAGGAAAGCTTCTAAACAGTTTCCTTTTTAGAGTAAAATTTTGCTATGTATTTACGAGGTACACATTATGTGTTACAAAACTATTTGCTGAGTACATATTCTCTCTTTCGAGATGATATAAGTCTATATTTACGTTAGTCTTCTTCCTGGAGGTCTATGTTTGCATTAGTCTTCTTCCTACACGTTTCAGCCACTGATATGCATTATGATATGTTATAACAATATCAATAAACGAGTTACTCACAGTGATGAAGATGAAGGCTCCCTCCCTTGGGAAATTTCTTCAGCACCTTAAACACCTCAGAAGTTTGGATCTGAGCCAAGTAATCCTGAACTGGTCTAGATGGGATGAACGCGTCTCTTGTTTTCTGGAATTCCTGCCATTTCAGATATTCTAGGTAGTCATTCACTATTTCTTCATCCTAGAAACATATAGCCATAGATTCCCAAATTACTTGTAAAAGAATATGTGTAGAACAAAGATCCTTACATTCGTATGGTAATGCCATGTAATGTGCTTTTCTGTTGTGATCCTTGTGTGTGTGTCTGTATGTGTGTGTGAATTTTTATAAAATCATGATTTGTTGGAAGGTCCCCGTTTACAAGCTTGGTGCTCGTTTGCGATTTTGGAGTGTATCTTTCTTCCAAAGCTGGAGATACACACGCGCGAAACATGTTTTCAATTGCCCTATGGAAAACCTGTAGAGAGATCAAATTACATGTTGCAAAATGGTACTATCTCCCTTTAGACCCAAGCATGAAATAGTAACTACTTAGCTAAACTATAGGAATAGTTGGTGTATATAACAGTCCCTGATATTTTTCATTATTTCATCCATGCAAGACAATAACGATGGGAAACACTCATGATACATTAATACAATACACATCCAATACATGTAAATAAATCTACGAAATGTACTAGAGGAGTTATTCAAAAATGTCATTGCAAATTCGCATGAATTCATGCTAGAGTTTCACCGAAATGGGCCTAAATATCAAACCCATCTGTAAAGTTAAAAAGTCTGTTTTTGGTGAGATTTTACAAACATATAGAAAAGACAGCCATGGCATGCAAAATGTATTTAACGATTATTCAATGAGCTATATCCGCCCCTATTTCATCATTTGCCTAATGAGTATTCAAACAGGAGACAACATATGAGAATCAAGTGAAAAATCTGGTTAAGGTGAGATCCAATTATCACTAACCGAATGTTGAAGTTACACGCACATAACTTCAGTAAATATATAGAAAGAAGAATATAATATTCATAGACAGAGGTCAAACATTTATCTTTAAGATGACCAGTTCCAAAATGAAGCATTTAATTACAGCAATATGTTTTTCATTATCGCGTTCTTAAGACCTGCGCCTTCACATGCAAGAACCCATTATCTGGTGAATGCATTCAATGTTCTTTAAAATGTATATACTTGCTTCAGTCGGTGAGTTGATGACTTTGAATAACATATCCTTAACAATGCTTGTATCGATAGTTCTGTTGTAAACGAAGTCTTATTAAAACAACACACGAAATGTAATGAAGATCTTAGTCCATTTTGCCAAAAGCGAATAGCCATTGCCGATAAAGCGAGTTTCCTGCCATAAATGCTGAAATCCAACCAAATGGTGTTGTTACATGCCTGGGTTATTTTCGTTACCGATCGATGTCAAACCATGGCGCGATTCCGCTAGAAGTCATAAGTTTACACAAACTTTCCAAAGATTTCGGCCATGCTTATTAGTTTTTAATCGCAAGCCATCAAGTACAGTTTACTGGTCGTCTTTACAGGAGCGGAAAATTTTAGATAACAAGCAATGGAAACAACCATGAAAAACAAACACACCGACACAACCAAAACCATTTGCAAACCTATTTGATGTCTTTGCTGCTTCTTTCCAGCCTGTAAAAAAATTCGACTAGCGTTGTACAAATTCCAGAGAATAGTTTTGGTTTTCCAAGTGACAAATCTTGGACTTCTATATATGGAAAACAAAAGTGTGTCAAACGAAATTCTACCAACAAATATGGAAGAGAAAACACAGACCGTTCGGGCAACGATCGGTAATGTAGGATATCATGCGCAAAGGGTGTGGCCATATATTTGTATATACAGACTCGCTTTTTCGGTGCGCCGGCTTTTGTGTTTTGATTCGCTAGTTGTTTCCCACCAACCACCAGTTTAGCCGATCCATTTTCGCCAGATATGCATACGGGTTTTCCATGCGAGCATACAATATCGTTTTGGGCAATGTATCCAAAAACAAGAAGATGTCGTCCATAAATATCGATTCTCCTTTGCTGACAGACTCTCCTCATTCCGTTTCGTAGTCTTCGAATGCCTGCAGTGTTGTAGGTCCCTTGTTTCCAGCCAGACTGTCTACTCTGGAAATGTCTGCAACAAGATTTAGACTTGTATGCTCTCTCGAGCATCAAATGTATGGTCACAATCTTTTCCGCATGAAGTCACATTTTAGTTAACCTGGTTCCGATCCTTTTGGTTTTAGCTGTCATATTTGATGTTGGAATTGGTTTCGACACACTATTGTTGTCCATATATAGTAGAGCAACATTTAACAATTGGAAAATAAACCAGTCGAAATTTATGTAGGCTGTTAAGAAGCAAAACGAATACAGAACAAATGGGATGCAAACATTTTTTTGTAGTTGTGGCTGAATTGTTCTTCTAGTTATAGCAGTTTTGGGGTTCTCCTAATTTTTACTTTCCTATAACTTTCGTGAAATAATCATCCACGGATTATGTCTTATATATAAATCGCTTGCCAAATCATAGGGAAAGAAGCCGAGGATTTGAGTCCGCAACCAATATTACAATTGATTCACGATTGTTATATTTTATATACAACAAAAATTCAAATTATCGAGTTTTCTATGAAATAGCTGGCATATTAGTCTTTTCGAAATTAAACTTGACATATTGAATCAGAAAATGTATCTGCAGGTTAGACATTGTTTGAAATATATAGCAATGCTTAAGCTTATACAAGTCATAAATACAAGATACCAACCCATGTTCCAGTAAATTAGGCTTGCAGACGGCATCGTATTTTAACATTCGCGTGTTGTTGTTTTTTTTTTGTCAAGTACTTAACTAATTATATAAAGACATGCAGCTGTCATAAAGCTACATGAAACTTCAACTCAGTTTAAAGCAATGATTTGTTAGTCATATTTTTACACTTTTTCATATCAAGTTGAGAAAGATCTTGGAAACTAATAATTAATTTTAAGGAGCTTGTCATTTAAATGCGAACAATGTCATGATAGTTTTTCTAATTAGTTGTCTATTCTATACTTCACTTAGAATCTACTGTATATGGTAGTTACAAATGAAGCATTTTTCTCGTGAGTTTTTAGTCTTACATAAATATGTTTAAGATACTGTTTGGATTAGAAGTTTCAACGTGGCATTTAGCCATTCAGGGCGTGTTTAAATAACCGTCTTTGATATGTTAAATTGAATCACACAGCTGATGGACACATTAAAATCGTATATTTAAAGCCATAAACCATGACGTTCGTTAACATCTGTTTACGGGTTGGGCTTACATTCAGATCAGAATTTATTGTAACCTGGTCAAAATTATAGTACATAAAATATATCTCAGGTTTTGATGTGTAAGGTTGGAACTAAGAAAGGAAAATTTGTATAACTAGTCAACGAATCGACTTGAGCAAGACAGTATTCTGCATCAGGCAGTGTACATAACTTCTGTGGTCTGTTCAGAACGATAACGTGTCCTTACCTGCACCTATTTTTCTATATGTAGAATATGAACATAGTATTTGGAAATGGTCACAATTTTACATTATAGAAGAATCTCTCTCTCTCTCTCTCTCTCTCTCTCTCTCTCTCTCTCTCTCTCTCTCTCTCTCTCTCTCTCTCTCTCTCTCAGAAGGGTGTAGGGTTTGTATATGTCTTATCGGCAGGTTAGCACTTTCATGACTATGAGTTATAGAGGGAATGTATACATTCAAGAAAAAGGTATACAGAACAATTATAGAGACAAATCTTAAAATCATAATATTGAAAGTGAAATTCTCAATATAAAAGCACTGCACTTCTGTGTCAAAGACCTAAGCTAGAAAGCCTTTCGTGATATATCCTTAAGCAAAACAGTGGCTCCATTATTCTCCACTTATGATATAAAGTCTATTCCATCTCTTTGAGCATGTGGTGCGATAAAAAAGGTGACAGATGAACAGTAGTTTAGCATATGTCTCAATGTTCACAATGTTCAGATCTTGAAAACAGATCATGTCATTGTGTGAGCTAAATAACTAATTTATAGAACATTTTAATAATTAGAATGTACATTTCTTAAAAGAAAATGTTTGGTTTGTAGTAACCCCACCCATCGAAAGGAACTAAGATTCTTATATACTTGTTCAAACAAATTTCAAAGACAGACAGAAGGAAAATGACAGAAGAAAGACAAAACAATATAGATTACTTCATTTAGTGTAGTATTCCAACCAGCAAATTGCCTCTCCTGGTCCAGCAGACGATTCCGTTCCAACGAGTGCATATATTCATAAAAACCAGCTGTGTACGATTGTTTCTGCAATAGCGCAAAAATTAGAAGCAGACACTGGCACTTCATGATCTTGCTTCAGCAAAATGAGTTAACGTACTGTCAAGAGTAGAGGGATCCTCCAGTATACTTTGCTTGTGAGATGATGACTAGAGGTTGACAATTTGCAAAAATGTTGCGCATGCTCAACCTAATGTTTCTTTACACTAGAAAAGTCGATCAAATTCTTTAGATTCAACACAACAAGATCATTATCTATGTTACAAATTCACGGATGATTCATTCATTAAAATATTACGATGATTTTCAAGTAAATGACACGCTAAGACTAAAGTCTGAATGTTCTAAAAACGAACATAATATATATTGTTGTTGACGTGTTTTCTAAGCTATTTTAGCCAATTTTTGGAATAAAGTTCATATTTTGCCTTGATGAATAGACAGACTTTGTCTATTTGGACGCATTTTCAACAATCACATTTCTACCGCTGTCAACTCTCATATATGTCTAGTACCATGAAAACACCCTACCTGTTCCATTCCTAATTTTCTAAGCGATATTAGCCTTTTAAAATTAAATATCAATGGTTCCAATTGTTTTTCATACAGTTCATATTATATGTAAGTAGTTAATGGGTGAACTATAGCATCAATGGAAATCAGTCAAATCCCCTTTGGCTAATATAGTGTCAAAATGTAAATCTTCAATTGGAAATCCTCTCAAAGTGGTGTCCCGGCACTATAGCGTCAAAATTTACCCTGGGCCACTATTGTGTCACGAGAAAATTGAAGATTAGTTTGGTTTTACTTGGGTTTTGTATCGGAAGATTATGAGATTATGAATGGAACAGGTAGGGTGGCGTTATGTTGCTGGATATTGGCATGAATGATGCAAGGGGTTGACCTCAATTGGGCCAAACAACAGGAACAGTGGGAAAATATGCGGGTAGTTGGTGGTGGGTAAGTTCTGCTATAGACAAAGAAAGAAAGACATAAACATAACACAAAAACCAATCATTGATACACATCTTTGGCAAAGTTAGTAAATCTGTTCGAGGCAATGGAGTGGCTCTGAAAAGAGCCTCTGGGATGTTCTTACATTTTCTCCACTTATTCCACCATCACTTCACTTTCTCTATCATTCTTTCTTCTTCTTCTTCTTCATCTTCTTCTTCTTCTTCTTCTTCTTCTTCTTCTTCTTCTTCTTCTTCTTCTTCTTCTTCTTCTTCTTCTTCTTCTTCTTCTTCTTCTTCTTCTTCTTCTTCTAAGAACGAGTCAGGATGTACATGGATATAAACATTTTCTTCATCTTGATCTAGTTTTGATTTAATGTCAAAGTCCTCTTTTTTCATTCTGTTTTCTTTTACCTTTATCTCCTTAGCCCAGGCATATTTCATCTTCACTTCCTTTTCCAATACCTTTTTAATTATTTCTTCTGCTTTATTTAATTGGTCTAATCTCCTCTTCCCAAATGACCAAACTGTGAAAATCACTTTTTGTTCTTTTTTAAATACTTCACTTTGATTACACCAACAAAACAAAGGTCTGCTATTGTACCCACTCTAGCAAACTAGGCTAAATAAAGCCTCTTAACTTTTTCACTTCCTCTTCTATCACGTCTTTAACCAGATCTCTCGCTACTTTCAGACTGGGCACGTGGCTTGTGAAAAAAGTCTTGACTGCCTGAATACTTCCATTCATCTGCAACCCTTTCCACTACATAGGTTGAATCCATCATCTAGTACAACTGTCTTTCACGTCGTTGAATAAGTTTATTTTCAACTGTATTGACTAGTCAATGCTCGGTTAGTTAGACTGAAGACCGCTATGGTTATATACTTGAAGCACGGACAATAATTTCACGTTTTATATACTATCCACTGAATAGGGAAGACAAAAATCCAAATATCTACTATCCACGCCAATATCTACTATCCACACATAAGGGGAAGAAAACAAACTCCAATATCTTCTATCCACAGAGAAGGGAAAGAAACACTCCAATATATCTTATCCACACCAATATCTGCTATCAATACAGTAGGGGAGGATAAAAACCCAATATATATTATCAACACAGAAGGTAAATAAAAATACCAATATTTACTAACCAGACGTACGCGAGCACAGGAACACAAATACAAAGAAACAGACGCACAAACCTATCAGCAATGGAGTTATTGCTTATATTCACACTTCTTTACATTCACACAAATTGGCAGCATGAGAATGTTTTTTGTAACTTCAGATGCACCTGGTTAATGGAGACACATCCCAGGTCTGGACCCACACACGCAATTGGTAACATTTATCAGCATTAAATGGTACGCCTGTTCGCTGTGAATGACACATGTAAAATTACAACAGTAACCTGAGATCGTGATGTTTGATGTTTGTGAGGTTAATATTACGGTTGATGATATCACTCGTACTTGGGAACTTTCACCTGTTTAGCGCCTGATGGCACCTTCCACCACGGTCGTCGCCAGCGTTTCGGCAATTATTTATTTCGGCATACATACATACATAGGATAAACTTATATCGCATTCTCTGGAGAAAACACTATATACCTGAATTCATAAAAAATAGCTTCTTTTGTATCGGCCTTAATATTCTAAAGTTACAAATCTCTCCATGCAAAAAATTATCCAATTGTTACTTTGTTACTTTCTTTACATTGATATCGTTATTTTGAATTGTGATTAAATATATTCAGTAAAATCCTGAATTTTATATATATATATATATATATATATATATATATATATATATATATATATATATATATATATATATATATATATATATACCTACCTACCTACCTACCTACCTACCTACCTACCTACCTACCTACCTACCTACATACATACATACATACATACATACATACATACATACATACATACATACATACATACATACATACATACATACATACATACATACATACATACATACATACATACATACATACATACATACATACTGAGATGGGCTTTGAGTGGCCAAGTGGTCTAAAGTGCTGTCCGTTACAGATCATTGCCATCTCACCTCTGTCTGCGTGAGTTCGAGTCTAGGGTTCAGCGAATGTGGATATGTGAGAAAGCTTGCCAGTAGCTTCTTGTGTGTCGGTGGGTCTTTCCGGTGATTTCCCGGTTTCTTCCTCCACCATTAATACTGGTTGCCATGTATTGCCTATTGTGTGCTGAAAAATGGCGTTAAGCCCTACAACAACAACAACAACAACTACAACAACAACAACTAAATGAGATCAGCGATAATAATGTTATTTTGATGTTGACGATATAAGTTTTCTTTGTCTCTTCTCGTATTACATCTTCGTATACAGCAATCGTACACAACTATTCCAGACATAACTGTCAATCTGTTAAAATCAGCTGATGCAATAAGCTGAATCAAAATCATGACCTACTTAGACTTGTATGCATATTTTAATAAACATTTTGACAGTTTTATTTTCGCTGTCTCTTATCGTAAGACACTTATAATACAACAATCCCAAACATTACTGACACTTCGTTTAAATCACCTTACGCATAAATTACATATTTATTCAAGATGCTAAAAAATAGAATATACAGCCATAAATCGAATAATCAGCAATTAGATTCACAATTATACTTAAGGGAGATGCAGAATTGTGTCTCTTGAACAGCTGCCAAAGCGATTACTACTTAAAGTCGTTATGCTATCTTCAGAAAAGGAAATGTAATCTTCAGAAAAGGAATGGTCGCCCGACGAACACACATAAGTTCATCAATTTAAAACAGAAATATGTGCATTCAGTTATGACACATACAGTCATAGATTGAAACAGGTAAGGTATAAAGAAATATGTGATTATATGATTATGATTTTTAATGTAGCTTTAGCCATTTTTCAGCCATATCGTTACAATGTCTGCAGTGTGGCAGTTTATAATGATGTTTAGCACTTGGATATCATGCCGCAGACATGTAGCATGATGTCCCACCCAGTCACATTATACTGACACCAGGCCGACCAGTTCTAACACTTACTTCTTAATGCTGAGAGTCAAGCTGTTAGTATCATTTTTTGTAAGTTTTTGTATGACGTGACTGGGGATAGAACCCACGACCTCACGCATCAGAGGCGAACGCTCTAACCACTAGGCCTCCGGAGCTGTTATATATTCTCATCCAATGACTACATGATTTGTATTAGTGACAACGTGATGTGAAATGATAACTGACCCGTTCATTGAGCACGCACAATTAATATTGGTAAAATCATTATATGCCAAGCAAACAAATAGACTCATCCAATGATCACATACACAAATTAATATGAAGAAGGTGATATATGGCGAGGAAATTTTAACAATCACGTCATGCAACCCAAACGAATCTATATTATTGCAATGTATTCCAACGTTAAGTCTAACTCATTTACTTTTTATACAACAGGAATTGGCAAAATTGTTTTCTAAGTGGACAAGAACTATATGTTGAATATATAAATATTCTAACTCGCAAAAATGGATCTGATATGAATGATTAAAGTAAATAAATCGCTAATTTTAGAATTGACGCTCAGCATTAAGAGGTTAAAACTGATCGGCCTAGTGTCATTATAATGTGACCGGGAGGGACATGATGCTATATGTCTGGTGGAAGAATTCTCTAGTTCTAGATATCACCATAAACTGTCACACTGTATTGTTTGATATACGGCATACCTCTGAAAGGCATTGTCCTAATACACTGGAGTGTGTATTTAAGTGTGTCTGTGTGTATGTGTGTGTGTGCTTTAGATTTTTAAAGTAGCATTAAGACGTTTTCAGTGATACGATGACTGCAGATTGTCTGTTTATAGAGATGTCTGGCATTCGAGCATCATGCCGCAGACATGCAGCATCATACCCCACCTAGTTACATTATCCTGACACCAAGCAGACTAGTCCTAACATTAATATTTTAATGCTGAACGCCAAGCAAGGCAGCTGGTAGTGTCATTTTTTAATAAGTCTTTGGTATGACAAGGCGTGGATTTGGATCTGCGACCACCTTCATCCGATTCGGATGCTCTAATAACTAGGCCACATGAGAGGTTGAATTAGTGGAGGACGTATTTAAATAGAATGAAACAAGTTAAAATCATATAGTTCTATTTCTTTAACAAGATGGTGTCAAAAATGTCAAAGTGTTGCTCATAGCTTAACATTGTTTGATGTCAAGACATTACGAGATTAGTTAATAAAACTGCAAAGACTACCAGGTATGATAGAATATAAAGTCTAGCAGGCATGATAGTGTAAAAAGTCTACCAGGCATGAGAGAATACGTCTACTGGTCATGATAGAATACAAAGCATAGTCTACCGGCCATGACTGAATACAAAATCTATCGGTAATGATATGATACAAAATCTAACAGGCATGATAAAATACAAGGTCTAACAGGCATGATATAATACAAATTCTAATAGTCATGACAGAATACAAAGTCTCACAAGCTTTATACAAATATTCATTAGATTTTCAAAGTGCTGATTGGCACTTAAAAAAGCACCACTTGGGATGATAATGAATTTATTCAAGACTCATGCTAGAATATTTATCACTGTGATAAATCAACCTGATTTTGGAATATGAGCAAATTCAATATTGGAATTCATCCTGAACACTTTATACTTTTCGACTTGTGATAGGACATTTCCAGTTCTAATAGTATTTAAGCATGTTTGAATGCATATATGCTTGTGCAGAGAGTTACGTGGTTGCAATTTATAATTTCGCTAAATGAAAGCAATGACTAAAATATATGTAGCTTGCTGCAATTTCCGTTGGGGACAAGGGTTGCTGATTGATCTCAGGTCCCGAATGGCCAAGTGATTTATGTCATGGGTGCTCGAGTGGTTTAGGGTCATATGTGGCCATGTAGTCTAAGGCCCGGGGTGCCCAAATGATCTAATAGCAATTGATAATACGAACTGTCATAACGGGACGAATTGACATAGCGGGTGGTGGTATGTGGCATATTCAGATAGCATGTACACTAGATAATTTGTTAAAAATTATGCATTATTAACTTAAAAGTGTCACATAGATCTTCGCGAGCAATCTGTTTTACTGGAAAAGTATTTCAGCTAAAAAAGCAACTTATTATTGTATTTTACTTTCAATATATCATGGCATTCAGATAATATTGGGATACTATGCGTCTTTTATCGAATTAATCGTTGCTTGTGTACATGTTTAACTTATAATATTATTGCAAAATTATATCACTGCCGTACGTCAGAGAATTGACCGCTAAAAAGTCATTTTCCAAATACTCGTGTAATTTGGTTACATAGAAAAGACAGACGTTCTCTTCCACACCGCCCCAAACACAGTTTCTTCATAACCAGGCATCACCATAGGCGATAAAAAGCTGAAGAATGGGGAGAGTTTCAAACACCTAGGCAGCACAATATCCAGGGATTGGTCCCTGGACAAAAAAAATCCCAAAGCCGCTATTCTTTGGCGAGCTAACCCAGGGCAAAGAAAACCACAGCCACTCTCGCAAGAGGTACTAAGACAACAAGGAGCACGTCAAATGGGCAGACCTTTAACCCAACCTGCTCGAGCGTGCTGCCTCAGACAAAAATCACTGGCGAAACTTGACCAAAAATGCCAGTTCCACCATCGAGGCTGACAGACGCCAGCATCTTGCTAAATTTCATGAGAGTCATCACAGAACTACGTCCCAGATAAACGCAACCACCCATGTCCCATTCCCAACCTTCAACCACCTGTGTGCGTCGGAATTTGGTCTCCAGATCCACAAGAGCGTCCGTCATTGATGAGTGTGCACAGTTTGTCTTCCTCGGCCCCCGAGAAACTAAATGGGTGTGTACTATTATTTGCATATCTGTCTCCCTGTGCGTCTGTGCATAAATGTAAATGTTCTGCACCACTAGTATTGTTTTTGTCAATTATTTCACCCGTATATTCATAACAGAGGCTGTGGTGTAGTGGTTAATGAAACCACCTATCTTTCAGTACTGACTTGATTTCTTGAAAAGCAGCATTAATGTAAATACTTCAAATAATAACCAAGGATGCTAGTCAACTTTTCTTTATATAGTTATTACAGGACACCTATACATGCTTTGGCAAATAGAAAAAAAGGATATAAAAATGTTTTGAATTTTTTTAAATGTGCATAAAATTTAAAAATTACCAAATTACTGGCTGTCATGCCTCTTGGTGTCTTGGAGGAAATGTGCATTCTTGTATAAATGACACTAGGCAGATAATATAAAATGTAAATATTTAATGCTTATTAGAATTAGCTTGCTCAATTTTGTTTGGGATTATGCTTAGTGTTTATTTTCAGTTTACAAATAATCTCAAGAAATATATTGCAATTATATATTAAAACAAAAATAGAAAAAAAATTCAAACATAAGGAAGAACAAAAAATGCCATCCAAAGACTGGAAAATGTATGGTTACAACTAGATAAATAATTGAAAGTAACCAAACAAAATAAAAAATGTTTTTCTGTCTGGTTTATAGGAAATGGAGCTTACTAAAAATTAATAATTAAGAAAATCCCATAATGCCCTATGTGTAAGCAAGAAACTGATCATACTGAGTTGTCAATTTTTCTAACATGAAAGACTGATTTTACAAAACAACTTGACTTATAATTAAAGTCATAAAAAACATGTTATTATATACTGAGGCAGTAAATAATAAAGAATTATGCAAAGATAAAAATTATGTAAAACACAAGTAATGAACAAAAGGGTTTATCTTTCAAATTACAAATGAATAGCCAAACCTGTAAAATCCAGTAAATGAAAAGTAGCTAAGAAATACAAAGTATATCAAAGTAGAGTTTTGCAAAAAGGTTATACTGGAAATCACAGCCCTCTCCACCCCACAGCCAATTGTATATGGATGATTCGTTTTGCTAATGATCTATTATTGCTACTGGCTAGCTGAGATATTATATATGGAAGAACAGCATTTTTAAGTGGCCAACCAAAGAGTAATCTTGTGTTTCAAAGTGGTATGTAGGATTTCAATCATAACAAAATGAATGCTTTGTCCTGGATCATAAAATATGATCAGCAATTTAATTTAGAGTTGCCAATGACCTTATTTATAATATGGACTGAAATCGACAGGATCTTCTGTGGACCATATATTTTGGAAGATAACAACACATACATGCATGTATATTTTTATTAAATAATGTACTAATATAAATTTTTTTGACAAATTAATAATAATAATAATAATAATAATAATAATAATAATAATAATAATAATAATAATAATAATAATAATAATAATAATAATTATACTTGGTGTATGGTATTTGTTTTAAAACAATTCAGAAGGTGGATTTGTATCTTTTTAATTGGTACATACATATCTGCTTAAAAGAGTGTCAATACAATGATTAGTTTTATATACCATCTTCTAATTCCATTGAAATGAACCCCATTCTGTCTACAAGGTATAATTGTAATTTAGTGAAAACAGTCAGATTTTTTGCATGTATTAAATTACATCATATACAGCCAGTAACTAGTTAAAACACTCTCACAGATATAACAGAAGTAATGTGAGATGTCAATATGTGTACCTATGACAGTTACATTAACAGCAATTTGTCAAAACTCTGTGACTAAACAAATTCACAATATTCAGTGGCAAAAGAAAAGTAGCAATATTTGTGGCACAAATTATAATTTGACAATATGCACATATTCAGTTGATGACTATAAGAGAAATCTATCAAAACACTGCATCTGATTGCATTCCTATTTATCAGTGGTAAGACAAAAATGGCAATAACTGACATAAATTAGAATTTGTCAACATGTGTATGTTCAGATGATGAACATAATGATCACATTATAGAAATCTATCAAAAACACTGTATTGCTGCAATGGCTATTTTTCACCAATAAGATACAGAGATTTGAACTTTATCTCTTATTTTCATGCTTGCAAGATTGGTTCAAACCCTTGCCAAGTCATTCCAAAGACATACACATCTGGTACCAATAGCTTCCTACCCAAGCACTCAGCATTAAGAGGTTAGTGTTAGGACTGGTTGGTTAGGTGTTTAAGATAATATGTCTGGGTGGAAGATGATGCTTCCTACCCAGGCACTCAGCATTAAGACGTTAGTGTTAGGACTAGTTGGTTTGGTTTCTAGATAATATGTCTGGGTGGAAGATGATGCTTCCTACCCAAGCACTCAGCATTAAGAGGTTAGAGTTAGGACTGGTTGGTTTGGTTTCTAGATAATATGTCTGGGTGGAAGATGATGCTACATGTCTGCAGCATGATGTCGCAGTGATAAACATCACTAGAAAGTGCCACAGACATTGCAGCAATATGACTAAAATTTTTGAACATCTACATTAAAAGCAAAATCACACATGCACACACTGACACACAGCAAAATGCATACACAAACAAACACACTCTCACACTACATAGTGTAATGGTATATCTGGGATGATGACATTTATTTGAAACCATAATAACAAAAACTATATACACATATCTATTGGTGCATTAAAAGATGGAAGTTAAAGCTCAATGAAGTGCATTTGAAATGATTGTTACAACTCTATGGACTTAAACTGATTAATAGAACAAAGCAAAAACCAAGTTTTTAGGAAAAGTAAACAAATAATTTATTTCCCTAAAATACAAAGTGAGATTGTAAAAAGAACATACAGTATTGTGAATTAATTCACAACAAGTCCTATTAATTTTCTGTTATGAATCCAAATGTATAGATCTATTTGAATTCTAGTGGTGTTCCAATATAAAGTATAGTTCCAATTAAAATCCAGTGGTGTTCTTAATAAATTATAGTCCCAATTGAATTCCAATGGTGTTCCAAATAAATTATTGTTCTAATTGAACTCCAGTGGTGTTCCAAATAAATTATACTTCTAATTGAATTCCAGTGCCATTCCAAATAAAATAGTTCTAATTGAATTCCAGTGGTGTTCCAAATAAATTATGGTTCTAATTGAATTGTAGTGGTATTTTAAAAATAAATTAGAGTTCTAATTGAATTCCAGTGGCATTCAAAATAAATTATAGTTATATTTGAATCCCAGTGGTGTTCCAAATAAATTATTGTTCTAATTAAATTGTAGTGGTATTTCAAAAATAAATTATAGTTCCAATTGAATTCCAGTACAGCTTCAGATGACGACAAAACATACATAAAATAGTAATGGTGGTCCACAGGAAACAATGAGATTTTTTTAGTTTACATTTAGCTCCAAATCAAACAGCAGTGACCCAGACCTGCTTTGCACATTGAACAATTGTTGATCTGTGTTTATGATATTCAGTTGAAATCATAACAACAAAAACTCTGTACACACTGATCTGTATGTGAATTAGGTCTTGGAAGATAAGGGTATGTGATTTTCATTTCAAATGATTTTTACAACTCTATGATCTTACACTATAAAAGTGCAAAAGCCAAAATGCCTTTTTAAAGTTAACAAATAACTTATATTCCTAGCATTCAGAGTGAAAATTTAAAAAGAACTTGCAGTATTGTGAATTAAAATCCAAATAGGCCTATTAATTTTCCATTAAAATTCCAAATTATAGTTTTAATTGAATTTGAGTGGTGTTCCAAATAAATTCTAGTATTCATAGTGTTAATGTGCCAAATTCACAGAATGCAGTTGAGTGATAACAGTCTTGTAATGTATTACAATAATACAATCAAAAATGTCCTTGGCTGAAATCCTTAATAGTTCAAATTAATGATTAGTCTAAGAAGAATCAATGAATTCTTTCTAATTACAATGAATAATTCCAATCGCCAAATCCACTCAAACAAAATCTGAATGCAACAATAAGACTGACTGTACATTGGAGGTTAAGGTAGAGATGAGAAGCCTTTAAGTAAATCACATTGATAAGACAATAAGATTGATTCTACCTTGGATGTTAAGGTAGGAATGAGTATTGCTTAAGTAAATCACATTGATATAAAAAGTTTAGACCTAATAATAGAGCCAGGATGTAAGACAGTTTCCATTAACAGTAAATAAAAGGTTGCCAACAAGTTTTGGAATTTACAAATTTAGAAACTAATGTCCTAGACACTGGTTCAAAGAAACATGTTTATATCCAATACTTGTGATCTAAATATATAATCTATAATAATAAAGAAATATTAGCTACGTAATGTGCTGTTTACAAATCAAATGTCACTAGTTAGGTAGAACATTAACTTCGTTTTGGAATAAGGTCAGACATTAATACAGATATACATTATATATAGTCATGGACAAAAGCCCACAAACAATCCAAATCTAATATACATAGCATAAGTACTTAATAAATATATATACACACACAGATGTATTGGTGGATGAAGCTATATCAAGCAAGAGCCTATTATGTTTGTATTAGCTATATCTACACAGCATTTCACAGGTGGTGTCAACAATTTCATTACTGAACAATAATTATAATAACATTAAGAATAATAATACTAATATTAATAATAAATTTAAAATAAAAGATAATAAGATTAATTGTATTATTATTATTATTATTATTATTATTATTATTATTATTATTATTATTATTATTATTATTATTATTATTATTATTATTATTATTATAATCCAACAGCAAATAATAAGAATAAGATCACAGCAGATTAGCAAGTAAATAATTTCCAGGTCTCACTGATAAATTTAGAGAACTACTACTAGTACTACTACTATTACTACTACTACTACTACTACTACTACTACTACTACTACTACTAATAATAATAATAATAATAATAATAATAATAATAATAATACAGCACTAATCACTTAATTACTTTGGTGCCATATTCCTTTTTATAATTTCAAATATCCATGAACTGACTCCTGCAAGGTTATATTTTCTTCAGGCATACCTTTCATCTCTAATAGCATCATCTCGTTCCAGTAATTTCAATATTAAGGAGGATAATATTTACTTGACCTGGCCAGGTATAAAACTGGTAATAGAGAATAAATTTACTTTAGCAAGGGAAATAATTATATGAATCAAGAAACAGCATTTACCTCCCATCTTTTTAAGTGTTTTCACCATCCTGTATGGATTATATTAATAAAATAAAACCAGTGCATGTAATAAACTAAGAAACTATACAATTTGTACTTATAATAGTTATGCATATGATTCTGTTTGGTTACACTTGGTGTAATAATAAATGTACTGATAGTCTAACAGCATATCAGCACACTAATGACTATAGATTGTAACTTATAAGTTCTAAAAATACCATACTAAAAATATAAAAGAAATTAAGATATATTCTAGCAAATAAAGGCATACTTAATTTGTTACAGGATGAATAACAATACGTTTCTAATTTAAGTTTAACATTTTTGTGTTAAAGTCTTAAAATACTCTCTCTCTCTCTCTCTCTCTCTCTCTCTCTCTCTCTCTCTCTCTCTATATATATATATATATATACATCAACATACACAAACTCCCAAAAAGTCTGAAGATACATTATAGGTTTTCCTAACTGAATTCACAATTTAAAACTAAACAAGTCTATACTTGAATATGAATTTATAATTGTAATTTCGTGTCTGATAACACAGCTGCAGGTACAGAATTTGTTAGTTTACATTGACAGCACTTTTAGCTAATTATTTGCAAAACCATGCATTGGAAATGGGAGTTAAGTAACTTTCCCATGGAGACACCAAGGCATCCAACCTGGGTTGGCCTGGGCATGTAACAAACCCACCACCTCTGGATTACAAGTCTAAGACTCTACCAAAGGAGCCATTATGACCCTATCTCCAAATACAGAGTGGCGAAACATGTGTTAGACACATTGAAAAGTGCATATTTAGAAAAAAATGTTCTAGATGCACAAGTACAGAGTGGGTGGAAAATGTAATATTAGACAGATTGACAAATGGATGAATAAACAAGGATAAAATATATGGAGAGGCCGATGAATGGATATAAGAACAACATGTCCTGTGGTTTTGAATGGACTGTAACAAGATTGAAATTGATTGGATATGGATTAATGAAAACAACAGAGACAATGTATGCAAATGAACTGTTTATGATAATGAAGTATGTGTCTCTACAATTTCTCACCATAGATACTAATGCAACAATGAATTGGAAAAAGAAATATAATTGTAGAAAAACCACAAAAGCTAAATTCAAATGCTCTCATAAATGTAAAACATGGATACAATATGCATTGCTTAACACACCAAGACATTAACTCAATAAAAGAATCATGTGTCCTCCATGAGTACTGTAGTCATTCTACTAGAAGGTGCCTTCTAATAAAGACTACATTGTTCCATGTTCAACAATATTGCCCTATTGCCTATGTTATTAATTCAATCAATATTGCCATTGCCAGCAATGATGCCTTGTTGCCGTATATGAGGCTCTGCTGTCATTCTCATTGCCCTTTTCATTATTCAATGCCCATGCTGCCAGCTATGTCACTCCTTTGATTACTATGCTGCCATACTTCCAACTACAAATAAACCAAACTGATTAGCATCTTATGTAGAATAAATGTCAATACTAAAATTCAAATATATAATCATACCCATAACATGAATGAACTACATATTTATAATTAAATAATAAACAATATAAATGTTAATCAGTACATTGATTATTCTCCAGATACAAAACTCAGCATAATTATGAAAAGGCAAATATTTAAAAACTATCTGACTTTCAAAGAATGAATACATTTACAAATGAATATAGTAATACTACAAAATAAACTCTGACTTCAAAAGTATGAATAAATTTACAAATGAATATAGTAATACTACAAAATAAACTCTGACTTTCAAAGTATGAATACATTTAAAAATGAATATAGTAATACAACAAAATGAACTCTGACTTTCAAAGTATGAATAGATTTACAAATGAATATAGTAATACTACAAAATGAACTCTGACTTTCAACGTATGAATACATTTACAAATGAATATAGTAATACTACAAAATGAACTCTGACTTTCAAAGTATGAATACATTTACATCTAAATATAGTAATACTACAAAATAAACTCTGACTTTCAAAGTATGAATACATTTACAAAAGAATATAGTAATACTACAAAATAAACTCTGACTTTCAAAGTATGAATACACTTACAAAAGAAAATAGTAATAATGCAAAATAACTTGTACTGACCCCTATGGCCATAGTAAACCAAAGAAGATCTCAGAATCTTTCCACATACACTATATGCAAACTCTAAATAATAAAAAAGAACATTGGTATCTCACTGCAAACAATCTGTGACACGATACATCTACTACTTGGCCGATACTAGTAACAAAGAGTGTTGGGATCAATGGAGTCATTACAAACAAGGCACTCTCAAGGAGGCAGTAATATTTGAAAATACACTTTAAGCAAATAAGACCATAGAAAATAACATCATTTTATAACAAATAACTTAACATTACTTACAACTTTGTGACAGGAAACAGACATTAACACAATTGTTGAAACGAATGCCATCACAAATGACTGATGCAATCTGAATGTTGAAAATAATCAATAACATACAGGGAAATAAATCAGTAACATACATGGAAACAATCAATAACATTATCAAAATGTACATGGAAGCAATCAATAACATAGAGGGAAATAAATCAAGAACATATAGGAAAATAAATAAGTAACATTCCGGGAAATAAATCAGTCCTTAGATTACTTCTATGATCCAGTGCAATTTTGGAACCTGTCTGTGATAAAATGAAAAGTCATACTGACATTGGAACCTGTCTATGACAAAATGAAAATCATATTGACATTGGAATATGTCAATGATAACATGTTATAATAAACACCATATTATGTTATATCAGCATGGAGTTATCACTGCAATGGTTATATCAGCATGGAGTTATCACTGCAATGATTATATCAGCATGGAGTTATCACTATAACAAATAACCAAAAAGTATCTCATAATACATATTTTATTATGTTTTATTATATGATTGCAAGACGTGTTGGATAAGTAGCTTATCCTCTGGATAATTAGTCATTGCTTGCTTTGAAGGTTACAGAGGAACCCAGTAACATTTTCATTTGGTTGGTTGAACCGAATATAAAGTGTTATGCATATAAGTTTTGGTTAGTTTTTCAAGGTCATCTTAACGGTTGCCACATGTATCGTTGCACATTAAAAAAATAAAGACACATATACGATAAAAAAAGTACATCGGCTTAAAATATAGAATATTGACATATATACAATTGGAACAAAAACTACATATTTGATTGGTTCCAATCGCATTTGATGCTCGTTTCTATTTCGTCTGGTTTGCTTTGCGTTTGATATATGGTCATTTAGAGTACTCTCTTGTCTTATGTTATCGTTAAGTGAGCTTGTTATGATTATTTGGTTGAAAGTGCAAAGAAATTTATATTTATGTAAATTTATATTAGCAGACCCTTTACTTCCCTTGGATATAATTATATGTATTTTATTCAGTTTATTCATTTATTTATTTCTTCTTATCTGAGTTAGTAATATTTAAATAAAAAGTAATATACAACAAGTCTATTTACTAAGTGTCAAATGCTTACTACTCAATTTGTATGATTGGAAGTACTACAATTATGTTTTTTATTTAAATAAATAACTACATTTTGATACAAGACAATCAGCAGTGGAGATGGATAGACTTATTGATTGAATTGCCTTTCTTTGAAATATAACGGATCAAGCAAAAATGAAAAAGCTGAAGTCTCTAATATCGACCGAGATTTCTGTAATTGGGTTAACTCATTTTGTTTGCTTAAGTTGGACGTTGTTTGTTTCAAATAATTGTGTGAAGTTTACATTTTGGACACTGTCTTGTTCCTAAACTAGTTAGACAGCGACTAGAAGCAATTAAAATATATTTACCCGTCCGCAATTCTGTCAAGCAACTAATTCAAAAGCATCATGAGTCTCATGTGGAATTTATAGAAAATGCAGAACAATTCTTTTGACCAATTGTCCACCCAGCAAAACAAAAATTCTACAGCAAATAAGACAACAAAAACACCCTTGAAACATTACATGTTGACATCGCTTACAGTATTCAAGCAGTTCATGCATAACCAGTTCAACATGTACAGCCACCACAGGAAGAATAGCCAGGACCTCTGCCAGGAGTCAGAATTAAGATAACAAAATTTGACAGAGAAAGGTATTGCCACTATCAAGGACCAAAGCCAAATACTTGATATTGTTGCTTTTGGATTTCACAATAGAGATATGTATGTAAAACCACGATAAGTTAAAGTCTGAAGCTGCCGTACACACACACACATACAAACACACACACATATATATATATATATATATATATATATATATATATATATATATATATATATGCAATAAACTGAAGACGAACAGTACGAAACTAGTAACTAACTAGCCTAAGCGCTTTCGACTCTTAATGAGTCTTTTTAAAAAACAAATACAAAACATATATACGATAAACAAATAAACACAAAAACGTTGTGTTTCTAAACCTCTACATGGCTGTCTTCACATGTGCTAAAACTATAAATACAACCAGCTTGTATAGACTAGATGCGGAAACTGAAAACGTTGTATAATTCCCTAAAAGTCTACAAGCCAAAGCGACATCTATTTTTACTTTTATTTTTACATATGTAACGCAGATTGTATCCCGGATATTTGATTCTATACCGGTTATTCTTGTAGTAAAAATTGAAGGATGATAAGAAGATTTAAAAAATGTTAAATTTTACTAGTGCATAGTTTTGATTTTATAGTCTTCTTGGTTTCGACCGCTTAGTTTCAATGTTCTAAGGCGGCGTGTCCAGTACGTTTCCTTTTCCTTCCTGGTTTCGGAACTCCAGCTGTGGTTGTTAGCAATAGCGATAAGTATTATATCACTGAAAGTGTTGCCAGCGGAGAAGTGTTCTGCGACCGGGCATCTGTACAGCTTTTTTGTCATCCAATTAGATCTATGAAGGTTTATCGTTTTGTGTAGCTTTTCAGTTTCTCCGACGTACTGTAGGCCACAGATCTTACATGTGATGAAATAAATCACATTCTCTGTTTTGCACGTTTTGTTTGGACCATGTGTGTTTAGTTTTTCTTTAGCCACTGTGCTAGTAAATGTCTTGGTCACTATCATATGTTGACAGGTTTTGCATCTTTTATCGCCACAGGGTCCAGATTGACTAGGTTGGTTTTGACTAGCGATTGGCGTTAGGTTTTCCCTGACTAGGATGTCCTTTAGGTTTTTTTGTCTCCGGTAAGCTACTACAGGTTTGTTCGGAAGTATTAGGTTTAGTGTGTCTGACGATTGCACGGTTGGCCAGTGGTTTGCGATAATTTTACCTACTTTGGGATTGTCTGGGTGATAGGTCAGAATAAATGGTATCCTATCAACATTTTCTTTCTGTCCATATCTGAGTATGTCATCACGGTTAGTTTGTTTGGCCCTTTGGATTGCCTCCGCAATCAGGTATTTGTCGTAGCCTCGGTAAATTAAATGTTTAGCCAGCATTTCAGACCTTTCTAGGAATCTTTCATCGTCGGAACAAATTCTGCGTATCCTCAGTGCCTGGCTATATGGAATGTTCTTAATGCAGTGTTTTGGATGACAGATGGTTGGGAGTAGATACTGATGTTTGTCGGTTGGTTTCGAGTAGATGTCTGTGTGTAATTTGTTTTCCACCAGTCTGGTTGTTGTGTCCAGGAAAACATGGTTTGAGTTGGAAATTTCTGCCGTGAATTTTATTGAAGGATGGAAGTTGTTTGCCTTTGATATGAAGTCATCCAGGCTTTCTCTTCCATACTGCCACTTCATTTCTATATCATTGATAAGGCGTACCCACTGTTATGGTGTACGTTCAACCGATGCTAAGAGCTGACCCTCAAGTTTTCCCATGAAAATGTTAGCATACGAAGGGGCCATTTTAGTATCCATTGCAGTTCCATTGATTTGTAGGTAGTTTTCTTCATTAAATTCAAAGTTGTTGAGTTTTAGGACAAGCGCCATGAGTTGGACTAAGAAGTGTGTGGGTGGATTATTTACAGTTCTTGTTCCCCATGCTTCGCTACATGCCTGCAACCCTTCGTTGTGCGGTATGTTGGTGTAAAAAGGTGTGACGTCTAAGGAAGCAAGTAATGTATCTGGCAGTAATGGTTCACTAGCTTTGCTTTTTATTAGATAATCTGTCGTGTCTTGAAGATATGATGGTAATTTGTGGACATGTGGTCTCATAAAATGATCTAAATATTCTGATATCCTTTCTGTGGGGTGCCCGTTACCTGAGATTATAGGTCTGCCAGGGTTTCCTTGTTTGTGGATTTTGGGAAGAAGATAAAATCTACCTGCTCTTGGGTTTTCTGGGATTAAGTAGTTTTTCTTTTGCTGGTCTATGTGTCCGTTTTTGTACGCCTCGTCAATAACATTAGTAATGATTTTTGCATATTCTAGCGTTGGATCATGGTCCAGTTTTTGGTAGAACCTAGCGTCACTTAGTTGTCTACTTGCTTCACTAATGTAGTCTTTTCTATTCATAACGACAACAGCGGAACCCTTATCTGCAGGCTTAATTATAATGTCTGTTCTGCTTTTTATTAAGTGCAGGGTTATATGTTTCTTCTTTTGTCAAATTAGAATATTTGTTAGTATGGTTGATATGTCTGGAAGTATCGTTTTCCACCGAGTTGATAAAGGCTTCCAGATTCGGAATTGAACTTTTTGGTGGGGTCCAGTTACTTTTCTTTCTAAATGTGGCTTGATCGCAGTTTATATTTTCTTTTGATTTGTTTGTTGGTTGCAAGGCAAAATGGGCTTTGAGTCTTAGTCGGCGGATGAACTCTTCGGTGTCATTCTTAAGCTTCCCTCTGTCGTATGTTTATGGACGGGGACAGAAACTCAAACTTTTCGAGAAAAATTTTATTTCTGCATCAGTAAGTTCTAAATTGGAGGTGTTGACTACTGTGTTAGTAACAGTTGCATTAGTGTTTGTTACAGAGTGCTTGCGATTCTTCCTTTTGCGGCGAGTTTTCTTCTTACTGTTGTTTTTATAAGAAATTTCGTCAATTGAAGTTTCTTCACAACAGTCCTTTGGTTGTAGATCATGACTTCTAAGTTTTCTATCTCTGACTTTGTATAGTTTCGAAGAGAGTCTTTTTTCATCTTTCTTTAATTTGGAGTAAAGCGTTTTCAATTGTTCTTCTGTTGAGACGGAATTGAGCTAATGTTTTTGTTCTTCAATGGTTGCTGATTTGGCTAGATATTGATGATTTACGTTTTTACTAAGTAGGGCTGTGAGTTTCATGGAAGTGTCGTGAGTTATTTTATCCCATCTTTTGTTGAATCTCTTTGAACTCTTGCCAATAATTTGCGGTTTGACATGAATTTGAAGACCTTTAGTGTCTGTATTTGTTTCAAGGAAATGATGCAAGAAAGTGCAATGATGCTTTAGGCGAAATAAGGCATCAGTTTCATTGCGTAAAGTCTTGAATATTTTCTGTATTTGTTGAGACATCGTCTCTATTCTAAGAGATACGGCAACAATTTAAGTATAAGAAGGAAACAATGGAACGGATACAGTAGCACGACATAAATACAGGAAAGTCAGGATGACTTCATATCAAAGGCAAACAACTTTCATCCTTCAATAAAATTCACGGCAGAAATTTCCAACTCAAACCATGTTTTCCTGGACACAACAACCAGACTGGCGGAAAACAAATTACACACAGACATCTACTCGAAACCAACCGACAAACATCAGTATATCCTCCCAACCAGCTGTCATCCAAAACACTGCATTAAGAACATTCCATATAGCCAGGCACTGAGGATACGCAGAATTTGCTCCGACGATGAAAGATTCCTAGAAAGGTCTGAAGAGCTGGCTAAACATTTAATTTACCGAGGCTAGGACAAAGGCATGATTGCGGAGGCAATCCAGAAGGCCAAACAAACAAACCGTGATGACCTACTCAGATATGGACAGAAAGAAAAGGTTTATAGGATACCATTTATTCTGACCTATCACCCAGACAATCCCAAAGTAGGTAAAAATCATCGCAAACAATTGGCCAACCGTGCAATCGTCAGACATACAAAACCTAATACTTCCGAACAATCCTGTAGTAGCTTACCGGAGACCACAAAACCTAAAGGACATCCTAGTCAGGGCAAAGCTAACGCCAATCGCTAGTCAAAACCAACCTAGTCAATCTGGACCCTGTGGTGATACAAGATGCAAAACCTGTCAACATACGATAGAGACCAAGACATTCACTAACACAGTGACTAAAGAAAAACTAAACATACATGGTCCAAACAAAACGTGCAAAACAGAGAATGTGATTTATCTCATCACATGTAAGATCTGTGGCCTTCAGTACGTCGGAGAGACTGAAAAGCTACACAAAACAATAAACCTTCATAGATCTGATTGGATGACAAAACAGCTGTACAGATGCCCGGTCGCATAACACTTTTCCTCCCCTGGCCACACTTTCAGTGATATAATACTTATCGCTATTGCCAACAACCAGAGCTGGAGTTCCGAAACCAGGACGGAAAAGGAATCATACTGGATAAGCCGCCTTAGAACATTGATACCAAGCGGTCTAAACCAAGAAGACTAGAAAATGAAAACTATGCACTAGTAAAATTTAACATTTTCTAAATCTTCTTATTATCCGTCAATTTTTTGCTATAAGAAAAACCGGTATATA
Source organism: Potamilus streckersoni (assembly GCA_016746295.1). NCBI lineage: Eukaryota > Metazoa > Mollusca > Bivalvia > Unionida > Unionidae > Potamilus > Potamilus streckersoni. Next base: position 278,838 of record JAEAOA010000336.1, read on the forward strand.
ATCAAATATCCGGGATATAATCTGCGTTACATATGTACTAAAAGTAAAAATAGATGTCGCTTTGGCTTGTAGACTTTTAGGGAATTATACAACGTTTGCAGTTTCCGCATCTAGTCTATACAAGCTGGTTGTGTTTTATAGTTTTAGCACATGTGAAGACAGCCATGTAGAGGTTTACAAACACAAAGTTTTTGTGCTTATTTGTTTATCGTATATATGTTTTGTATTTGCCTTCGAAAAAGACTCATTAAAAGTAGAAAGCGTTTAGGCTAGTTAGTTATTAGTTTCGTACTGTTCGTCGTCAGTTTATTGCATCTATTTTAATTAATCCCTGACACAAGTGATCCCTTGGTGGATCCAGTACGCTTGAAAGGGTTGTTATTCGACATATGATTTGTATACTTTATATATATATATATATATATATATATATATATATATATATATATATATATATATATATATATATCTACTGATACACTTCAAAATATAATACTTTGGTGAAACAATACGAATGGTCTTACAGAAAAAGAAAATATATCCATATACTCGTCGCGATAATATGCGAAAACAGATCTTTGTTAATCAATTATGCTACTTGTAAATCTCCACAACTTTTAGTCACATAGCCACCCCACCAACCAAACCTATTCCACTGATCATGCATGCAATGCTTCTAGGACATCTCAAGCAACAACGAAACTGCCTTTCCACGAATCACTAATGGCAGCACATTGTCAACATTTGTTACATTGCTGTTTACCTATTCAAAAAGGTATGCATTCTTCATTTTATAAAGTCTACGCCATATTTACCAGTGTCAGTGATGTTATTCAGATTATTAATTATATTTTAGTGCCTTATGTAACAATCAAACTTGATTATAGTATACCTCTGCAAAACGTCAGACGGATTTGTTACCACTGGTCAGGTACAAAATATAATTCTTTGTTCGATATTCTTTGTCGGAGAAGTATCAATATACACAAATGTGGTAAATATAATCCACTACGCAACATATTGCAAACAGTAGTAACCAGAACTGGTTGGTTTTATTTAATTTAGCAAGACACCATCCCTATTTTACGATACTAACCTGAACAACACGTAAATAAAAACGTCACAGATAGGTGCAGTAGATACTTCTGCACCTCAGTATCTGTTTATTCGATATTTGTTTTCGGGGAATGTGGATATATGAGACGCTTGACAGTATCTTATCGTGGGTCGGTTGTTCTTTCCGATGATTTCCCAGTTTCTTCCTCCAATATTATTACTGGTCACCACGTATAGCCTATCGTGTGCTGAAAAATGGAGTTAAGCCCCACAACAGCAATAAGAAAAACAAGATTTTTCTTGACCTACTTTATAGATATTGGCTAACCTTGAGACCTACATTAATTTAACTGTTTCGTTCCATTGTTATATGTACCACGATTAGCGCATTGATTTGCATAGTGATAGTCGTCACGTTCATTGCCTTAAATAATTACAAGAAAACACATTGTTTATTTTTGTCACGATGAGCAACCGTTATAGTGCGTACTGAATGAAGAGGGGTTCTTTTTCTTAAATATAACTTGTATATCATTATTATTATTATTATCATTATTATTATTATTATTATTATTATTATTATTATTATTATTATTATTATTATTATTATTATTATTATTATTATTATGTTGATATCAAATATGCAATGGGTAAGGGAAGCCGGTTCCCTTTGGATGGATATGTGTGCAATTTGACACAATTCGTCAACAGACTACCTACTTTGCCAGAAGATCCGCAATAGCTCAGTTGGAGTGTCAAAATTATAATTCGAGACTAGCGGATTCAATACCCATCTAGATCATCCTGGTTGACGGCCTCAATGTGTTCATAACAAAATAATAGCAATTTGGAGCGACCGATAGGGGTGGGTAGGTGAGAGATAGAGGTTGAGTTATGGATTCTATGAACAACACATATGTTGCCAAATCGCAAAAGAAATAAACTCTTATCATTGCAGGCATAAAACATATTTACTAGATTAACGCCTGTGGTCGAGTGATATAAAAGTCCTCTTCTACCCGTCAGAGCCATCTCATCTCTGTCCGAGTGGGTTTGCGATTCGGGCTAGGCCAACGTGGGTATGAAACTAGCAAGTAACTAACCCAACATTTATTAAAAGTGCCATTGATTCTCTTTTTTATGTTCCTTTTTCTTTCCTGAACTACAAATCAAAGGTAAGAAGAAACACGTTTTTTTTTTTTTTAACGAGCTACTTCGACGTCAACGATTCTACCGCAGATCCATTTTTCTAAACGAGAAATCATAACGGTTCAAGAACTTCTGTTATAATTTTAAATAAATATTTTTCAGTCATGATGTGTTTTCAAACTTACAATTGCAGGAGAATGAACAACGGTTTATGGAACACAATTTAGAATCGAGTAAATTACGGATCTGGAAAGTACACAGAAGAATATTTACTAAGTAAACGAGACTTTCGTGTATGCAATGGTGTTCAATCGAATTGACCCTCTTCTCTCTCCTAAACAAAATAATCATAGATCAGTAACAGTACTGTGCATTTTCGTTATTTTGCATCAAAATAGAACCTACCTTAGCTTGAACGGCTATCTTCGGTTCATACTTAAGTGAACGTGAAACAATGAACAGGTCAATCTTTTATTAACATTTTGCTTGCAATAAACATAAAACATGAGGTAAAAAGTCTGTTTTCATAGCATTTAATATCATTATAATATGTATGTATGTATGTATGTATGTATGTATGTATGTATGTATGTATGTATGTATGTATGTATGTATGTATGTATGTATGTATGTATGTATGTATGTATGTATGTATGTATGTTGTGGAATCTCTTTTAATTGGTAACTTTACAGACTATTAAACAAGTTCGTATTGAGTCCTATCCGATTCGGTTGTTCGTATTAAGTCCTATTCGATTCGGTTGTTTCAGCACTTTAGAGGAACCTAGTCAATTATTGTTTAACGTAGAGCATTTTTCCTGATACTAATTTTAGCTGGCCAAACATATCTTATTGCAGCATTAGGCATGGTCATGCGCTTTTGACGTAGGGTAATTAAAGTTACCTACACGCCTTACATTTGATATGGTAATGCGCTTTTGACCTTACGCAATTCTACCTACCCGCCTTACATTTGATATGGTCATGCGCTTTTGACCTTTATATATATATATATATATATATATATATATATATATATATATATATATATATATATATATATATATATATATATATATATATATATATATATATATATATATATATAGTTTAATTCTACTGGCAGCAAACATTGAACGCAAAAAGAGGCACATCACACACCAAACAATCACAAACATTTTACTGCTTAGAGAATTGCTTAAAACATTAAATAGGAAAGAATGTGAACCACAAAACCAGCACGTGTTACGCCGGATTTATTGCAATTTACTTCTGAACAAGAGCCTATAGACAGCATATAAAGTTTTTATGCACAATTAGGCAAAGGTAAATGTGAATGTATAATTTATCGAGTTAAAAAACCTATTGTTTTACGTTAGAAAACTAATGTTATATCTTTCTCACTTAAAAAAATAACTGAGACTTTGGTCAACAATTATTGACCAAACTCTTTGTCGATATTATTAACTGCCGAATGCACATGTATACGCGTATCTTACCATTATAATGGTCATATTTATGGCTATTTCACATAATCATTGCTGTTCATATTACAGAAGCAAATAATTATATGAAATTAATTTACCTTCACAATGCATGCTCTCTCCATCGTTTGTTCATTAGTTGTGTCTTGTCTCTTTTCAATACATCATTATCATTTCTCATATAATAGAACTTTGATTATACTCGATGCATGTACATATATGTATGACCTGAATATGTGACTCTCTCCAGTAAAGATTTACTATATTCATTTCTTTTCTTAACATATTTTTCATTCACACGTACTTATATTTTTATCAATTTTGAATGCAATTGACAGGCGCAATTAACTGCGTTCTCAGTGAATTAATATGCGAGGGGTGGGGACCATTGTAATCAGCATAAGTCAAAGACTTAATATAAATAAAAGAAGACAATGCCCCTAATCAGTTTTGAAAGAAAATTTACAGAACGACAGCATATCATGTTGGAAATAAGTATCGTTCCTTAAAAAAAAAATACATGAAAATATCAGATTGATCCTAAACTTGACATGGGTTTACGTTTTAGTAATTGCCCTTTCCCGCGCCAGATGAACCTTGCTGAACAGGGATCTCAAACTCAAACTTATTGGGGACCTGTATTAGGGCATTGTCGAGGGCTGCACATCCTTTATTATTCCTTAGGACGCTGTCGGCTTCAATCAATGTTGCTCCGAGCAGGATACGGCTTTGTGGGCCGCGTTTCTGAGACCATTGTTGAAGAAGGAGCGCTCCACACTAAATTAGTGAATAAAAGTTATGCAGGATACCAACAAGAACTGCTGAGGAAGAAATCGTTCTGGGAACCTGTAGTTTTCAGCATTGGCTAATATGTTTTATATTATATTGCGCATCATTTATATCCAAAACGTTTCTAAAACTATAACAACATGAAAAAATTTGGCTAGCACATTTCTCTTCTCAGTGTTTTAAGTTTACACTTACAAAAATTTTGCCTTAACCTCTCTCTCTCTCTCTCTCTCTCTCTCTCTCTCTCTCTCTCTCTCTCTCTCTCTCTCTCTCTCTCTCTCTCTCTCTCTCTCTCTCTCTCTCTCTCTCTCATAACAAATGATGGTTCAATGATTTCCTGTTAGTAATTTGCCTACAAACAAATATTACTAAAATAATTCATCATTTTAAAGAGAAAAGAACCATTTATATGTTATCGTTGTTTCAATTAGTGCGATGTGCAAAAGATTAACATAGCAAATGCATAAGATATTGAATTAAATCATAAATGTGACAGTAACCTATTATCATAAAGATGATAACGTAGTGTTACTGCATTTGCCATTTTATCACTGTTTCTTTGCATTGTTAGCTATTGCTTTATATTAGTGCACATAAAGTAAACTATTTAAATTAGCAAATTATGACCAAACTACCTTAAAAATATCTTAATAATATATTGGCAAGATAAACGGTTTTATATTATTTTATTTCATCTGTTTACTGAACAATACCATTATGTCACATAAAATCAGGACGTTTGTCCAAAAATGAAATTTTGAATTGCTCATTTTACTTGCTCAATGGTAAATATAGAATATGAAGCAAATGTAAATATCGCATTTAAATCTATATATTTCGTTTAGCTGTTTATAAGTTTTAATTAGTTAAAACTTAGTTATAAATAACAAAGTCTTCCAATTTGTATATATTTTCAACTGTAAGGAATATATAGTGATTGGTTTGGTACTGCCTATCATGAAGTGAAGTGGTAATGATTCTATAATGTCATACGTGTTTTGATATGTCAATAGAATTTACTATATTCTTTACAATTTAAGTGATTGGTAGCTGTCCATGCATGTTTTCGTTTCTTGTCTTACCATTGGCTTGGGTGTTCATTTATGTCACAGTAAAATATTTCATCCTTATATAATGGGACGTCGTGCGTGGGATAAATGACAGTAGAATATAATGGAACGATGTGAGTGGGATAAATGACAATATCATATTTCATCCTTATAGAAAGGTACGTTGTGAGTGGGCTAAAATATAGTAGAATATGTATTCCATTCAGGATCGAACGTTGTAAGTGGGCTAAATAACAGTATAATATGTATTCCATACAGGATGGAACGGAACCTAGCGAGTGGGATAAATAAAAGTAGAATATTTATTCAGGACAGGATGGATGTTGTTAGTGGGCTAAATGACAGTATAATATTTCATCCTTACAGAATGTGGCGTCTTGAGTGGGCTATTTGATAGTAGACTATTTCATTCTTACAGGATGGGAAGTTGTGAGTGGGATAAATGACAATATCATATTTTAATAGAATTAAAATCAGATCTTCAATACCATACAAGAAGGACAACGACCGCATTGAAATAATGTTCTGGTGACCACTGTTATTTTCCAAATTGCTTTATAAGTCACCCTGATGAAGGTTTGCGTCTTTGCCTGTGTGAAACTAAACAGTATGGTTGAAGAGCATTATTGCGTGCCGAACGATTCGATTCACTTTCAGATTTCTGAAAGATGTATTTCCATTAGCTAATTTATTGGTTATCAGATCATGACCACTAAGCAGTCACTGTCACATATTCACATAGAACGGCGACGATCTGATTTTATTCAGATTATACCATAGTTCATCGTTACAGGATGGAACATTGTGAGTGGCTAAAGGACAGTAGAATATGTGATCCATTCTTGATGGAATATGGTGAGTGGGCTAAAGGACAGTATACTATTTCATACGTACAGGATGGAACGTTGTGAGATGGCCATATGACAATAGAATATCTTATCGTTACAGGATTGAACGTTATGTGTGGCTGAATGATAGTATAATAGGTCATCCATTCATGACGGAACTTCGCGAGTTGGGTAAAGGACAGTAAAACATTTCATCGTTACAGCATGGTACGCTGTTTGTCGGCTATAGGACATCATACTATTTCATCATTACAGCAAGGTACGCTGTTTGTCGGCTATAGCACAGCATACTATTTCATCATTACAGCATGGTACGTTGTATGTCGGCTATAGGAAAGCATACTATTACATCATTACAGCATGGTACGTTGCTTGTCGGCTATAGGACAGTATACTATTTCATCATTATAGCCTTTTTGCTTTGTGGGCTAAAGGACAATATCATATTTCATCTTTGCATGATGGAATAATTAATATACTGGAATTTCTTCCATTCAATTTTTGAACGATTCACTTAATCTAATGTAGTTTGATCTGATGTCAGTAAAGTCAATATCAACACAATGAGTTGTTTCTTTGTTTTGCATAAGAAGACCACATTTTGCTACAATGAGTACATGACAAATAAGAGTATAACAATTTGGCCAAAGGCGAGTTTTTGTATAAATACATATTTTGTATTATGCACACTCATATTTAGTCAAACTGCAATGTGCCTAAAGCACTCTTTTTGTCTACACCAATAGTTTTAAGTTTGATTTTAATATTCCATATTCAAATAAATATTGCAAAATTAGAGCAACATATTGGGTAACAAAATTTGTACCAAAATAATGGTGCACATTCTTTAAACCTAAAATGTTTCGTAAGGACGGTGTATATATTGATTAATTAATTAAATAAAAATCAAATTAAGTTCTTAACCTTACAGGGTACATATATCTTAAGTTGCTAGGAAGGGAAGAGAAAAAAGGAGATGATAAATATGTATGTACTGTACTTCGTGTAGGTTTCATATAATGTACACTGTATACCTCTACTATGAATACATAAGCCAGACTGATTTTACCTGACAAAAGGCACGTTGCTAATAAAGAGGTTAGGTATAAATATGCGTGTTATAATTTGCTGGTAGACAAGGCGCTGCTAATTTTAACTGATTTAGTTTCGTACGCTCTGCGCATGTCGGTTCATTTCCATTAACTTTGTGCGACTGTTCTTGATATTCAGTAAGGAATAAGTAAACAGAGACGTATTCCCGATTATAGAATTCTGACATGCATTTGGATACTTATTCCTTATTCACATCCATTGGTCTATTTTTTCCTTATTCTTAATTCAGTTTGTAGTTGGTTACCACTTATTTAATCTAGACTAAAAGCTCTTTAAAGCATGTATTGTATGTAGAACTAGTTGAAATTGGGATAAGTAACTGGTTTCTCATTCCTTATTCACTCGGGAATACAGAGTAATGAATACGTAACCAATTTGAGGTCAATTTTTTATTTTCTTTCAAACTTCCTGTACACCTGAAAAGGGTGTACGGACTATAGACTACTGCATAACGTATAACAATTACAAGGCGCTATGAACTATGTATAGTTACAACCTTGTTACGTGACAAATAACACAGGTGTAGACGGCTTGTTTATCAACTAGAAAATTGTCAACAATGGGGTTATAAAGAAAAGCTGAGTCTCAGTAATCAAGTATCACTTTTAAAAACCTACGAGAATTAAACAGAATGTTTTATCGTTGCTTTTATTTTTGTGCACATAGATACACTAATTGATTTTTAATTTGTTTTCTTGCGTAATTTGACTGCAC